>JAFEMH010004672.1:0-197563 GCA_022495995.1 Adenophora triphylla var. japonica | reverse complement strand
TGCAAAGTAGGTGGAGGCAAACCTTCGATGTAGCCGGATAACTTGGATTTCAGAGTGGGGCCCGTAAGTAGGCTTCCGAAAGCGGCCGTCGGTCCCGGATATTTGAATTGGGTATGGCCGCTCGTGCGTGAAGTGTGTGTAACCCGGGGTACTGCGGTCCCGGTGATTCTAGATGACACCGGGAGACGGGAGGCTTCGGTAACCCATAGAAGTCCGAGTGAGGAATGGATTTGTGTGGGAGGAGCAACTGAACTAGTAACGCTCAGAGGAGTGGCTCCTCGACCGTGGGCCCGTAACCAAGCTGTGCGCATCCCGAATCGCGCCGCCAGGGCCCTCGAACCGTTGCCGCGAAGGTCCGGATTGATCGATTCCAAACTGGTGGCGTGATCCCGATTAGCCGTGGCATTCTGAGATAGCCCCAACCATGCAGAAGACATTCAGTATCGATTTTGCCCCCACCGATTCCAGTGTCGTCGGCCGTGCATGGATCCGGTAAGGGTCTGCTGTTTGGAGCCGGTTCGCCAGACCCGAAAGGCTCGAGTGGAGCAATGGGTTCTGGGTAGTGGAACCATAGGAGGTGGGTGGCGGCAGATCTCCGGGTGTAGTCGAGAGCGACCGAGAGGGGGTTGGCATCCTCGTCTTCTTCCACGGATGAAGCCGTGCCATCCGGATTGAGGCGCAGCGGCCGATCACATGGCTCTTAATAGCCTCCCATGGAAGGCTATTTAGTCATGCCTTTCCTTGTCGTAATCCCCTCATATCTCGGTTTACGGCTAACCGATTCCACCGTTGCTCTGCCCGAGGGGTTCCGGGAGGCGTGAGTGACGTTATCCCTACTCATTACTCTGGCCAGGAACGTGCGTACATTCTCCAAACCCGAGTCTTAACAAACGGCGAAGCCCGATAACGCAGCTTGACTCTTCCCAACTAATCAAACGATGACCCGGTGCCCGAAACCAAGCTTTGTGAGGAGCTACGGGGGGAAAAGGACACGAAGGTTCAGGAATGTCCATTGGGAAATGGAAGGAGTGGTAGGTGTTTGGGCATTGGGGCCTCATGCAACATGTCGATAATATTTTTTCACGTTTACTTAAAACATGTTTTATTAACCTAATCGGTTGGCTAAAAAAGATTGCTCTTTCTTTTCGCAAACTACTCGGGATCCTCGGATCACGGGGCCTCGTTCACTACGTCTATAAGCCCCTCGTATTCCACCTCCATGTATTTCGACTCCTCCCAGTAGGTGGGACTACCCCAGGGCGCAGTGGTCCCATAGTATGAAAGCGTGTCCCACCGACCGAAAAGAAAACGATCCTAAAAGTCTCTGGAACGGCGGGTAATCGAGTCTTAACGAGCATTCGATGTAAATTACGGACAAAGCCGTACGTCCAAAAGTCAAAATCGTGTCCGAGGGCTCTGACGAAAAGCTTCTGGCATGATTTGGACCGATAAGCCGTCCACAATTGATCTTGACTTGTCACGTCGGTTAAGCCAAGTAATTAGTGCATGGAATAATCATTAATCCTTGATGACTCGGTGTCAATGCCGGGAGTCGGTGTATAATTTGTGCCGGCCGTAGCCGAAGATCAAGGCGCCTGGTCAATATCTTGGTCAAAGTCTGCGTGCATGGAAAACCGGCGGAACTTCGACCGATTAGTGGTCCTAGAAAGATATTGAGTCTGGGTATGCCGACAAAGGCTTGGAAAGGAAAGGTCTATACACGAACAGGCATGACACACGTACTAAAAACCAACCGGGTCTCGTGACAAAGTGTGTCACGGACAAGTGCATGGTCGACACGAGGCTCCATGGGATGTTTGGGTAGTCCTGTGCTCATCCGAGAGGCGTAATAAGACCAAACGGACCGCGACAAGGATTTCCCCGAATTAGGGACGTAGTGTGCAGTGTACGGTCACGTGCGCGTAGTGTGCAAGCAGTCTATATTCTTTTTTTGAGTAAAATAGAGAAATTTTTTTTTATGTGTCTTAAAAATATGATGCATGATTTTTTTTTTTTGAAAATTTTCTTTTTTTTTTTGAAAATCCCTTTTTTTTAATTTTTTTTTTGAAATTTAATGAACACATAAGCACGTAAGCACGAAAATTCCGACAGTTTGGGACATTATTCCGACAGTCAAAATTTTGACTTTCTCCGAGGCGGCCAAAACAACACGAAAATTGTGCAAAAATCAACACACACAAAAATGATTTTCAAAGCCGGGACGGAAGCTTGACCCTCAAAAGCTTTTTTTTTTGAAAACGGTGATACCGGTACGTGGGATTGTTAGACCACAATTTATCCCCGACTCGTGTTAGGAGGCGGTAACGGGAAGTTTAATGGTTTCCACCAATATACCAAATACCATTTTTTTTAAAAAAAAAACTCAATCCCCAGTAGAGTTGCCACTGTGATGATGTGTCGCCATTTCGCGGGAAAAAATTCGATTTTTCGCGTTTCTTTGAGAAAAACCAAATAAAACCCGGGAAAAAGAACGGAGTCGCCACGCCATTTTTGTTTTAAGGGCCAAAACTTTGAAAAATGCCCGAGATCAGAAATTTGGGTTCGGAGGTCATGTTACACGCCGGGAAGGACGTTAGTGTGCACCCGGAATGCCTCGTAAAACGAGTCTTCCAAGCTGAAAATCATTTGTGTGTGTGTGTGTGTGTGTGTGTTTTGGCCAAAATAATTTGAAACTCAGAAAAGTAAAAATTGGGATATCTTTTTAAGACTTTAAACTGATTCCATGATTTTTTGGAAGATTTTTGGATTGAGATTTGGTACTCAAAAGACCTTTTGAAGTTGAGAGTCATTTCTGTCAGAATGAAAAGTAAAAAAATGCCATGATTTTTTTGGAAGATTTTTGATTTTGAAATAGATTCAAGGGTCTTAAAACATCATAATCTGGATAAACTCAGAGAATGAAAGTTGTTTCAGACACCTTAAATAAGATTTTTGCGAAGGAAATTTCCATTTTGGAGAAGATTTGAGGGGTCAAAACCTTCTGGAAATCTCAGATATGCAATCTGGATTTCCAGAAGCTGATGAACTAGCCTCTAAAAGAAAATTTGAAAAGAGGAGTTTTACACACCCAAAAAATAAAGTAAAAATATGTCTGGAAAGCTCTAGATGTTGGCTACAAAAAGTGTTTTGTAGTAAACACCAAATTTCAAGTTCATCTGTGTCCAAAAATTAATACAATGGACTGGGATCTTGGAAAATTGCTACTGGACAGCAACTTCTCAAGAAAGAAAATATGATTTTAAGGGGGGTTTTGCATCCATGCTTGTCCCCATTTCCCTAGGTTTTGGTTAGTGATCACTTGACATTTTAGTGGTGAATCAACTATACCAAACCATCCTTGGGGTACATTAGGACTAAGCACTTCATTTGCTTGGGAAGGGGAATTTTATCCTTTGAAAATGAGATTTGATGCTTGAAAATGGTTTTTAGGGTTTTGAAAATGCATTTTCAAGAAAACAATAACACATTAAAGAAAATGTTGATCCTTGTAGAAGATCATCCATGGAGATGGACTTCCATGGTGATCTTCTTGGATCTTAAGACAAGAAGAAGAATGAACTACATTTTGTAGTTTGAAGATGCATGCATGAATGAGAGATTTAGGGTAAGAAGAGGGAGGTTATACCTATCTTCCTTGAGTTTGTGTTTGAATGGGTTCAAGGCTTGAATGTGTTTAGGGTTTGAATTTGAGAGTGAGTGTGAGTTGGGAAAGATTCAAGAGAAAATGGCGACAATTCAAGTGAATTCTCACTGTTTTCTCTCTATATTTCGCCAGAGGTTCGGCAAATTGTGTTGTGGCTCCTTATTTTTGTGATTTGGAGGGCTCAATTTATAGCCCTCTGAATTTTACAAAGATGTCCGCGCGGATGGGATTGGTGGCGTGCACTGTTCATTAAATGCAGCTCCAGGCTTTGGACACAAGGAATAAAATTCAAAAATATCAGCAGAAAATGTTTTTCAACTTGCTGTTTCGGGATTTTCTAAATTCTTTTTCTTTTTAAGATTCCTTTGAAGGTTTATCTTTAAATAGCAATGCCCATTTTGCCCTCACTTTGTTAGAAATGTTAGGATTGTTAGGAAATGTTAGTAATTGTTAGTAATTGTTAGGAATGTTATAACTTTCGTTAATTTTCTAACGAAAATACTAACAAGCTCAAATTGGAGCACTTACACTTTCGTCAAGTCATGTCTTTAGAGTGGGGCTTCTCTGGTTATGCCGGGTCCACGTTGGTTCCTCACTTCACTACAAGATTCACAATCATGAAGCTGAGGCTTTACCAAGTCGCTTCTTCAAAATCGAGACTTCGCCAACACATCTCTTCAGACCAAGGCTCCGCCAAGCAAAGTGAGATTTGATCGCCATGTTGGTCATGGGTTTGTCAAGTGCAGTTCTTTGATGTCCAAGGATGAGGACGGAATTTTAACCAGGACCAGAGATTCATGGCTAATGTTGGAATCCGAGTCCATAAAACTCCTTGTGCCAATCAGAATGAGGTTTCGATGTTCATCTTTGGAAGGTGTCAGGAATTTTGGTTTTGATGATTGCCCTCAAACCCGATGGGACTTTCACGGTAGAAGAGGAAAAGGATCCCCATCCCTATCTTGGCCAGGCAGACTACCGCCGAATGCCACCACCTTCCTCACATGGAACCTCCACCGGGCCACACTCTTCTCAACACGTGAATCCGCTCATCCTTTCGGCCTCGGCCTCGGTATACATTCACAGCTCATGCCGGGGACAGTCGTTTGGGGGAAACAAATTGAATTACCCGATTTTAGCCGGTATGGTGTGCCTCAATACATTGGGGTCCGCTCGGTATGTCGCAGCTAGCTGGTTCTACAGATCGGTCGGGGCTTCTCGGATTACATCGGTTCGGTATGATTTCTCGGTTGGGTTTGGGACGATGGTCAACTATGGATCGCCTTGAACTTCTCGCCCGTAGTTTGGAATGCCTCGACAAAGAACCCGGTTCAAGACGCGCCCCCGACACCTCACAAGTCTCACAAGATCCCTTCATGACCGCCTCAATGGGACAAAGAAACCCCCAATCCCACTCTCGGTCTCCCAGGCTACTCAGGATGCCACCACCGGCCTCCTATGGTACTATCTCCTCGATCTTTGGGTCCAGCCCCCCCAACTACGACCACTGGATCCATGCGGCCTCGACGGGACGAATCCGGTTCGCGGTTCCTTAGTAGAAACAAAATCGGATTTTAATGTCTTCTCATGGTTGGGGGTACCTTGGAATGCCACAGCAAATTGGGATCCCATCTCAGTTCGGAAACGATCAAGCTGAACCTTCACAACAACAGCTTTAGAGTGCCGCAAAGAACAGCTTTGGGATGCCACCACGGTTTGGTTCGGGACAACAAATGATGATGCTAGTTCACCGCCCCTAACATCTGCTTCCACAAACCCATCTCTCACTCGGGGATCGATGGGCCACCAAGCCCCTATCCCAGTTTCATCGAAATCACCAGACCGCAAAGATCCTCCTGATTATGCACCCTCGCCACAGCTAGCCATGCAATTCAACAACCAGGGACAGCAGCCCGCATTTAAGCCTACTTATGGGTCTCACTCCGGAAACTCGAGCTACCCGGCCACCTCAAGTCTACCACCACCCTCTTTGCCAATTGGAAGTCAACAAAGAAGCCGCCGGGTTCTATCCCTTTGACCAGGCTCTACTCGTACTCCACGGGGATAATTTGGGCTAAGGACAGGAGTTTATGCCTATGCCTCGGGCCCCGCCATACTTTCCGCCAACGTGCCGCGATGGTGACCTCTCTCTCCAAAGACGATTGATCACCGGCTTGAACACTCTGGTTCCACCACCGGACCCTCATCTGGCTTTGGTTCATGGAACACCATAAGGAAATGAAAGCGCAGGTCGCCTAGCTGACCCAAAGGAAGGCCGCCCTCCGGCCCAGATCCCGATTCCGCACAAGTTCGTGATGCCTAGCATTTTGACGGGGTCGCCACTTTGTCCCAAGATCTACCTTTGACACCTACTAAGCCAAAGGATGCACAAACCGGCAAATGGGCCGACTACTTCTCCTTAAAACTAGGGGCTTCTACAGTGGTTCTTTCGGTTGAAACCCAAGTTCAAGGCTACTTGGGAACAGATCACCAACACTCTCACAGATAAGTATAAAGCCAACTTGGAATGAGAGACAAACAGAGTCGACTCCGTTGCACGACAATGCAAATGCCTGATGAGAATATTGGGAATTTTTATAAAAGGTGGAACTTGAAGCTCAGTGAAATGGCCATCCCTCCCTCTGATGAGGAGCAGTTACACATCTTCTAGTCATGCTTGAAGCCGCATTTAAGGGCCTCACTTAGCAATTTCCCCTATCCGGATCTGCGGGCAATGGTCAATGCCGGGGCCAAATTTGAGAGGGCTTACAATCAGCAGCAAGTTGTTGCACCTGCTGCTGCATACCGGGCTTCTTCCACCCTCTCCCCGAGTCCTATTCGGGACGGGATTGCAACAATGCCACTCCGTTCGTGCCAAGGAAAGGTGATGTGCCCAAGTCGCGAAGCCTTAAGCTTAAAGATTTCGGAATGCCTCGAGCGACGTCTTTCGAGGATTTGTGAGGGAAGGTTTGACCGGACAACCATCGCCCCATGGATCCCGATGTCCCTTTGGACACAACTAAACTCTGTGCTTCCCACTAGTATGCTCCGAAAAAGGGCGATGTGAGAACGATCGAAAAGGGTACTCCAAGGACCCAATACACCAACAATCCATTCCCACAGGAAAAAAAAAACGTAAGGTGAATATGATTGAAGTCATGAACAAGCCAAGTGCCACTATGGCTAACAGTTCCCATATGGAAGACACCCTTCGAAGGGAGGATTCTAGTTGCATAGTTGTTGTCAATTTCGCCTCGAGGATTCTAGTTTCATAGTTGTTATCAAAGATGGGTTTCCCACTTCATGACGTAATGCTGCAATGAATCTGGGGTCACGTCAACTTCACCTCGAGGTCTCTCACGTTGATCGATCGGCTTGGTACTTCATCGCATGTCGGTTTACATACCAAACCTTTAACTGGACCTCTGTAGTGACGCTTTGTTGAACCTGGGGGCCTCATCAAATCATTCAGAGAAAGATTCTGTGGCTTTCGGAATGGGGCTTTATCAAGTCACACCTATCTTCAGAAGAAAGACCCAGTCACCTCAACAACTATCTTGGAGTTTCAGCTTTAGAACTTGGTATATGGCAACTCCCTGCATCATCAAAGGTTGAGAACTGGGAATCTCCTCATATCAGCATTTCGCCAAGTCATTCTCCAAATTTATGTCAAATCACAACTAACCCAAGCGAAAGAGGGTTCATTCATGACAACATAATTTGATTCTAGAGCCTGTCAACATCAGCTTCAAATGTCCGAGACTGAAAATAAATTTCAATCGAGACCCGGGGTTCAAATCCAACTTCATCCCAAAATCAAAATCGACCTCATCAATGACATGCAATTCAGTCCGCGACCAAAGGATATCACCCCACCAGCTCAAAGCTTGTCCCAAACAGTCCACAACACATACAACCCCTCTCACCACATGCATCCCCACAAAAATCTCCCCAGGGCTCATGTAGCATGCAAAACATGAATCAATAAAAAAAAAAAAACCTAGGCTATTGCGAATCATTTTTAGTTCCATGCATGCATCCATCATCATGAATGTCATATGTGCATTTGTCTAACAAATGTAGCAATTCAAGCACGAAAGACCAGTTTTCCATCACTACCCGAAGCCACCCCGCAGCAAAGATGGTCTCCACCGAAGCGTAATTCCAATAACTTCAACAAATGACTGATACCTCAGACACATTAGGACAATACCACCTTGGCTCCAGGTCTGCAGCACATCAAGTCCGTGAAGACAGCCTCCAGCATCTACAGGTTGGCAAAGATAGTCCCCATGTCTATAGCTTGGCAAAGACGAGCTCCGGCAACCCCCAACATCCACAAATATATGAAGACCGCCTCCAGTGTCTACAATCGATCAGGGACGCCAAGTTCTCGAATACAATTCGGTCAGGGACGCCAAGTTCTCGAATACAATTCGGTCAGAAATGCCAAATTCTCAAATACAATTCGGTCAGAGACGCCAAGTTCTCAAACGCAAATCGGTCAGGGACGCCAAGTTATGGAATACAATTCGGTCAGGGACGCCAAGTTTTCAAAATGCAAATCGGTCAGGGACGCCAAGTTCTCAAATACAATTCGGTCAGAAACGCTAAATTCTCGAATGCAAATGGGTCAGGGACGCCAAGTTCTCAAATGCAATCCGATCAGAGACACCAAGTTCTCAAAGGCAAGTAGGTCAGGGATGCCAAGTTTTCAAATGCCAACCGGTCAAATGTTTCAACATCTCGATCGAGATACATCAAAACTCTCAACACTATCAACTACCACACGCCAGCGACTTGCTCTCCCGCAGTGTAAACACAAAGAAAGGTACGTTAGTCCCTCAACATATCTCAAAAATATGCATGCATTCACAAATGTTGCATGATTACCCATAGCTTTAGCTATCTCTATCTCCGCAAATAGCGACGGAAGCTTTAGCTCCTTAAGGTGACAACCTCGAGATTATCAAAAGACCCGAGGATCCTAGACTGTTCCTAACTATCCGGTCGATTTCGAACTACGTCCGTACTTGATTCCCACTCGGGATACGTAGGTAGCCTACCATAAGTCCAAATTTCGCTTGACCAACACGGTCACCCTTCTCCCCGATAATCATCGTAAGCTCTAATCTTCCCCAGCGAGAATGCCCTCAAATAGTCTCCCTCAACCTCGATTTAGGTTCATACTCCTGAACTGAGTCCTCATTTAGGATCATAAAATGGAACTAAACCTCAACTTAGGTTCATCCCTGACGAAAGCCAACAGAATTCCGTCTCTTTTACCTCCGACAGCAAACGTAAGGCCGATCCCCTCAAATGAAGTCCACCAAAAGACTGTCTATCCCCTCGAAGTCTGTCCACAACGAAAGGATACAAACATCGAAGGAAATCGTTTCAAAACAAGTTGATACCTCCAGATCACCCATCATCAAGGTTCGAGGCACCTACGACGCCATCATCAAGGTTTGAGGCACCTAAGACGCCATCACCAAGGTTCGAGGCACCTAAGATGCCATCACCAAGGTTCGAGGCATCTAAGACGCCATCACCAAGGTTTGAGGCACCTAAGACGCCATCACCAAGGTTCGAGGCACCTAAGACGCCATCACCAAGGTTCGAGGCACCTACGACGCCTTCATCAAGGTTTGAGGCACCTAAGACGCCATCACCAAGGTTTGAGGCACCTACGACGCCATCATCAAGGTTTGAGGAACCTAAGATGCCATCATCAAGGTTTGAGGCACCTAAGACGCCATCACCAAGGTTCGAGGCACCTAAGATGCCATCACCAAGGTTCGAGGCACCTAAGACGCCATCATCAAGGTTTGAGGCACCTAATACGCCATCATCAAGGTTTGAGGCACCTAAGACGCCATCACCAAGGTTCGAGGCACCTAAGACGCCATCATCAAGGTTCGAGGCATCTAAGACGCCATCACCAAGGTTCGAGGCACCTACGACGCCATCATCAAGGTTTGAGGCACCTAAGACGCCATCACCAAGGTTCGAGGCACCTAAGACGCCATCATCAAGGTTCGAGGCACCTAAGACGCCATCATCAAGGTTCAAGGCACCTAAGACGCCATCATTAAGGTTTGAGGCACCTAAAACGCTATCACACACAACACTAGGAAAGCGATAAATCGCAATCATCCCCTACTTCGATAAACCGAAATCATTACTAGGGCGACTTCCCAAAAATAGTCAAATCATAGGATGACTTCCCAAAAATAGTCAAAACATAAGGCGACTTCCCAAAAATAGTCAAATCATAGGGCCACTTCCCAAAAATAGTCAAATCATAGGGAGACTTCCCAAAAATAGTCAAATCATAGGGCGACTTCCAAAAAATAGTCAAATCATAGGGCGACTTCCCAAAAATAGTCAAATCATAGGGAGACTTCCCAAAAATAGTCAAATCATAGGGTGACTTCCCAAAAATAGTCAAATCATAGGGCGACTTCCCAAAAATAGTCAAATCATAGGGCGACTTCCCAAAAATAGTCAAATCATAGGGCGACTTCCCAAAAATAGTCAAATCTTAGGGCGACTTCTCAAAAATAGTTAAATCTTAGGGCGACTTCCCAAAAATTGTCAAATCTTAGGGCGACTTCCCAAAAATAGTCAAATCTTAGGGCGACTTCCCAAAAGTAGTCAAATCTTAGGTTGACACCCTAAAACAGTCACTCTAGGGTCTACGTCTGAAGATAGTCGAAAGACCCGAACTACGACCGGCTTGATTCCCCAATCGGGATACGTAGGTAGCCTATTATTAGGTTCAGCCACCAGAACTCTAGCCCTCAGACCAAAATAGTCATCTCTTATTCCCAGCAGAGTTTCTTTCCAGCAACCGACTGCAGAACTCGCTCGCCAGGTTGACATCCTGAAACAGTCACTCTAGGTTCGACGTCTGAAGATAGTAGAAAGACCCGAACTACGGCCGACTTGATTCCCATTCGGGATACGTAGGTAGCCTATCGCTAGGTTCAGCCACTCGATCACTTGATCATCCTGTCAAATATGGAGCCTTACTCTTATCGACGACCCCGCTTCCTTCGAAAGCGCCGTCGCCGAGGGGCTACTGTAAGTGCTCCAATTTGAGTCGTTAGTATTTTCGTTAGAAAATTAACGAAAGCCCTAACATTCCTAACATTTTTAATAATTCCTAACCTTTCTAACAAAGTAAGGGTAGATTAGGGATTGCCATTTAAGGTTAAACCAAGAAAAGAATCTTAAAAAAGAAAAGAAATTGAAAAAACCCGAATTGGCAAGCTGAAAAACAAGAACGGTTTGAATATTTTGAAAATATTCTTCCTGTCCAAAGCCTGGAGCAGCATTTAATGCACCAGGCACGTTTACGGTTTGATCCGCGCGGATCATATTGAAGTTCTCAGTGGCCTATAAATTGAACCCTCCTCTCTCAGTTTACACAACACAATCCACTCACAGAAGCAAAACTCTGGCGAAAAACAAAGAGAAAACAGTGGGAATCCTTAGATTGCCACCATTTTCTCTTGAGTCTTTCCCAATCTCACTCCAAACACTCTCAAATCACTCTTAAACACACAAAAGCTCAAGCTCAAATCAACACTAAAGAGGAGGATTAGAGAGAAAACATAGAGGACTTAAGTGTTATCTACTTGTTTTCTCTTTGACCAACTCTATCATCAAACACCAAACATATTCAAGCCTTGAATCTACTCAAACACAAACACAAACACAAGGGAAGATAGGTATAACCTCCCTCTCCCTACCCTAAATCTCTCTAATCCATGCATGCATCTCAAACTTTAAAGATGTAGTTTGTTCATCAACTTGTTTGTTGTTCATCTTTGCTTGACCTAAAAATGTAGTCACCTTGGAATAAATTTCCATGGATGACCATTTAAAAGGTCCAAATTACTTCTTATTCACTTAAAAGTGCTTTTCCTCAAAATCATTCACTAAAAAGTGTTTTCCAAAAAACATTTTCATACATAAAATCTCATTTTCAAAGGATAAAATTCCCCTTCCCAAGCAAATGAAATGCTTAAGTCCTAATGTACCCTAAGGATGGCTTGATCTAGTAGATCACCACTAAAATGAGATTTCCAGAAGGTTTTGGTCTATCAAATCATCTCCAAATGAAAAATCCTTTTGCAGAAACCTTATTTAAGGCGTTTTGAACAACTTTCATTCTCAGATTTTCCCCAGATTCTGAGATTTTAAAGCTCTTAAATCCATTTTAAAATCAAGTGTCCACTGCCTTTTTCATTCCAGCAGAATTGATTTTCAACTTCAAAAGGTCTTTTGAGTACCAAAACCCAGCCCTAAAATCACACCAAAAATCATGAGATTTGTTCAAAGTCTTACAAAGAGTCCTCAATTTTTACTTTTCAGTTTGAACTTATTTTGGCCAAAAAAACACACAGACACACACACAAAAACAAATGATTTTTAATGCTTGGAAGACTCGTTTTACGAGGCATTCCGGGTGAACACTAACGTTCTTCCCGGAGTGTAACGTGACCTCCGAACCCAAATCTCTCATTCCGGCCATTTTTCAAAATTTTGGCCCTTAAAATAAAAATGGCGTGGCGACTCCGTTTGATTTCAAAAATCGGGTACATCACAGCATGGTAGTCACTTGTCAAATCCATGACTACGAAAGTGTTTGTAGCCACGGTTCGGAAGGGATGTTTACCAAATTCTAGCTATATATCAACAGTTCCCTTAGCACTAACTTTATGGTTGGTGAAACCTTCTAGCCTTCCATGGTAAGGTTCCAGGATGGTATCTTTCAAGCCCATCATCTGGAAGGCGGAATAGTACAAGATATCTCGAGAGGCCCCCGTGTCAATGAGGAGTCTCTCAGATTCACAGCTATCAATTCTACCCTTTATTACTAAGGTTTGTTCAAGGGATGCACGGCTTCCAGCCAATTCATTGGGAGAGAAACTGATTACTTCTTCAACCTTCTGCACCCAGGCAGGAACATGGTATACTTTACTTAGCTCATGAATTTGATCTCTGAGCTTTCTGGTAGAGACTGTTTCTTCTCGGATCACGTGAAATTTGGCCCTAGGAGGTCTCTACTCCATGTCCTCACTCTTATCATCATCTTCACTCTCGTCCTCCTTCCGTTTTCGTTTGCCATCTTTCTTCATGACATAGCGATCGAGTTTGCCTTCGTCAACCCATCTTTTGATCATTCGTTTGAGGGCAATGCACCTTTCGGTGTTGTGACCATCGGTGGTGTGACCATGGTCCTTGTGGAAATCACAGTATTTGGAAGGGTCACGAGGGAACTTTGGCTTATCATTCAGTGGACGAGGAGGTGGAAGGTTCACCAATTGCATGATTTCAGTAATAGGCTTGGTAAGAGGGGTAAAGATTTCAGCTTTTTCAGAACCCCTTGTTCTATTCTTCCCCTTGAATCCATTTCCATTTCCATTTCCATTGGAATCATGGCGAGTCCCAGCTGCTTCCGGTTCTGTCTTATCAGACCTCTTCTTGCATTTTTCCTCCGCCATGGCAATTTCATAAGCCACATTGAACAAGTTGGACTTTGTTTTAGGCTCTCTGGCTGAGAGTTCATGGATAAGCTGTCCATATCTCAACCCAGAATTTAAAATACAATCACCTCTCGATCAGTGAGGCTTTCTTCCACTTGGTCCTCCATGGCTCGAAATATGTTATAGTAGCTTAGTGTGGTCTCATTCTTCCCTTGCTCAATGTTAGTAAGGTCAGTCAACCTCTTCTTCCTCCTTCCTGCCGTGGCAAAGTGGTCTAGGAACATCCTCCTTATGCCCCTCCAGCTATCGACGCATCCCTTTTTTAGCTCACCGAACCAGGTCAGGGCCGTTCCGGAGAAGGTACTTGCAAAGGCTTTACAGAGAACATCGGCGGCCTTAGTGAGGAGGGCCATAGTAGATTCGAAACTTTGCACATGGTCCCGTGCGTCAGTGGCTCCTCCGTACTTGTCAAAAATTGGGAGCTTGAAGGCAGGATTAGGTGGTACATCATTTATTCTTTGAGAGAAGGGACGAGTTGCACTAGTGTCATCATCATCCTCCTTTTTCTGTCCCATCTCCATATCGTCAATTCTCTTTTTTAAGAGTAACAATTCTTTAGCATCAATCCCCTTTTCAGTGCTAGAGTGAGGGCTTTGGTGGGAACTCCGGTGGGAACTACGATGGGACCTTTCTCTTGGGTGACCATTCACCCTACTGTGCTTCTTATCATCTCGATGGTTCTCTCCTCGTCGAGAGGGTATTTTACCTTTCCTCAGCTCTCCCTCATAGCCACAGAGGACCATCCTATACGAAAGAGGACTCCTCGGTCTTGCAAAGTGTCTGGGACGAGGTGAATCACGCCGAGGAAGATGGCTGTGACAAGGGGTTATGTTAAGACGAGGAGGGGATAAACGCCTAGCCAGACTGAGCCTCGCTCACAAGTCTGTCGAGTTTACCTCATGCTCTCTCGAATTTATGTGGCTTCTCAGGTCTACTACATTCTTTTATTTATCATGATTGTTTGACCGAGGATGAGGAGCATCTCGGAGGTTCTGCTTAGGCGGTACAGCAGGCTCACGGAGTCTTGGCCACGAGGAGGGATCCTCTGACTGCCTCGTCTCTCACTCTGAATTTCCCTTCCACGAGAGTTACCTGACCTCGAATGCCTAATGACTCGGCCATTTAGTTTTCTGGATCCAATTGCAACAAAGCATTCTGGGTTTCATAAATTTTCTGCAAAGTCTCCATCTATCGGTGCAATAGTATACGTCGGTCAACGGGCTGGGTGTTCTCAGCTCGTCCAACTTCAGCGTTCCTCGTCGCCTGCTTGCTCGTAGCTCGTTTTCCTCTTGGATGACGAGGACGAGGAAGGTTTGTACCTACCCCCTCGGCAGCTGACTGATTCTGAGAAGATCGGAGAGTCATGCTGAGGGGAGGTGGTCCCTCGATCTGAGGTGGAGGTGGAAGTACGTCGGTGTTGGTTGGACGACGAGGACGAGGAAGGTTTGTACATGTCCCCTCGGCAGCTGGCTGATTCTGAGAAGATCGGAGAGTCATGCTGAGGGGAGGTGGTCCCTCGATCTGAGGTGGAGGTGAAAGTACGTCGGTGTTGGGAGAGATCTCGTCCACGTGAGTTCTTTCCTCCTCGTTAGTAACACTTGCAAAGTTTCCGTCTTCCATGGGGATTCAAGAATATTGGTTCAAACAGAATTCTTATCAACAGAATTATAAACGGCCCAGAATTGTAATCGGCTAAAATAACAACTTTCCGGCCAAAGTCACAATTTTCTGGCCAAACGTAAAACAGATTTTACTCGCCACAAACAGAATTCAACTGCGAACGTTCAAGCACCAGATTTCCGGCCAAAAACAAAATTTTCAGGCGAAAACTGCATGATCTAGCCGAAAACAGAACAGAAACAAAACGGACACTGATTTTCCGACCAAAATAAGAATTATCCGGTAGAAAAAAGGGCTCAGGCGAGCGGATTTTCGGGCTAAATAATGGGTCTTTGAATCGACTCCCGGCAATGGAACCTGATGCAGTAAAAAAGATCGAATCAGTCCAAATCCAGCAGTCGATTGTACTCCGGCGATTGAATAACCTGAAATAGAAACAAGAAACGTAACTAAGCCGGGGCTTCTCCGGCGAAGGCCCTCCGACGTGAGAGTAAGTATACGTTTAGAGAGAGAGAAATCAATTTGACAGAGTTTAGGGTCAAAAAGATAAGTTATCAAACAATCTGATATATGGCTTGTATTTATTGGAATACATATGTATAATCCATGTTGAATTGGATTGCCTAAGAGATAAGATAATAATCTTTAGAGGATTATATCTGCTGAAGAATCCTTGTTGGACTTGAATTTGTATAGAAGGTGATTATAATCCTGATAAGATTATAACTGCTTAGTATCCTTGTTTGATTAGGACTGCACAATTGCAATTCTGCCGGGATAGGTCCTTCCTCGTCATATATAACCTGACCAACATATAATGAGCCGGGGAAGGAATAAGACAGCGAAGAGCTATGATGGGATAGCCGAGATGGACCTGTCCTAGTCCTACATGGCCTGCCCGGCTTACGGGGAGCCGAGAAAAGGATGAGAGATAAATGAGAAGCCAGTCGTGGTGACGTCATAGCCGAGGAAGCCTCCTCGTCCTCAAGGGAGACCATCTCGGTCTTGGAGGGAGGTCTCCTCGGCGTCTTGAGCCTTGGTCATTTCGTCCGTTAGGCCTAGATGGGCCTTAGGGAATGACGAGATAGAGAGACGAGGAAGTTCAGGTCTTTCCTTGTAGCTGAGACTTGATGGATTATGTTTAGGGCTCAATCTTCTTGGGTCTTGTCCGGACAACTTCATGTTCATATCTCGATTTATACTGTTCATATGTGTTTTCAAAAAAAGTGTGCATCTTTCTCGCTAGTGTCAATGTAACAATGTGCAATGTGCAATGTGCAGGTCATTTATATTGACAATTATAAGTAGTTGAACAATACTAAACACTCATTAATAAAATTCAGTGTTTACATTTAAAAATGTTAGTGTGTGATTGTGTTAATAAATACTAGTACGTGAGTTTAAAAGTATCGGAGAGTGTTTAGAAATTGCTAGAGTTTGAGTTTAGAAGAATAATATTAGCGTTTGAAAAAGGCAGTATTAGTGTTAAAGTATCAATATGTGTTAGTAAGTGTCATGAAAGTGTCAATATTGTATTTAAAACAATAAGATTTTGAAGTTCCTGCTCTAATAAGCAAATATAGGAGTATGTATTTAATAAGTGCTATTCTTTAGGAAAGTGGTAAGTTTTGGATTATTTACAATATGAACACTGCCATTTTAAAAAGGATTGAATTTTTTCTAAAAATTTACATTTATTATGAGCTAATGGAATGATATCTTAACAAATGTCTTAGTCAAGGTTTTGCTGTTTAGTGGTTTCTTAATGACTTTTGTTTGTCTTTCCTTTTTTTAATATCATTAATTGAAAGTTGTATTTGTGCCATCACCAAAGTTAACAATTCAACTTTTCTCCGTCATGGTTTCACGAAACAAGGACACCTCCTATGGTGATGGTGCCCACATAAAGGAAAAAGGATTCAAGTGAGACGACTTTGACCTTATGTCCTGCAACAGAAGCTCTTCTAGAACGTATGCCCACTTTAAGTAACGCGGTTGTAACACCTTTAATAACACTTATAATACTCCCTCCGTCCTGACCAAAGGTCATGGGAGAATTTCAGAAGAATTTCATGCTTCTTAATTTTTTTTTTTTTTTAAATGAATAAAAGTTAAATATGGGATAAGAAATAGTAGTTAATTATTAATTTTTTTGTAAATATGTTAACTTTATAAGGGTATAATGATTTTTTTTTTATATATAATATGGGGTAGAGAATAGTAATTAATGATTGATTTTTTAATAGGAGAGAGAATGAGTGGGAGGAATAGTAAGTTAATGATTGATTTTTTTGTAAATATATTAACTTTATAAGGGTATAATAAATGATTTTTTTTTATAAATATATGGAGATGATAAGGGTATAAATATATTCAAAAACTTGCCATTTATGGAAATGAACTCTTGGTCTGAAACGAACCAAAAGGAAAAGTAGAGCTATTGGTCTAAAACGGAGGGAGTAACAATTAGTGCTACACCCGTGCGTTAAACGCACGAGCAAAAACCATTTTAAAGAAAGTCGTGATTTTAAGATAATTTCTATCAATAAAATTATAAATGTAGATAAAAATAATAATTGTTAAAAATAAACTGAGAATAATGTTAATGAAGTAATATTATAAATTTTGAATTTTTTTCTTGTACATAACATTAGTTGTTTGACTTGTTAGCTACACTTCTTCATCACACATTAAAATCTTTAAATCAGCACAATTAGTTTGACTTGACAATGCAACATAGAGTTGAACATAATTAAATACTGATATTTTGAGTAATAGGCCAACATGAGCGATGATGGACCCTGAGCTTGATCCAACTTCTTTATTTGTCGAGTCCACTATTTACTAACAATTGGTCCTAAAGAGATATGTTGAAATAAATAAATAAATATACAAGTAATTAAATAAAATGATAGTTGTCTAAAATAGTATAATTAATTTTGGAAGAAAAACAAAAACATATTATTATTACAATTATTATTTTCTTAAAAATAATTATAGAACTTTAAATATCATTTCACTTCCTTTTTCTATTATTGTCCTCAGAAGTAGTTGCATAAATCAACCCACCTTCTTCATTTGTTAACAGTTGAGCCTTAAAAAGTCAGAAAAGACAACAAACTTATTAATAAAATATATTAATCATAAAAATCAAAAAAAAAAAAGAAAAGAAAATATATGCAAGTAGACATATTTATTAAATAAATTTTCTCAAAAAATACGTAATATCTTTTTTTTCTCTTACATGTGGATCAAACCCTTAATTTTGAGGATCCTACGTCTTTTATCGAATCCATGATGACTGTTGTAGAAATCGATCATTCAAAAAGTCATTTAATATATGATGAATTTGCAAAAATTAAAAAATACTAAAAAATTAGTATAACAATACCATCTCTTTGTATTTTTTACTAACAATCTATCTATATCTTATAATAAGATTGCATTCCACAAATGAAAAAAGCCCGCTCAAAAATGTCGCTTTCAATGGCAACAAAAATGAAAAGTATCATTAAGGGTATTTTTGAAAATGCATAATTCATCTCTATATATATTAAAAGAAGGAAGTGGTAAATGTTGTCACAATCAAGGGCAAATTTGTCTTTTTCATTGTTTTGAATAAGATAAAAATTTAGTCTACCAAGAAAAGATGCTTGCTGATATTAATATGTGCATGAGGTCCATTTGTTTTATTTGGCAAAGAGAAAATGACACGTATATGTAAAACTTTGACAATTGTATTTATGCACACTCCACGAGAAAATAAAGTACTTGCTCCCTACTCTTTCTTTTCTCTTTATCATTTTTTGTGATTAAAAAAAAGTACTTGCTCTCATTGCTTTGAATAAGACAAATATTTATCAATTTTCATGGATGAATTTTCTATTTTATTGCTTTAACTTGCAAGAGAAGCTCTACATTAGATTAGCTTTCTGAATACATTTTAGATTATTGACTAGATCATTTTTTAAAAATCTGCATGCGTTTTGATTGGATTAGGCAAATGTGCACATTTTCCATTGCTTTGAATAAGACAAATATTTATCGATTTCCATGGATGAATTTTCTATTCTATTGCTTTAACTTGCAAGAGAAGCTCTACATTAAATTAGCTTGCTGAATACATTTTAGATAGTTGACTAGATCGTTTTTTAAAAATTTGCATGTGTTGTGATTGGATTAGGCAAAGGTGCACATTTTCACATGTTGTCCTCTACTCATTTAAAAGAGTCAGCCTATTCCTTCTTACTTCTCTCCTCATACTTTCTCAATATTTAAAAAACACACACAAACACACAGACACACAGAAACTGAAGGAAACACAAACACACACACAAGCACATAGTTACACACCAAAACACGCAGAAGCACACACTTTCACACACGAAGTTTATTACTCTCTCAGTTTGATGAGTAGACTCAGGTAATCAGGGTTATTCGTTTCTTGGCTTGACAATCTCCGGATGTAGATCTTTGATATTGCAACCGAGGTTGCAGCCATGGGGGAGTTATCTTCTTACCTGATCACTTACAGATCTGAACCTTGCTTTACCCTATAATGAAGTATTCAAAGGGTGGTGTAGGTTTATAGAAAGTGGTCATGGAGAGGATTGGAGAAGATTGTTGATTTGAATAAAGGATTAAATTGGCGAAGGAGAGTGTTAGAAAAGATGAAATTTGGCTAGGGATTTTGACTTTGGAAGGAGGAGAGGGTTGGATTTGGATCTTACCGGAATGAGGATTGAGGAAGCTGGTCGGGAGTAGTTTGGAGAAGGAGGGATAAATGGAGGCGATGGGCGGCGGTGATGATGGTGGTGGGATGCGGTAGTGGGTTTGGGTTTGGTCATCAGATTGAGATTGGGAGTCTTGATTTTCTTGAGAGTTTTTGAGGATTGGAATCTCTTTCGGTAACGAGTGGTGCTGACGTTTTTAAAGGTGTGGCGGTGGTAGGGCGGCGCCATTGATGGGTAGAGAAAGAAATCGAGAGATTGGGTAGAGATGTAGATAGATATGGAGAGAGAGAGAGATAGAGAGAGATAGAGAGAGAGAGAGAAGCAATGTTTGAAGGAAAGAGAAATAAGGGAGGTAGAGAGAGTTTTGAAATTAAAAATTAAAATGTAAGAGTATTAAATTAAATGCATTGATTTAACAACTTATTTGAACACTCACCCTATTTAATCGTCTAAAAAAATGAATAAGCAAAAGAAAATTTAATTTGCATTTGAAATATTTTTTTGAGAAATATACTAATTTTAGTAATTATATTTAATAATTATTTAAATGTTTTATCTTTTTTCTATTTAGTGAAAATATTTAACATCTATCTATATATAATAACAAGGTTGTGGTAATTAAAAAGGGTTTGAGGGGCAATTTCGTCATTTCATGTCGTGGCAAAATTGCAAAAAAAAATGACTGAAACGACACGTGGAAAGTTGTGATTGGGTTTAAAAAAATTTATTTTTTATTTTTTGGATGTTTGGACACGTGTCGTCCGTTGGATTAAGGGTGTTTTGGACATTTCCCAGGCGAGTGGACGACAAGCCCCGACAACGACGCGTGAAGAAGGAAGTGAAGAAGGAAGCTGATTTTATTTATTTTTTTTGGTTTGGACACTTGGCATCCTCCTATTGGCTGGTTTGACTAAAAGAGACAATTGAATAAAAATAATTATAAAAAAATCATTTTGAATAATAAAATTTATCAACGAGACTCCCAAAATAAAAATGTGTGCCTCTTATTACAGATTGGAGGAAATATTCTTTTCTTTATTTATTTCACTTAAAGGTAAATATCGTATTTTTTAAGTAGAAACTGTATGTTTAAGTAAGAAATAATATTATTACTACATCTGTCTCAAATAAATGATCAATTTTGGTTCATATTTGATTGATCTTTTGGTCCACAAATGTTATCGGATGTTGTATATAAGAAAGTAGTTGAGAATGTATAATAAGAGACTTTTATTTGAGTCGTGTGTAATTAAATTGCAATGTATTTCAAAAAATATTTCATTTTCCATTATCACTTATCGTTATATTTTGATCATTATAATTAAAATTGTTAATGTGTAAATTTAAAAAGTTGTTGTTTTACTTCTTCACTTATATAATTTCATCACAACCAATTTCTTTTTTTTTTTGTAAATTAAAAAAAAAAAATCTTATATCGCCGTGCATCGCACGGTGTACTGCTAGTATCTTGAACAATGAAATTTGCACCATTTTCAATATGGAATGAATCAATAACTTGTAAATTGAATGGGGTTGAAAATGACAAAAATGGGTACACATTGGTCATTGTAGTACTCCTCAAAATATCATTTTATGAATGAAAAGTTATTATTTAAAATATATCATATATAAATAAATTTTATGAATATAACATTAGTAAAATCATACCGTTCGTTATGCCCGATGATAGTGATTGAAAAAGAGAAGAAGAACATTGTAATGTTCCAAATTGTCTTGCTAAATATTCTTTTGAAATAACATTTTCCGCATCACATTTTTCAAAATAATAAGTTGACTAAAATAATAATTAGATAAAATAAAAAATCACACTAATCTAATTCTTATTTATTAATTATTTATAGAAAATAAAAATATTTTAATAAATCTATTAATATTATATAATTTACAAGCACTATTATAATTAAAAAATTATTTTTTTTTTACTAAATAAATTTAATAATTAATTAGTCAATAAATACAAAGTTATCATTTTTGTGAAAATATTACAATTTTTCTCGTTTTTAAAACAATTAAGCCCAATTAAATTACAACCCTAACGAAATTCAAGCCCAATTAGATATAAACACTCACTATCTCAAAAACCCTAACCCTAAACCATTTTATTCGTTGATCTCTCTTATTTTCTTCACTCCAACTCCGCCGTGATCAGCTAAATTACACCACCGACTTGGCCACACTTCTTCTTGGCGGCGGTTTTAAATAAGGGAATCTAATCCGCTTCATTTGTATTTACTGCCTGATTCTTGCACACATAAAAAAACTTTTTCTTTTCATAGATCAGCATAAGCTTTTGTTTTTTGTTATAGTTCACTTTGGAATTTGTTAGGTACATGATCTCCTTTAATCCTTCTTCACAAGAGGAGTTGACTATTTAATTTATAAACTCTTTCTTGAGCAAAAGTTTTTTTTTTTGCTATAGTTAACAAAAGTTAGGTGCATCACCAATACACCAAACTGAGTTTCCAATTTGCATGTTCCTTTCATAACCTTTGGTCGTTTTTTTTCGTTATTGTAGCATTGTTGGTGTCACTTTAAACTCCAATTCTTCTCCTGATTTAGTGCTAGAAAGTAGAAGGTAATTGAACGGTATAAACCGAGATACGAGTATGGGCTTGTTCAAGCTGGGCCCAAATGGATTGGGCCATAAACATAGTCCAACACACAAGTATCAGGGCCGAGGAACACTTTCCTCATATGACGAGGATCATCCACCTCGTCCTTATATCATCATGTTTATGCCATCATACTCTAAGATATCATCAGGTG
The DNA here is from genome assembly GCA_022495995.1 of Adenophora triphylla var. japonica. Classification (NCBI taxonomy): domain Eukaryota; kingdom Viridiplantae; phylum Streptophyta; class Magnoliopsida; order Asterales; family Campanulaceae; genus Adenophora; species Adenophora triphylla. Next base: position 175,205 of record JAFEMH010004672.1, on the reverse strand, counting down.
ATGAGGAGAGAAAAGTTCTTACCTCGGCATATCCTAAAATACCGAGGAAATAGATTTGTTTACCCCGGCATGTTATCTTGCCTGTCAAGCACCAAATAACGAGGAAGCAGAATCATTCACCTCGGCATACCTGCCAAGGCCGAGATAAAACACTTCTGTTCCTCGGCGTTCCGGCTAGCAGATTACACAGTCCTAATCAAACAAGGATTCTACAGTCACGATCCAATCAGGATTACAATTATCAACACCAATCCAAGTCAAACAATGACTCATCAACAGATATAATTCTCTTAGGATTATATCTTATCTCCTTACAAGTTCACTTCAACATGGATTCTATCAATCCATCCCTATAAATACAAGCCCCATGACTCATTATTTGGTATGTTACTTTTTACATTGGGGAAACTCTGTCAATTTGTTTTCTCAGATACAAACCGTGATCTTACTCTCACGCCGAAGGGCCTTTAGTCGGATCCGCCCCGGCTTAGTTTACGTGTTTTCTCTTATTTTCAGGCCTTGCAATCACCGGAGCAATTATCGCTTGGATTTGGGCTGTTTTGACGATTTTGGCATCATCAATTGGTTCCATTGCCGGGAAATCGATTCAAACACCCATTGTTTGGCCTGGAAAAGTCGACTGCAGCCTGTTTTCGGCCGGAAATTTTCTAGTTTGAACGAGAATTTCTTATTCCGTTTGGGCTCTGTTCTTGTTGCCGCCGGATTCTGCAAAAATTCGGCCGGAATCTGCCATTCGCGTCTGAAGTAAATTATTTGGCCTGAATTTTTTGTGTTGGAAAAATCGCAATTGGCTGTTTGTCGTTGGTCAAAATTTGCCCTAATTTTGGCCAGAAATTTGGATCTATTGGAAATCGTGATTTTGGAAAATTTGCACGTGATAATTTCTTTGTTGACTTACTGATGGATGGACAATTTGCAAGTGTAACCGCCGAGGAGGATCAAACCCAGTGAACGCAGGCGAACACTGGAGCCGAGGAGCTGCCTCCTCCTCCTCCTCTACCTCAGCCAGATGCCCTTCCTCCCCTCTCCATGACCCTTCGTTCCAAGGGTCAGGTGAATGCCGAGGGAGAAGGTGCTGAGCTTTCTCGACCTACTCGTACCCGCGGAAAGCAAGTAGGAAGGAAGAGAACAAAGAATGCCGACGCCGGTCAAGCAGGAGGAAGTCAACCCATTGACCGACGCTCTTTGTTACATAGGCAAATGGAAACTTTACAAAGAATGTATGAAACACAGGCTGCTCTCTTGCAATTGGACCCAGAGCATTCCATGGCTGAATTTATTAGGCCATCTGTGGGCAACCCCCTCGAAAAGGGATAGGATGAGCAACAACCTCCTCCCCTCAAGACCGGGGACCTACCAAGGCAAGCCCCCCGGGATTCTCCTCATCTTCGGCACAACAGTAAGCAGAGGGCTCCAGTGGTCGACCTGAGAAGCCACTTAACTCCTAGGGAAGTGGAAGTAAATTCCAGGGACCTAAGAACGAGACTCAGCTTGAACAGACGCCTATCCCCTGCTCGTCTTGTCATGGCACCTAGGCATCCCACACCACCTCGATCTCGTCGACCAAATTCTCCTCGACCTCGTCGACCGGATTCTCCTCGTCCTCGGCATCGAGAATTTGCAAGGCCGAAGACACCAGAGCCGTACAGGATGATACTTGGCGGTCAAGACCTGGAATTAAGGCGTGACAAAGCTCCTTCCAAACGGGACAGCCACCGACATGACGCGGAGCACAGTAGGGTGAATGATCGCCCCAAGGACAAATCCGTCAGAAGCTCCCAACGAAGCACCCGCTCAAGCAGTGACAAGGGAGTGGAAACCAAGAAATGGGAGCTGTTGAAGCAAAGACTGGATGACATGGAGAGGGGAAAGAAGTTTAATGACGATGATTATGACTGGGCAACACGTCCATTCTCGTTTAGGATAACTGCAGCTCCACCTAATCCCCACCTCAAGCTCCCTAATTTCGAAAAATACAATGGCACTACTGATGCAAAAGACCACGTGCAAAGTTTTGAACAAACTATGAATCTCCTCACCACTGCCGATGACACGCTTCGTAAAGCTTTCGCGAGCACCTTCTCGAACTGACTTTGACTGGTTAGTGAGCTTAAAAGAGGTAGCATCGATTCTTTGGAGAGGCATGAGGAGAATGTTCTTGGACCACTTTGCTACCGCATTTGGAAAGAGGAAGATAAGGCCGGCCGACTTGGCCAACATTGAAGCGAGGAAAGGGAGAGACCACCCTCAGCTATTATAATCGGTTCCGAAAAATGGCAGACAAGGTTGAAGAGAGCCTCACTGATAGGGAAGTTATTGTTTGTTTCAACTCTGGCCTAAAATCTGGTCCCCTCGTTTATGAACTCTCAGCCAGGGAACCTCAAACAAAGTCCGAGGCTATACAAGGTAGCTTATGCCATTTCCATGGGCGAGGACAAAACAAAGAAAAGGGGAGCCGACAAGACGTAAACAGAGGCGACGGGCACTCGCCAGGAATAATAATGGAAACGGCGAGGGTTCCAAAGGGAAAAACAAAACAAGGAGCACGGAGAAGCTTGAATTTACTCCTCTTACTAAGCCCATCTCTGAAATCATGCAGCTGGTCAACCTTCCTCCACCTCAACCAATGACCGACAAGCCAAAATTCCCTCGTAACATGAACAAATACTGTGATTTTCACTAAGACAACCGGCACACCACTGATGGCTGTTGGGCCCTCAAGAAAATAATCCAGAAATGGGTGGACGAGGGAAAGTTAGATCGTTATGTCATGAAAAAAGATAACAAGCGGAAGCGGAAGGAAAAGGAAAGTGAAGATGACGACAAAAGCGAGGATGAAGACCGCAGGCCTCCTAGGGCCAAGTTGCATGTGATACGGGAAGAGGTAACTTCTACCAGAAAACTAAGGGACCAGATCCACGGGCGAGCAAAGTATACCATGTTCTGCTTGGATCCATAAAGCGAAGAGGTCATTAGTTTCTCTCCTAATGAGTTAGGCTAGGCCAGAAGCGGCTCGTGAACAACCCTTGGTGATAAAGGATCGAATAGATAATGTTGAATCCGAAAGACTTCTCGTTGACACGGGGGCCTCCCGTGACATTCTATATTATTCAGCCTTCCAACAGATGGGCTTGAAAGACACCATGTTGGAACCCTACCATGGAAGGCTAGAAGGATTCACCAATCACAAGGTGGGAGCCAAGGGAACTGTGGAGCTAGAAATTGAAGTTGGTGATCATCCCTTCCTAGCCAAAGCCACAGTCAATTTCGTAGTCATGGATTTGACTAGTGATTACCATGCGATCATAGGCATTCCAAGTCAAGCCAAACTTGGGCTGGTGGCCTCACTTCCCCACCAACGAGTTAAATTCCCCACTCGGGCAGGGATTGGATGTGTGAGGGCCACCCCCAAAGACTTCTTGGAACATGTCGTAAAGAGCAGAAAGAAATCCAAAAGTGTGGAGATAGATACCCCCGAGGAAAACATAAAGATCTCAAAATCTCAGAAAACCACCGAAACTAGCTCCAGAATGAGCTATATTCGTGAGGTGCTTGCAGAGGAGGACGAACCTATGGTCCAAGAAATTGCAGATGACCAAGGCATAGTCCTACCTGTACCTGTGGAAGATCCTATGGTCCAAGAAATTGCAGATGACCAAGGCATAGTCCTACCTGTACCTGTGGAAGATCCTATGGTCCAAGAAATTGCAGATGACCTAGGCATAGTTCAGCCCGTATCAGAAGAAGACCCTGTTCTCTTCAACGGCCAGAACTCGGGGGCCAACCACGACCTAGGGAAGGTCAGTCTCCCAGATGTTGATAAACTTATGGAGGAAGAGGGCCTCAACGTGAATGACAATGAAGGGAGAAGAATTAGAGAGATCATTATCGAGTCTCTAGAATTCCGTGACGGTCTTGAAATGAAGTCTGTTGACGAACTGGAAGAGGTAGTCATCAATCCTGACTATCCTGAACAAAAAATCAAGCTCGGGGGCCAATTATCTCCAGAAGAGAAAGAAAAAATCATCTCCCTCTTGAAAAGCAGTCTCGACGTCTTTGCTTGGAGAGTCGAAGATATGAGGGGGATCAATGAAGAAGTATCCCTCAGCACGGAAGTCGATCCTTTGGCAAAGACTATCTCCCAGGACAAGGAGAAATTTTGCAAGGGACAAGGAGGAAGCTATAAAAGAAGAAGTGCGAAATTACTTAGCGCTTTGGAATAATTCGTGAAGTTAAGTACCCCGTTTGGTTGGCCAATGTAGTTATGGTGAAGAAGCAAAATGGGAAATGGCGTATGTGCATGGACTTTCTTGATCTAAACAAAGTACGCCCCAAGGACGGCTATCCTCTTCCTAGAATTGACAAATTGGTTGATTCCATTCTTTGGACATCAAACTCTCGGCTTCCTAGATGCCTATTCGAGGCTATCATCGAGATAAAAATGGCGGAAGAGGACATTGAGAAGACGGCCTTCCAAACACACAGGGGAAATTACATTACATCATGATGCCTTTTGGGCTCAAGAACGCGGGTGCTACATACCGGCGAATGGTAAATCGAGTTTTTGCAAGCCAAATAGGTCGCAACATGGAAGCTTATATTGATGACATGGTCATAAAGACCAAGGAAGGCAAACTTCACGTTCCTGCACTGCAAGAGACAATTCCACAACCTCCGAGCTAATAACATGAAGCTAAACCCGAGCAAGTGTGTGTTTGGAGTAACAGTAGGAAAGTTCCTAGGCTTCATGGTATCTCGAAAGGGGATTGAAGCAAACCCCGAAAAAATCAAGGCGCTCGTTGACATGAAGGAACCTACCACCATCAAGGAGGTTCAAAGACTTAATGGTAGAATCGCCGGCCCTGGGAAGATTCATCGCCAAATCCGCCGAAAAGTCACTTTGTCTTTCTTCAAGGTATTGAAGGGTACCAAGAGCTTCTCCTGGACTCTGAATGCTCAGAAGCATTCCTCCGGTTGAAGGAGTACTTGGGTTCCCTCCCTTGCTTAGCGATCCAGACTCTAGGTGAGATCTTTGTACGTCTTCTAGCTGCCATTTGATCATCTTTGCCGCATTTGTCTTAGTTCGAAATGATGAAGGAATTCAAAAGTCTCTCTACTATGTCTTTAAGGCCTTGTCAGACGTGGAAACGAGATACTTCAATGTGGAGAAGATAGCGTACGCACTAGTCATTGCATCGAGGAAACTACGTGCCTATTTTTCTGCACATCCTATCACCGTGTACACAAATGAACCGTTGAAGAAGATACTACATAAGTTGGACGCCTCCGGGCGTCTCCTTAATTGGTCCATCGCTCTCACTGAGTTTGATATCACTTACCAACCAAGGAAGACCCTCACAGCGCGGCCTTTGGTGGACTTCATGGTCGAGACTGCCTTTATGGGTGAGCATCTCCCCACCTCTAGGAAGCAAACGCACGAGAGGATAAAGACTCTTCCATTGAACTCCCATCCAACTGTTGGATCCCTGTATACTGATGGATCAGCCACAAAGGAAAGAAGCGGAGCTGGAATCGTACTAGCAAGCCCGGAAGGAGAGTTTACTACTCAAGACGCCATCCGTTTTAAGTTCCCTGCCTCCAATAATCAAGCGGAATATGAAGCTCTAATATTTGGCATTGAATTAGCCTCCTTCTATGGAGCAACTAAGGTGGCGGCCTTCTGCGACTCCCAACTCGTTGTCAAACAAGTAAAGGGAGAGTATAATGCCCAAGACCCCACCCTTGCCAAGTATAGAGACCTGGTCCTAGATATGACGAAGAAGATGGAATTTTTCGAGCTCAAACAAATTGGCAGGGAAGATAACCAAGTCGCAGACGTTCTTTCCAAACTGGCAACCATGGATGTGTCTAAGACCAGTCCATATGTAGTCTATGCCAAGGAACCTGCGTACGAAAGACTACAAGTCATGCTCTTAGATGGAGAGGATAGATGCTGGATCGATGACTACATTGAATATATTGAGAAGGAGAAACTCCCTGAAGATGAAGCTCGAAGCTAAACTCATCAAGAAGAGGACTCCAAGGTTCGTGGTTATAAGCGGAGTCCTCTGCAGAAGATCTTTCACAAAGCCCCTGCTAAGGTGTGTCTATCCCAAGGAAATTCGAGACCTCTTGGCGAGAAGTACATGAAGGCGTTTGTGGCGGGCACCGGGGACGAGAACCTTAGGCGACAAGATCATATCGCTAGGTTACTACTGCCCAAACCTAAGGGAAGACGAACACGCCTATGTTAGAAAAATGTGACAAGTGCCAACGATTCTCGACATTCCTAGACTACGGCGGTTGAGCAAACACTTGTAATACCTACGTGGCCATTTGATATGTGGGGAATCGACATCATCGGACCCTTCCCTCCCGCGTGGTAATTGCAAGTACGTGATAGGAGCACTTGATTACTTCTCCAAGTGGATAGAAGCCAAGGCATTAGCCAAGATAACGGAAGAGAACGCGATCAACTTTGTCCATGACAACATCTGGTGCAGATTCGGCCTTCCACATACAATTGTCTCTGATCATGGATTGTAATTCTCCACAGCATTCACTACAGAGTTGGGAAGGGTAAAAGTGCGCCATGCAAAATCTTCAGTTAGCAGACCACAAGGCAATGGCCAGCAAAGCGCGGCAAACAAGCGGTCATAACCGCCTTACCAAGAACCTTGAGGGACGCGAGGGTAGATGGTTGGACGAACTTCCTAGCCTTATGGGCGTTTCGCACAACCACCCGGGGGCCAACCTGGGAAACCCCATTCGCACTAACCTTCGGTTCCGAGGCTACGGCACCGGTCGAGATGGCCATCCCTACTGCGAGAAATTCCCATTACGATGAAAGCGAAGTCAACAAGGTCAATAGGCTCTAGACTGGACCGATAGATGAGAAACGACTAGCTGCACAGATGAGGATGGTGAATTACAAACAAAGGACCAAGGCATATCACGACAAGAGGGTCATCAGAAGAGTATTCCAAGTAGGCGATTGGGTACTTAGAAAAATTGAAGCCACTGGTCGGAAGGCAGAACAGAACAAGCTCTCCCCAAATTGGGAAGGTCCTTATATCATCACTCAAATCATTCGAGAAGGGACCTACAGATTGAAGACCAAGGAGGGGAAGGACCTCAAGCATCCCTGGCACTCCGACAACCTTAGAAAATATTATCACTAGTCTAGTTTATTTTACAGTAGATTAGTTTCTTATTTCCTGTCTTTTAGTTTTTTAGTTGATAGGATCGCAGTTCGATGTAATCGCATTTCAATTTTATGAAAGCAGTCTCTTCCAGCATGCAAAGCAACTATCAACTCTTCGTACAGACACCAGGAGACGAGGACGTTATCCCCGACTCTCCTAAACACATCCTGTCAAGGGTCCACCTTGATTAAGGATACCAACAGCCAAGACCAATGGTCCTCCTTGGCCTGATGGCTTACCACACCTCCTGTCAAGGGTCCACCTTGATTAAGGATACCAACAGCCAAGACCAAGGGTCCTCCTTGGCCTGATGGCTTACCACTAAATACTTGGGGTTTGTAAAGAGTGAAATGAGAAGGGTTTAGCTTTTTATAACCCCTTAATCGGGTCAAACCCATGGGTAAAGCTAAAATCCGGGTCTGGCGCCCCATAAATTAAATGATGTTCGATGTGCTCCATCATCTCAGCCCTATCCTCAAAAACTATAATGTTGGGTGAACCAGACTCAATCCTATCTATTTTTGTGGAATCAGGGTATTGGAGGAATAGACGAGTTCGACCATAACCTCTCAACTGCTTGCTTACATCATCCAGGGTGAGCATCAACCATGGACCTCTCTCTCTACGATAGACCCTCAGATTGCCAGTATGATATCCATAACGAAATCGGGGGGAATGGTCTCAAGAACGAGCCATTTCTAAGGGGAATCAAAAATGAAAGGGGGAGTTCATTCAATATTCAAAGAAGTACAACAAAATGCAAAGAAAATCAAAGACTTGAAGTTTTGGGGGTTAAAGACAGAAATTTATGAAGAAAAGCTTCAATCTTCAACAATAGCAGTTCATTTTTCTTGACTCATCCACAATTTTCTCCTAGAAACCCTAGATCAGAAGAGGGATGCATAAAGGGGGAGGAATTTCATACCTGAGGTTGCAAGAACGGTTGGAGTTACAACAAAAATCAACGCCGCCGGAGAAATGACCTTCACCGGAAGCCCCAGGTTCGAACAAGATCAAGATCGCCGGAATGCTTGTCGCCTGAACCTTGTTACTCGCTCTCAAATACTTGGGGTTTGTAAAGAGTGAAATGAGAAGGGTTTAGCTTTTTATAACCCCTTAATCGGGTCAAACCCATGGGTAAAGCTAAAATCCGGGTCTGGCGCCCCCTAAATTAAATGCTGGTAACGAGTTTCAAAGTGTGACAAGACATGGGGGGCCCCATGTAATCATGAGAATGTTAACCGTCAGATAATGAAGAGACACCGAGGAGACGTGTCAAAACCTGTTCGTATCCCATAAGCCGAGGACGAGATGACTTTCTACTCGTCCTAAGCCGAGCTAGAAAGTCGGGGGCCACTGAACGGTATAAACCGAGATACGAGTATGGGCTTGTTCAAGCTGGGCCCAAATGGATTGGGCCATAAACATAGTCCAACACACAAGTATCAGGGCCGAGGAACACTTTCCTCATATGACGAGGATCATCCACCTCGTCCTTATATCATCATGTTTATGCCATCATACTCTAAGATATCATCAGGTGATGAGGAGAGAAAAGTTCTTACCTCGGCATATCCTAAAATACCGAGGAAATAGATTTGTTTACCCCGGCATGTTATCTTGCCGGTCAAGCACCAAATAACGAGGAAGCAGAATCATTCACCTCGGCATACCTGCCAAGGCCGAGATAAAACACTTCTGTTCCTCGGCGTTCCGGCTAGCAGATTACACAGTCCTTATCAAACAAGGATTCTACAGTCACGATCCAATCAGGATTACAATTATCAACACCAATCCAAGTCAAACAATGACTCCTCAACAGATATAATTCTCTTAGGATTATATCTTATCTCCTTACAAGTTCACTTCAACATGGATTCTATCAATCCATCCCTATAAATACAAGCCCCATGGCTCATTATTTGGTACGTTACTTTTTACATTGGGGAAACTCTGTCAATTTGTTTTCTCAGATACAAACCGTGAACTTACTCTCACGCCGGAGGGCCTTTAGCCGGATCCGCCCCGGCTTAGTTTACGTGTTTTCTCTTATTTTCAGGCCTTGCAATTATCACCGGAGCAATTATCGCTTGGATTTGGGCTGTTTTGACGATTCCAATGAAGCCTGTTGACGAACTGGAAGAGGTAGTCATCAATCCTGACTATCCTGAACAAAAAATCAAGCTCGGGGGCCAATTATCTCCAGAAGAGAAAGAAAAAATCATCTCCCTCTTGAAAAGCAGTCTCGACGTCTTTGCTTGGAGAGTCGAAGATATGAGGGGGATCAATGAAGAAGTAGCCCTCCACCGCCTGGAAGTCGATCCTTTGGCAAAGACTATCTCCCAGAAAAAATCATCTCCCTCTTGAAAAGCGGTCTCGACGTCTTTGCTTGGAGAGTCGAAGATATGAGGGGGATCAATGAAGAAGTAGCCCTCCACCGCCTGGAAGTCGATCCTTTGGCAAAGACTATCTCCCAGACAAGGAGAAATTTTGTAAGGGACAAGGAGGAAGCTATAAAAGAAGAAGTGCAGAAATTACTTAGCGCTGGAATAATTCGTGAAGTTAAGTACCCCGTTTGGTTGGCCAATGTAGTTATGGTGAAGAAGCAAAATGGGAAATGGCGTATGTGCCAAGACCAAGGGTCCTCCTTGGCCTGATGGCTTACCACACCTCCTGTCAAGGGTCCACCTTGATTAAGGATACCAACAGCCAAGACCAGGGGTCCTCCTTGGCCTGATGGCTTAACAAACGTCCTACCAAGGGTCCACCTTGATTCAGGATTACAACACATTTAAAGCCAAGGAAACCTTCCTCGGCCTAAATAACTTAAGAGTATAGTTAAAGCCGAGGAGTCCTTCCTCGGCCTAACCACTTGCTCAACAATTAGGGAGCAAGGAACCCTCCTTGGATCCCACCTTCTTAAGTCTAGTGCCTCTGCCTAGCATACGAAAATATAAGCAAGTTATTGAAATAACACGAATCATGACAAAAGGATTTTTCATTGATGTTCAAAAAGAATTACAAGCCCTATCGTTTATTACAAAAAGCAAAGAAAAGAAAACTATCCTAAGACTGCTGCCCGTCGTCAAAAGGCTTTTCAAGCCAGTCTTCTGTGATAGTGCCAGGAGGAGGAAGATCGGTTTGATCAGTTCGAGAGTTAGTCTCCTCGACCTCCCTTCCCACCTCGGCTTCCTCGGCCTCAGGCTCCTCCTCGTCTTGGATCGCCTCCACCAAGGCCTTAAGATTGCCGGGAACAACGGAGGCCGGCTTCCACACTTCCCTGCAGGCCCTAGCATCCTTATCGGCCATTATTTCCAAGTTGCTCTCAGAAAAGGGAACCAGGTGATGGAGAGCCCTAACCTCCTCGCTATACTGATCCCGGCAGATCAACATGGCTACTTTGTTGATATCTAAGCCGGTGGAGGGGTCAGCCAGGATGCTCCGAGCAAGGTGTAGGTACCCGTCCTCGAACATGGTGGCCGTTTGGTCATTCACGGCATCTTGGAAGGCCGAGCTGGACAGCATAGCATCCTTAAAGGCTTGGCTATCCTTGAAGCGGGCAACTGCCTCCTCTTCTCTTTGGGGTAGGGTGGCCTCAAACCCTCGGCACTTGGCTTCGGCTTCCTCGGCCCTTGTTTGGACCTCGGCCTTAGTTCTCTTTGCCTCTTCCACCTCAACATTTTTCAGCCGGAGTTGTTCCTCGGCTTTATCTCTGGCGTCCTTGGCCTGAGCACGAGCTTCCTCGGCTCTCTTTACTTCGGCCTCAACCTTGGCCTGAGCAGCTTCGAGCTCGGCCTCCTTGGCCTTCAAGAGTTCAGCCAAGTCAGCCGCCTTGGCTTCACTCACCTTCTGAGCAGCTTTGGCCTCAGCCATTCGTTTTTCTTGGGCCTTGGCCAAGACATCCTCGTAGGCCGCAATGCTAGCTTGCTGCAAGTAAAACTCGTGTTATAACTATGAACAATCACAAGTAAAAACAACGAAGTCAAAGGTACGAGATCACTACCTCAGCCAACATGAGTCCCTTACGGCAGAGCAGATGGTCCCTACTGGCCTTCCCCTTTACCAGGGTGTCGTAAACGTCCTCGTCCAAGGCCCTTTGGATGGGAGCTCGGCCTAACTTCATCATGAAACTCTTCCTGTCTAGCACAGGAAGGCCCTTCAGACGGGGGACGTTTTCCACCATGAGCTGAGCAAGCTTTTCTGCATCAGCCTGAGTCTTGGCGGTTTGGATGGTCAAGGGAGGAGCAGCCTCAGGATTGAAAGCCTCCCCAACATTAGCTTTCTTGGCCGCAGGCTCCTCGGCACTAGCCCCTTGAGCTCTCTTGGAGCCTGAACGTCGGCCTATGAGGCCTGTTTCCTCGGCCACCTCCTCCTCGGCATCAACATGGAGGCTATGCCCCTCTACAGTTGATGGGTTGATTTGTTCCTCGGTCACTGCTTCTTCGGCATTTACCTCCCCATGTAATTTAAGGGGAAGGGGTTGGTCACCCTGAACATTAAGCACCAAGTTACGGGCGTTAGCATCTTCTCTCCTCTCCACCAAAGCAGACTTCTTGCTCTGCTTCCTCTTCCTCTTTACCAGCTCTTGGGGACTTAGTCTCTCCATGGCTATAGCTGTTTCTTCCTCGGCGGTTAAATCTGCAAGGACAAGGAAGAAAGAGTCAAGTACGAGCAGAGGGAACTAGCATGCAAAAATTACGAGTAAAAAAGATAAATGTTTACATCCAACAATGTCGATTGCTTTCAGACACTGGTCCCGGGGACGTTCAGTCTTGCACGTAGTGCAATCCTCGTGAAATACCAGGCCGGGGTGAATTGTCCAGTCATTAAAGCGTCTCCCCCTCTTTACAGTGACAAGGGGAGATACCCCATCCTTCTTCCCCGGCATCAAACCCGCCTGAATATAATAATGGTCTGAAGATTCTACCACCGACCAATCAAGGACCCCCACCTCGGCAAATTCTTCTAAGCGTTTGATTAAAGCCTGGGTCCATTCATATTGTTGGACGGGAAAGGATGAAGTTGGACCCTTACAAGGAGATTGGAACTCCCATCCTTGGCGGCTCTCAACCCTTATAACATGGTTATCCCAGCCTGCAACTTTGCTAGACATAGGGAGGAGCAGCTTCGGTTTTTTGGATGCACTCCTAATGACGAGGAGCCAACTTTCCTTGACGTATTGAATGTTGTAAAAATATCGAAAAGCTCCCATGGTCGGCTCATACCCTAAGCTACGGCAGAGGACAATGAAGCTGACGAGAACCCGGGCACCATTAGCTCCTAGCATGGCTGGCACCGCCCTCACATCATCCAAAAATTCACAGATGAAGGGATCCAAGGGAAGACGAAGTCCCTGTTGAAACTGTTTGAAGTAAAAATGGACATAGTCTTGGTTATAGTAAAAGTTCTCCTCCTCCTTCTTCGTCTTAAGCTCCATATGGCCCATATAAGTTAGCCTGTACTCAGCTTTGTTTACCCCGTATTTGGAGTACAGCTTTTCCAACATGGGATCCCCGGCTCTTGGGGTCCTCTCTTGTCTCTTTCCTAATCCTTGGCCTCCTTTTCCTCGGCCTCCTTTTCTTCGGGCCAGGCGGCCATCAGCTTGTGCTTCTTCCATGAAAGCGTCAACTATTTGAGTAGACGAGGAGGGTTCTCCTTCTCTTCCCGTCATATCTGCATAAAGACGAGGAGACAAAGTTAGTAACCTCGTCCATGGCTGATTTAGGACGGGGAAGGGAGATTCCCCTCCTCGTCATTTCATAAGGCCGAGGAGGGAGCCGTACCTCTCAGGCGCTCACGCATTTCGCGATCAGAGGCCGGGTAGAACAGTTCGATGTGCTCCATCATCTCAGCCCTATCCTCAAAAACTATAATGTTGGGTGAACCAGACTCAATCCTATCTATTCTTGTGGAATCAGGGTATTGGAGGAATAGACGAGTTCGACCATAACCTCTCAACTGCTTGCTTACATCATCCAGGGTGAGCATCAACCATGGACCTCTCTCTCTACGATAGACCCTCAGATTGCCAGTATGATATCCATAACGGAATCGGGGGGAATGGTCCCAAGAACGAGCCATTTCTAAGGGGAATCAAAAATGAAAGGGGGAGTTCATTCAATATTCAAAGAAGTACAACAAAATGCAAAGAAAATCAAAGACTTGAAGTTTTGGGGGTTAAAGACAGAAATTTATGAAGAAAAGCTTCAATCTTCAACAATAGCAGTTCATTTTTCTTGACTCATCCACAATTTTCTCCTAGAAACCCTAGATCAGAAGAGGGATGCATAAAGGGGGAGGAATTTCATACCTGAGTTTGCAAGAACGGTTGGAGTTACAACAAAAATCAACGCCGCCGGAGAAATGACCTTCACCGGAAACTGGGTTCGAACAAGATCAAGATCGCCGGAATGCTTGTCGCCTGAACCTTGTTACTCGCTCTCAAATACTTGGGGTTTGTAAAGAGTGAAATGAGAAGGGTTTAGCTTTTTATAACCCCTTAATCGGGTCAAACCCATGGGTAAATCTAAAATCCGGGTCTGGCGCCCCCTAAATTAAATGCTGGTAACGAGTTCCAAAGTGTGACAAGACATGGGGAGCCCCGTGTAATCATGAGAATGTTAACCGTCAGATAATGAAGAGACACCGAGGAGACATGTCAAAACCTGTTCGTATCCCATAAGCCGAGGACGAGATGACTTTCTACTCGTCCTAAGCCGAGCTAGAAAGTCGGGGGCCACTGAACGATATAAACCGAGATACGAGTATGGGCTTGTTCAAGCTGGGCCCAAATGGATTGGGCCATAAACATAGTCCAACACACAAGTATCAGGGCCGAGGAACACTTTCCTCATATGACGAGGATCATCCACCTCGTCCTTATATCATCATGTTTATGCCATCATACTCTAAGATATCATCAGGTGATGAGGAGAGAAAAGTTCTTACCTCGGCATATCCTAAAATACCGAGAAAATAGATTTGTTTACCCCGGCATGTTATCTTGCCGGTCAAGTACCAAATAACGAGGAAGCAGAATCATTCACCTCGGCATACCTGCCAAGGCCGAGATAAAACACTTCTGTTCCTCGGCGTTCCGGCTACGTGTGCATTACACAGTCCTTATCAAACAAGGATTCTACAGTCACGATCCAATCAGAATTACAATTATCAACACCAATCCAAGTCAAACAATGTCTCCTCAACAGATATAATTCTCTTAGGATTATATCTTATCTCCTTACAAGTTCACTTCAACATGGATTCTATCAATCCATCCCTATAAATACAAGCCCCATGGCTCATTATTTGGTATGTTACTTTTTACATTGGGGAAACTCTGTCAATTTGTTTTCTCAGATACAAACCGTGAACTTACTCTCACGCCGGAGGGCCTTTAGCCGGATCCGCCCCGGCTTAGTTTACGTGTTTTCTCTTATTTTCAGGCCTTGCAATCACCGGAGCAATTATCGCTTGGATTTGGGCTGTTTTGACGATTTTGGCATCATCAGTAATTTTTCACCATAACATACCTGAAGTCCTTTGATCTGATGTCTGCCCCTTTCAATAGGGTATGCAAACTCTTCTTTACCATAATTTCTTTTGTCAATATTAGTGCTACTCAATTAAGAAGAGGAAATTTTAAATATGATGTCCCATTACAGGATGTCGTGTTAGCCTTGAACTCAGTACATTTGAGCAGGTGATTGTAGACATCCTTTATTATCACTTTCAATGTTGACATTGAATTTATTCAATCGTAAAAAAAGATGACGAACTTGATTTTTTCAAGTTCTACTGTGCCAAAGGTGTCTGGTCAAAGAGTGTTTTGCAAACCTTTCACAAGAGATTATAAAACTAAAGGATGGTGAAGCTATGACATACGAGCAAATTTTTGTATATCATTCATTACCAACTCCTTTCAAAATTTGAATGACAACTCGCTTTTAAAACTTAAGGATGGTGAGGCTTCATAATCCAAGCAGTATTATGAAAGAAATGAGTTAACTGTGTTTGTATCATTTACTAATGCAAATATGTGTGTAATATTACTGATCTAGAATTGATTTCCATTGAAACTTGCAACCATTTGCTTGCAGGGCATCGTGTTAAATTCCAATTTGAAACAATCATTTATTAAAGTAAGACGGGTTTTATGGTGCAAAAGTACATTCAAAGATGATTACCAAAGGTCAAAGTTCAGGTGAACAGTTGGAGTCTTTTTTTTTTTATAATCCATCTAATTTGTTCAAGTATCAGTTTTTTTTTAAAAAATCATTTGAATGTAGCCTATTTGTAACTTAATTAGTGGAGGTGCGCCTTTGATGGAAGATATTGTTGCTGAACACCCGCGCCTGCTTTTTGTTAATGCTTATTTCAAATTGAAGTATTTGTATTGCTAGATAGGTCTTGCTAAATGCTAACCTTGTTGGGGTGGTTGTTAAAAATCCAAACATATCAATAGATGCTAAAAGCCAGATTGATTAATTAACTTACCCACTGAGCTGGGCAAGTCACATGCACTCTCTGTATGTACACATTTTAGCCATTGAGTTGGCAAATTACATGCACTTTGTGGGTTTTGGTTATTTGTTGCTTGAAGGATGCTATTATGGATACGATTAGTTGTTGAATTTTGATTGCTCTTAAACACAGATAACATTTGTTGATTACATTGCAGTTAAGAGTCTTTCTAATATGGTTGTTAGGGTTTGGTCCAATGATAGCAATTTGCAGCTGGAGTCAATTACTCAGTTCCGCAAACTACTCTCAATAGGTACGAGGGATTATAAGTTATGTGGGCTTTGTATACACTAATTTGGTTTGTTTATTTACACTATTAACTTACCATGTTTACTGAAACTTGACCCATAGAGCGAAACCCTCCAATTGAAGAAGTTATACAATCTGGGGTTGTTCCATGCTTTGTTGAGTTTTTAAAGAGGGGGGGGGGGGACTTTCTGCAGCTTCTGGTTTGAATTCGTTATGTGTTTATCGTTGCTTCTCATGTTATGGGCTTGTATATTAATCCTTTAGAACTATATAAATCATAAGTTTTTTAAAAAACTTTGCAAAGTAGAATAATTAGTTAGAATGCTAACTTGTGAATCTATAAGCAGCTCAAGAGAGGGAGGAAGCTTCAGTTGGTCGTGAGCTGGAAGATCTCATTTTTGTGCTACCCTTACTTTCAATAACTGCAATCCGATCTTCCCTTACGAATGTTGCCGAAGAGAGTAACAACCATTGACATTATTTCGTTGTTGTTATTCTGAAAGTAGAGAGTATTTTGCTATGGTTGCATAGGGAAGAAAAGAGCAAACATTTTAAATGAAAGAAGGTTTTTGAAGTGGAGAAAGACAACTATTTATATTCTCCGACATTTTATCATCTTTTTGTTAATTTTCAGTTACTATTATTTGTATTTTTAATGTGTGCAGTTACAAGCAGATACATGAATTCATTTTTTAAGTATAAAAAGAGAATGTAATATATAAGTTATTGAACGGAATATTCTGTGATGGGCCAAGCCCAATACTTTGCCACGAGCTAGGGGCCCAGCAGGCCCACCAAAGGACCAATTATGAAGGGCCAGATCAAGATCTGGGTTATGGCCCGTCCTACAACGGATGGCGGTCGTCGTCACTGAGCGACCAAGCTCATCCAAGCGACGAACCAACACACCCTTGAGCAAAGGTTTGGGTCATAGCCCGTCGATACGTCAGGTAGAGGCCGTCGCCAATGAGCGACCAAGCCCACCTAACGACGAGCCTTCCCACCGCGCCAAACTGATCACATTCAACAATGATCGTCGTCATTGAACGACCAACTCTCACTGCCGCTCGCTCGTCGAGTCATCCCTCAAGGAGATGACCCAATTGGACGTACAGCTGCAGGTCGTCCCTTCAATTAGCTTCCTCAACAAGCTTGATTAATTAGCTAATTTGGGATAATGTCAGACCTACCACAGTGCCTTGTTACACGTGCAATCATGTAACCAGTAATAATGCCAAAAGGCGTGCAGGTTGACTTTCCCTTATAAGGCAAGCTGCTTATCAGTGTCAGGCGCTGCAGTGTCCTTGCATAGTCGGAGCAATCCCAGCGTGACACGTGTGCGCCTGGGAGACAGAGTTGATCTAACGGATGGCATCCATCCAATCCAACGGTTCAGATGGAAACCCTAGTTTCCTTGGTCTACTATAAATATGAGAATAACATCATGGATTAAGGTAATGCATTTCTGCATATTCACATACTCACACACTCTCCATAATATTTACACTACTTTCCAGTCCATCAACTTATTCTCACGCCGGAGGGGCTTGCCGGAAGACCCCCGGCGCAGTTTCACGGTTGTTTCTTGTGGTGTGCAGATCACGGAGTCAGCTCAATCAACTGCTGGACACGATAACTGAGCCCAATACACATTCCTGCACGATCAGATTGGTTCCATTGCCGGGAATCGTTTGTCAGTGATCTTCAACAACAGAAACACAGCCGGAAAGACCTGGAAAAATGGTGTCAGACGGACATACAGCAAGCAAATCCACCGAAAACGAAGGCGTGCCTCCTCCCCCTCAGCAAGGCCAACAAGAAAACCCTAGACCACCCTCTCCACCTAGGAACCCTAATTTAAGGGTTACCAGGACACAAGGGGTGGTTGATGCCACAGGCCTTCAAACGGCAAGGAGAAGAGAAAAGGGACCTGCAACTGAGCGTCAGAGACGACCTCCACTGGAAAGGAGACCCGAGGTAGCCACTGTACGACATGCGGGAGGTCCATCTAACCCACACCTCGACAGATCCACTTTCCTCGTCGAGAGAGCTAATGCCCTTCAGGAATTCCTACAAATCCAGAATGAGCTCATCCAAATGGCCGCTCCCCAAGCCCCACAGGCGTCCCACCATACCGTCTCGTCGGGAAGAAGAAGGAATCGAAGGAGAGAAGGTCATCGAGAGTACATTGCGGCAGGAGAAGAACGAGTAGTGCCCCATATTGATCTTAGAGAACACATTAATCAGCGTCGTAGTGAAGGGGCTCCGTCTCAGCAACGACGAGATGAGGAGATAGAGCCTCGTAGAGTATTGGCCGTCGAAAATCCTGAAGCAAATCAGAACCAAGTTGTTCGGGGTCGTCTAATGACTCCTTCTTTGAGAAATGAACGGGCACCAAGCTATAGGGAGAGAACCCGCACTCCCCCTCGTCGCGAACGAGAGCTATCCAGATCTTACAGGCCGTCTCCACCACCAAGCTACAGAGAGAGATCCATCTCAAGACGACCATCCCCCACCGAGAGGCAACGGTCTAACACCGTTACCCGGGGGCCTCGTCGAGACAGGATCCCCCCGGCTGGCCCAAGAGGAGAAGTTGATATGAGAGAGTTCTTAAGACTCAAGCGTCAGGTGGAAGAATTGACGAACAAAAGAAACAAGGTGGATAGCGACGACTCAGAAGATGGTGGTGGTACTATGAATCCCCTGGCACCCTGGATGCTAGAAACAGGACCTCCTGAACCAGGCTTTAAACTTCCTGACTTGAAACAATATAACAGCTCTTCAAGCGCCATTGATCACATACAACATCTTGAAGCCCAGATGTATGTAGTGGCAAGAGCTTCAGGCCACGACGATGTCATGTGTAAGGCCCTTACAAGCACGCTGACTGACGCTGCTTTACGATGGTTTAGAAGCCTTCCTAAGGGGAGCATTGAGTCGTGGAAACAAATGAGGAAAATTTTTTTGGGAAGGTTTGCAACGGCGGGAGATCGTCGTAAGACCGTCAACGATCTCAGTAACATATCCCAAGGAGCCAGTGAAAGCTCTATGAGCTATTTCAAAAGATTTAAGAAGTTAGTGGACCAGATTGATGAACACTTGACGGATAGAGAAATTATCAATTGTTTCAGACACGGTGTTGTTTCCTCTACTCTGGACTACGAATTGCAAGTCCACCCAGCCAAATCCCGAAAAGATCTCTACGCCAAAGCTTACGCTGTAGCCGAGGCTGAAGAGAGAAAGTTACAAAGTGAAGGCTGAAAAGGTTCCAGAGTCGTACACTCCACTGACCGTATCACGAACTGAGATTTTAAGCAATGTTGATTTTGGCCTGGCGCTGAAGATGAACCCCAATGGAAAGGGGAAGAAAAATATGAATAAATATTGTGAGTACCACAGGGATAAGGGACATGACACTGAAGAGTGCTTCAGTTTGAAGAAGATTATTCAAAGATGGATTGATGATGGTCGCCTTGAGGAGTACGTGAGGAAAGATCGTCAAGCAGCCAACACTCGAGCTGCTAACGACGGCCCTCCGGAGAGACAACCAAGGATGGTCTTGGTAATTTCTGAAGAAACGAGCAAAAATCAAATCAAGAGCGCCATCTATCATCTTAAGAAAGCCCCTCATGTTCCCCAGAAGTCGGAAATTCCAAATGACGTGATAAGTTTTTTCCCCTACGAGCTACCGGCCAATCCATTGGCGCATCAACAGACGCTGGTCATCCCCGGTTACATCGACAACTGTGAGTCCAGGCGGATTCTAATCCATACTGGGGCGGCCAAAGATATCTTGTTTTACAACGTCTACCAACGGATGGGTCTACCTGACAGCCGCCTAAGTCCCTACTTAGGTCGTCTCGAAGGATTCACCAACCACAGGGTGGATGCAAAGGGTCAAATTGATCTCCCCGTTGACATTGGAGAACACCCGTTGAGAACCATCAAAACCGTGACTTTTATCGTGATCGACGTCGTCAGTGACTACCATGCCATTCTCGGCCAACCTGGCCAAGCCACCTTAGGGATCGTCGCCTCAGTCCCTCATCAACGAGTTAAATTCCCTACTCGCTCGGGGATTGGATGTGTCTTTGGGGACGGCCTCGAATTTTGGAACATGTGCTAAAGGCAAAGCGAACGGTAGAAATAGACGACCCGAGATCATGTTGTGAAGCTCTCCAAGTCAGTCAAACAAACTACGACCTCTTATGCAAGTATTTCGACAATCAAATGTGTCGACGACCAGAAGTCTTTGCTGAAATATTCTTGGACGACCAAGCTGCAGAACCGTAACTTTTGGTCGCCCAAGAATCGGGAGCTGAGCTAGATAAACTGATTAACGACAAGGTTCCAGATCTGACCCCTGAGGCAAGAAGAAACATCAAAGAAATTGTCATTGAATCCATGGACTTTAGAGACGACGCTCCTGAGATGAAACCGGCTGACAAGCTAACGGAACTGATCATCAACCCAAGCTATCCAGAGCAGAAAATCAAACTGGGGTCTCAGTTATCTACTGAGGAGAGGGAAGAGATAATCTCCCTACTCAAACAGAACCTCGACGTTTTTGCCTGGAGAGTGGAGGATATGAAAGGTATCAAAGAAGAGGTAGCCGTCCATAAGCTGGGAGTAAATCCTACGATGAAATTCAAGGAGCAAAGGTGCAGAATTTTTTCGGTTGAGAAAGAGGTCGCCATAAAGCAAGAGATTGAGAAATTATTGAGTGCTGGAATTATTGTGGACGTTGGGTTCACAACGTGGCTAGCTAATGTAGTGCTGGTCAAAAAACCCAATGGGAAGTGGAGGCTTTGCGTCGATTTCACCGACCTAAATTTGGCATGCCCCAAAGATAGTTACCCCTTGCCTAGAATCGACAAGCTCGTCGACTCCGTGGCCGGTCATACGACTTTGAGCTTTCTTGACGCGTACTCTGGCTACCACCAAATCAAGATGGCCAAAGAAGATATTCCAAAGACGGCCTTCCAGGTCGTAGGGGGAACTTACTGCTATACAAAAATGCCCTTTGGGCTCAAGAATGCCGGGGCGACATATCAGAGAATGATCAACAAAGTATTCAAGGGACAGCTCGGTGACAACTTAGAGGCATATGTCGACGACATGGTCGTCAAATCGAAAAAGAGAAAGCATGTAGACGACCTCCAGCAAACTTTCACCAATCTACGAGCGAATGATATGGTTCTTAACCCAGCCAAATGCGTGTTTGGAGTGGCCGCAAGAAATTTTTTGGGATTTATGCTCTCACAACGGGGAATTGAAGCCAACCCCAAAAAAATCAAGGCTCTGATTGATATGGCAGAACCAAAGAGCATCAAGGAAGTTCAACGTTTGAATGGACGAGTGGCGGCCTTGGGTCGTTTCATTTCCAAATCCGCCGAGAGATCACTCCCATTTTTCAAAGCTCTCCGAGGTACAAAGGATTTTGATTGGACAGAAGAATGCTCCGAGTCGTTCAAGCAGCTTAAGGAATATCTGGGCTCCCCACCACTCCTCTGCAGCCCCGTTGCAGGGGAAGATTTGTTTGTATGCCTCTCGGCAAGTGACAAGGCCGTCGCCGCCGTGTTGGTAAGAGAGGAGGATGGGAAACAGAGGCCCGTATATTATGTAAGCAAAGCCTTGTCCGACGTAGAAACTCGCTACTTCAACGCCGAGAAGATAGCTTATGCTCTCGTCATCACAGAACGAAAGCTACGAGCTTACTTCTCTGCTCACCCCATTATTGTTTACACAAACGCCCCACTGCGCAAGATTTTGCATCGTCCTGAAAGTTTCGGCCGTCTTCTCAATTGGAGCATTGAATTAACTGAGTTTGATATTCAGTACAGAGCAAGGAAAACCTTACAAGCACAGTCATTGGCGGATTTCCTGGTTGAAACATCATTCAGTGTTGACGACGACCAAATGCCGCCTCAGAAAAGCAGCAAAGACAAGGAGGTCGACGACAAACCAGAAGAATTGATCTTACCCGCAGGCTGTTGGAAATTTTTTTCAGATGGATCGGCAACAAGAGAGCTCAGTGGGGCGGGGATCGTCCTCGTCGAACCAGAGAGCGGCACGGTCTTTGAAGAAGTGTTGAGATTCAAATTCCAAGCGTCGAACAACCAAGCAGAGTATGAAGTGCTCGTAGCGGCAATCGAGTATGCCAAGTGTTTTGGAGCCACTAAGATTGCGGCTTTTTATGATTCTCAGTTAATTGTGAACCAAGTTCGCGGCGACTATCAGGTCGTCGACACAACCCTGCAGAAATACCATGCCTTGGTCGGCGAGTTAATTCAGGGGCTGGAGTTTTGGGCAATCCAGAGAATAGCCAGAGAACATAATGAGCATGCCGACCTGCTCTCCAAGTTAGCCACTGATCAATTGCCTGAGGATGAACATGGCCACCACTTGGCTTACCTCGAGCAACCAGCGTATGATCGGGTGAAGATTTTTTGTGTGGGAGACGGCCCAAGGTGTTGGGTCGACGACCTAAAAGCTTTTATTGAAAAAAGACGAGTTACCAGCTGATGAAGTATTGGCGCGGCAAGTCAAGAGGAAGGCAGCACAATTCACGGTCGTAGAAGGCGAACTCTATAGACGATCAATCACCCGGCCACTATTGAAGTGCGTCCACCCTGATAAAGTAGTGAAGCTTCTTTTTGAAGTGCATCAAGGAGAATGCGGGGGCCATCCTGGGGCCCGTACATTAGCTAAAAAGTTAATCACCATGGGGTACTACTGGCCCCATCTCCGAGAAGATGCCAAGCAATTCGTAAGGAAGTGTGATACATGTCAACGGTTCGCCGACCTCCCCAAACTCCCGACGACTGAGCAGACCCCAGTCATGGCAGCTTGGCGATTCGACATGTGGGGTGTTGATTTGATTGGGCCATTTCCGCAGGCCAAAGGGGGAGTAAAGTACGTGATTGTGACAGTTGATTATTTTTCCAAATGGGTGGAGGCCAAAGCTCTGAACAAGATTATGGAAAACAACGCCCTAAGCTTCATCCACGACTCTATCTGGTGCCGCTTCGGAATCCCAAGGGTAATAGTTTCTGACAACAGCTTGCAGTTTTCAAGGAAGTTTGAACAAGAATTGAACAGAATGGGCGTCAAGCATTCTAAGTCGTATGTTGCCTATCCCCAAGGCAATGGACAAGCTGAAGCAGCAAACAAGCTCGTCTTGTCAGCCCTATGCAAAAATCTTGAAGGACGAAATACGAGATGGTTGGACGAACTCCCTTCGGCTCTCTGGGCAGTCCGCACAACCACCCGGGGGCCTACGGGGGAAACCCCATTTGCTTTAGCCTATGGCTCTGAGGCCATGGCTCCCGCCGAGCTTCAGCTTCCAACTGACCGAGTGGCTCTCTATGACACTGAGAAAAATATCCACAACAGACAGGTCGACCTTGACCTTGTGGACGAGCGTAGATTGGACGCACAATTAAGGATGGAGAATTACAAGAAAAGAACCAAGGCATACAACGATAAAAAAGTGAAGAAAAGTTTCTTTAAGGTCAGTGATCATGTTCTCAGGAAAATCGAAGCAACGGGACTCAAGGCCCGTCAAAACAAACTCTCTCCCAACTGGGAAGGACCATACATCGTCCCCAGTGTGGTCAGAGAAGGAACCTACCGTCTAGCCAGGCCAAACGGTGAGCAACTAAAGCATCCATGGCACGCTAAACATTTCACGAAGTATTACTTCTGAGATCGTCGTCAAAACTCATCGCCCTCAGGGCACCCTACTTGTGGTTCTTGATTGTAACTTTTTCATTGTCATTTTTTGAAGATTTTGGAAGTTTGTAAGGGATAATCTATAAATCCCAGAAGTCTTAAAAAGTAATCGAGTTGTCAATGTACGATTGTTGGTCGAAAATTATCAATGGAAACTCGTCACTTCATTGAACCTCGTCCATTACAAACTCAAGAAGCTTAGAACGGTTGAAGCTTGACTTTGACCCTTACAATCACTTTGATCAAGTATAAAGATCATTCGAAGCAAAGACTTTGACACTTGCACTCACTTTAGCCAAGTATAAAGGTTAGACGAAGCCAGACTTCGTCGAATGCTATAACGGAATAAGACGACTCGTCGATAGAATCTTGCCTACGAGCAAAGATCTACAGATCTTCGTACTATTCCTACGAGCCATTGAGAAGTTGAGAAAATACAAGGTTGAACAAAGGACGGCCATATTAGGATGACCCAAGTTCTGGTCGTCACTTACGACGACCATCCACACTTCTCCTCAAACTTACTCACCAAGTAAGTTATCACATGCTATCTACGTTAACACATATTAACAAGCAGAAAACTATGGCATTAAATAACAAAAACATCAAAAAAACTGTACGACCCCCTCTAAACAACGAGGAAACAGGTCAACTACATAACAAAAATTAAAAATTGTTTGGGACATTGTTTGAAAACACAATCTTAAGGTGAAACATTGTCTGAGGCATTACAAAATCTTTTCAAGATAAACAAGTCACTGGGGATCATTGGCACTGGGTGGAGCCCCGTCTGGATCAGGGCCGTCTCCAAGGAAGTTGGCGTAATAAGCATCAAAATTCTTGGGATCAATGGCGGGAACTGGCCACTCGTCTCTTCCTGCCTTCTCGTCGTCCTCCTTGATAATAAGCAAATCGTTGTCATTAAAGGGAACGAAAGGATGGATTAGACAAGCCTCCTGATCATGAGACGGTTCTGAGCAAAGGTCGGCCAGTTTCCTTGTAGACATTAGGTCCTTGGTCTCTGGGTCAGCGAGGATCCGCCTTGCCAAATGCTTGGCCCCATCCTGGAAAAAGCTACTCGCCTTCTCAGTGACGACCTTGAGGAACTCTTAACCTCTCTTAAACTGCTCAACTGCATCAAGTTTAGCATCGTCCAAAGCAGTCTGATGATCAACCCTCATTGTTTCAATCTGACCACGAGCAGACTCGTAGTCAGAGGACAGCTTTTCAACCTTAGCCTCGGCGGCACGGAGAGCTGTAGTCAAGATCCCTACTTCCTTCTCCACCTTGGCCTTAGCATCTCTCAAAAGATCTGCCTCCTTCAAAACTTCATTCTTCTGAGCCATCAGTGACTCGTAGGCAGTGGTTAATTGGACGATGTTATCCTCAGCATCCTTCAGCTTTTTCTCAGCAGCCTCCTTGGCTCCAAAGGATTGAATCAACTGCTCATTTTCCTTCTGCTCGACGTCTAGGCATGCCTTATAATCTGCCGTCATGGCATCCATCATCGACATCATCTACAACAACGAAGTCATTATTTTTACAAGTGTAAAACGACGAGATATGCATGAAGCGGAAGACTGAATTACCTCAGTCTGCATCAGCCCGAAGCGGGCATGGTAGGTCTCAGGCTTCGTCTTGGCCTCCCGCATCTGGCGAACGAGCTCTACATCCCTGCCTCATTTTGTCAAGGCCACCCCCAAGATGAGAGCAGGACCATTCCTTGCCAGGCAGGGGATCCCAGAGATCTTAGGAACTTGGGCTAACTTGGTTGCCATCTCCATGGCCTGCTTCCTATCAAGGACACCTGACGACGAGCCAGGAGTTTCAGCCCGAGGAGTTGAAGGGTTGGAGGAACTAGGAGGTCATTGTCGGCCTTCTTTTACTTTCTCTCTCTCTCCCGGAACCAACGGGTGATCCTTTCTTTTCTTGGAGACGCGGCTCCCTGGCGAGCCTCGGATTGGAATCCGAACTCCCAACGACCTCAGGGTTAACGTTCTCACCCTCAACAACGACCAACTGTCGGTCCCCTTCAGCACTTGTCCCAGCAGCTTGGGCCCCATCACCCGTCGTTTTCTCAAGCTCGTCAACCACAGCTTGATGACCCCCAGTATTCAGCCCCCCAATGACGGGCTCCCTTTCAATCATGGGGATGGCGCCAACAGTGTTGTCCTTGGGGAGCTGATCATTCCTCTTCGTCATGTTCTCCTGGCGGTCGTAGATGGCATTAGTCGCTGCTCTATCCTTCTTCGCCTTGGTTCGCTCGTTGGCTCTGATTACTCTGGTCATGATGTCCCGTTCAATGTTGTTGATATCCCTTTCAGAAAGAACTGCCATGTAAAAACAGAGAAACAGGTTAAGTTCTTCACGACGAGACAAAAAGACAAACTGTCAAATCAATTAGACAAGTGTAAGAGCCCAACCCCCGTCCATTTCAAGATTCTCACAACGATCTTCAGGATGGTCGAAGCGGGCTCCGGCACAGTTTATGCAATTTTCTTCCCAGGTCAAGTCATCGTGAACGACCCAGACTAGATAGCGAGTATCAAGCTCAACCTCCACCAAGGGATCAGGCCTTTTCGACGGCCTTAACATTATTCCAACCCTTATGTACCTCCAATGGGAAGCTTCAATGTCCTGCCATGCTACCCAACCAAGACTCAACAAATTATCAAGTTTTTCTTTCAGCTCGTCGGCCCAGCGCCGCACATGTTCGTCGGTAACCATCTCTTGACTCTCCGGGAAGGGAAATTGCCATCCTACCCTGCTCTCCACCAAGATCATGTGATTATCCCAGCCATACACTTTGTTCTGAGTGTCTAAAAACAGGCCTTGAACATTCCTAATCAACGATACACTCACTACGGACTTCCCATTCTTAACGGATCGTTTCATCCGGTAGTATTGACGAAACACCTTATTATATGGCTCGTAGCCAAGGAATCTGCAGACCACAATGAAACAAGACAAAATCCTAACTGCGTTGCCACTCAACTCCATTGGCACACAGCCTGAATCTTCAAGGAATTCGTTGATGAAGGGATCTAGGGGCAACCTCAGCCCAAGCTCGAACTGTTTGTAGAAGAAAGCAACTTTCTTTTTCTTTGGTAAGTGACTACCTACGAGGCTCGTATTCCTTTTGGATGAGATATTCAAGCTTATATGATGCAGCGTGAACCCTGAAGGAGTCTCGTAGGGAGTCAATCATCAACTTCCAGGTTTTGGGAGTCCTCGTACTGACCTTGGTGATAGCCCAGTCACCTTGTTCCCCACCTCCGAAGCCTCGTTCATTCCTTTCAGCTCGTATACCGGTATGAAAGGCGTCGATGATCCTAGTGCTCCTAGCACTTGTACTGGCTTCGTTTATTTCTTGGGCTGGTTGATCAGGGCAGCCGTCGTGATCCATGTCTACAAAATAAGGAGAAAAAGAAGGGGAATCAGTCCTAACATTCGTAGGCGACGACCTAACTATGGGCAACCTAGATTCCCCTATAACCAAGTTCCTAAGCGAATCACGACGGGACAAGGAGTAGTTGGCTCGTATGTGATTGGGAAGGTCGTTCATTGACCTAAAAGACGTTACCATTGGGTCATCTTCTTCAAACTCCCCAAGAACCTCACCTACTGGGAACTCTAAAGGCTCATTCTCAAACCCAAATTTCAACAAGATGGAAGAACATTCAGCCAATGGAATCTCTCTCCAAATACCCTTGGCACATTTATAAACCCTTTGATTTAACCCAAAACCAAATTTGACTCCCCTCTTAAAGCTTACCGTCCTGGGTCCCATTGAACAAATCCTTAAACCCCAAACAAAAACCCAGAAAATGAAGAACAACAAAGGAAATTACCTGTTTCTGGGTTTGAAGATGGGTTTTCTGATGAGTTTACCGGCGGTAAATCAAAGAAATTCCTAATCCACGCCGCTGGATTGTCCAAAGGTGGTGAAGCCAGAACAGTCAATGTCGCCGGGAAACGTTTGCACGGTGGCCGGAGTGTTTCTTGCTGGTTGCCGGAAATCGCCCTTGCCAACTGCTCTCAATGCTCAAGGTCACGAAAAGTTTGAAATGAAGGAGGGAGGAGGCTTTTATATGTGGGGAAGATGAAAGGTTTATACCTGGGAAATCCAAATGGCGAAATGATGGGAGCATTAAATACCCACTGCAACTTTCGAGGAGAATGTCCCATCACGGGACGCGTGTCAATTAATGGAGGGATCCCAGCCGCCCACGTCATCAATACTGACGTCACCATAATTCAAAATTCAAATTGACGGTCGTACGGATAACCTTGGAGGGAAAACGACAACTCCTGGCCCGTCAAGATGACCCATGAGTTGGGGGCCACTGAACGGAATATTCTGTGATTGCCAAGCCCAATACTTTGCCACGAGCTAGGGGCCCAGCAGGCCCACCAAAGGACCAATTATGAAGGGCCAGATCAAGATATGGGTTATGGCCCGTCCTACAACGGATGGCGGTCGTCGCCACTGAGCGACCAAGCTCATCCAAGCGACGAGCCAACACACCCTTGAGCAAAGGTTTGGTCATAGCCCGTCGATACGTCAGGTAGACCGTCGCCAATGAGCGACCAAGCCCACCTAACGACGAGCCTTCCCATCGCGCCAAACTGATCACATTCAACAGTGATCGTCGTCATTGAACGACCCGACTTCTGCCGCTCGCTCATCGAGTCATCCCTCAAGGAGACGACCCAATTGGACGTACAGCTCCAGGTCGTTCCTTCAATTAGCTTCCTCAACAAGCTTGATTAATTAGCTAATTTGGGATAATGTCAGACCTACCACATTGCCTTGTTACACGTGCAATCATGTAATCAGTAATAATGCCAAAAGGCGTGCAGGTTGACTTTCCCTTATAAGGCAAGCTGCTTATCAGTGTCAGGCGCTGCAGTGTCCTTGCATAGTCGGAGCAATCTCAGCGTGACACGTGTGCGCCTGGGAGACAGAGTTGATCCAACGGATGGCATCCATCCAATCCAACGGTTCAGATGGAAACCCTAGTTTCCTTGGTCTACTATAAATATGAGAATAACATCATGGATTAAGGTAATGCATTTCTGCATATTCACATACTCACACACTCTCCATAATATTTACACTACTTTCCAGTCCATCAACTTATTCTCACGCCGGAGGGGCTTGCCGGAAGACCCCCGGCGCAGTTTCACGGTTGTTTCTTGTGGTGTGCAGATCACGGAGTCAGCTCAATCAACTGCTGGACACGATAACTGAGCCCAATACACATTCCTGCACGATCAGTTATAATTTATCTTGTTTATTGAGATTTTTTTTTGTATTGCTATTTTCAAGAAAGTAGTTGTCACATACTCCCTCTGTCCCGGTTTATGCTTCATCATTTTTGTGAAACACGTAAATTAAGAAAACAATATATATATTAAAAAATAATGGAAGTGAGAGAAGGATTGTGAGAGGAAAGAATTGAGTGGATATGACAAGTAAGACTCATAATTTAAATGTGTGAGAGAGAAAAGTTAGTGAGTATAATAAAATATTAATAAACCTTTTCTATTTTAGGAAAGATAAAACTTCTATCGAGACATCCAGTTGAGTAAAAGGTGAAGCTTCAAAAACGGGACGAAAGAAGTATTTACTTAAGTTTGTGTAGATACAAGACCGTAGGCATTCCTTTTTAAATTTTCTAGAAAGTAGATACTGTAAATTGTTATTTCTCAATGGCTGCAATAAATTTAAGCATGGTGCAAACATAACAATCATTTAATGCTGTCTTTTTTTATAATTTTTTTGCTCAAAATCTGACACATGCGAGAACTGTCTAAATAAAAGTTGCTATATTTGGAGTGCATTTTTGGCGCTCGGTTTTCTTATTTAGTAAGTGTGCTTGTTTCACTATTTGTATCATTATATACAGGGGCGGAGCCAGGAATTGGCCGAGGGGGGGACAAGATTATACGGGGGTTTGGGGGCAGCGCCTCTGAAAAAAAAAAATTCGGATCGGACAAGTAAAAAATGGGTCGGATCCATGAAATACAATGTATTTTAGTTAACAAAAATGATAAAAATAAATAATTCAAAGAACGATTGAAATAATGTTGAAGTATTTAACGTAAACAATTTATTAAAATATATTACTCGTACAAAAAAGAAATTCAAATTTGCTAATTAAACTTGGGATAATAGGAAGAAAGACCAAAAACAAAAAAAAATTGGAAAAGCCTAACTAATTAATTGAGATTGAAAAAATGTGAGGAAATTAGGAGAAAGAGAAAAACAAAACTGTTAAGAGAAAGAAATGGAGAGAGAGAGAGAGAGAATAGCAAAGATGAAAGACAAATAAAATTAATTAAAAATGTAGGTAGCAGGGTTCGGATATGAATTTGAAATGAAACACCAAAGGCTTTAACTTCACCCCCCTTACTATGCCATTTGAGAATACCTTGCATTCCATTTGGTGTTAATCTTGAAGTTAATTATATATATACATATATAACAAAAATATGGGGGGGCAAAAAAAAAAATTTCCACTACATTTAAAAGTCATTTGGGGGGCGAGTGCCCCACACCTGCCTTCACCGAGGATCCGCCCCTGATTATATAGTTATAGATATATAGTTATAGATATAGATTTTTAGCATTGCTTAGACAAATCTAAATTTAAAATTATTATCAAAATTCGATTAAATTGATCATGAAAATTAAAATGAATTAGACAAACTTTTTTATACTAAGGAGACGGAAGGAGTATATACAAATTGTAGTAAAAATCATGCTCAACACATAAACCATGATATGATAAGCAGGGGCGGATCCAGGGGGGGCAGGCGGGGGCACTCGCCCCCCCAGCGGCGGAAATGCAGTGGAAATTTTTTTTTTTTTGCCCCCACCATATTTTTGTTATATATGTATATATATAATTAACTTCAAGATTAACACCAGTGAGTGGTGTGGTTCACCATAGAAGGGATGAAGTTAAAGCCTTTGGTGTTTCCTTTCAAATCCATGTTCGAACCCTGCTACCTACATTTTCAATTAATTTTATTTGTCTTCCATCTTTGCTATTCTTTCTCTTAATTTCCTCAAATTTTTTCAATCTTAATTAATTCGTTAGGCTTTTCCCATTTTTTTTTGTTTTTGGTCTTTCTTCCTATTATCCCAAGTTTAATTAGCAAATTTGAATTTCTTTTTTGTACGAGTAATATATTTTAATAAATTGTTTTCGTTAAATACTTCAACATTATTTCAATTATTCTTTGAATTATTTACTTTTATCATTTTTGTTAACTAAAATACATTGTATTTCATGGATCCGACCCATTTTTTACTTGTCCGACCAAAAAAAATTTTTCGGGGACGCTGCCCCCGAACCCCCGTGTAATCTTGCCCCCCCCTCGGCCAATTCCTGGCTCCGCCCCTGATGATAAGTGTCCAGTAGCCGGACGGCCCAGGTCAAAGAATGATTACATGCAAATGTGTACATGTATGCATGCTATGTTGGAATTTGGCTCAAGTTTTAAAGAGAATTAAGATACATTGTTTCACGTGATTCATGAATGGGATGCATGAATGTGATGATTAAATAGACACATGTAAAAAGAGTTCAAGCGTGCCTTGTGATGTTAAGAATGGCTCCCCTCAGGGGCCGGAGAGTGAGTTAAAGAAATGTGTACATTCATGAAGGAGTTGTACACTATTGTGAGAGTATTCAAGAATGTTGAGAAGGATATGGATACCTCCATTCTTGTAATACTGTTGTGATATGTGGTGTGTCTTTGCGAGCTTCTTGATTAAAACTCGTGGTGTTGTAAGGTTGAGAGTGTTAGCATATCCTACAATTTAGAGAGAGAAATTGTAAGCTTTTGCTTTAGGGAGAATATTCAAGAGTATTGAGGGTAAGAGTCTCTATTCTTGTAATATTAAAGAAATTATAATATTATTTAGTGGTGAAATAGGCTTTAAGCCGAACCACGTAATATTGTGTGTCCTTTTTTTTTTGTGAGTGTTTACCGTTTGGTTTCTTTTATGCGAATTCTCTTGTGGGAGATAGATCCTAACAATTGGTATCAGAGCTTAGTGGAAGAAGGGAACTCGCATCATCAAAAGTTAGCCAAAAAATTGAAGAAAAAGGTTGCAGATTTTGGTTCGAATTTTTCAGCGCAGCGGTAGAAAAATTGGCGTAGCACTTTCGTTAACCGTTGGATCATGCTGATTTTTGGTGTGTAGATTGGGGACTCATAAATATTCAATCTGAATGGTGGTGATTGTATTTTGAGGTTTCTATCATTGTGAAGAGTGTCCGGACAGAAGCAACTGGTTTGAAGAAATTCAGATTTTGAAGGAGATGAATATCATGAGAATTTCAACTTTGAGGATGACAATTATTCGGTGGAGCCATATGTGGTAGAGAACTTTAGCCAAGGTGGAGATTGTTGGAATTTGGCTCAAGTTCTAGAAAGAATCAAGATGCATTGTCCCACGTGATTCATGAATGGGATGCATGAATGTGATGGTTGATTTTCTAGTGAGACTTTTGGTGTTTGGCTTCTAGAGAAGACATGAACTATGAGATGTTTGCGTGCCTATATATAGACACATGTAGAAAGAGTTCAAGTGTGCCTTGTGGTGTCAAGAGTGGCTCCCCTCAGGGGCCGGAGAGTGAGTTAAAGAAATGTGTACATTCATGAAGGAGTTGTACACACTACGAAAAAACTGTGGATTAGTGACGAGAGTTTATCATGAAAACTTTTTTCCATGGTAATTTCCAATGAATTTACTTAGGAATTTTATTTCCTAGGAAAATATCAAGGAATTTTTTTTTCATGGTGAATTCCGAGAAATTTAGGAAGGAAAAATTTTCCTAGGAAAATTTGCAAGGAATTTACCAAGGAAACATTTTCCATTGTAATTTCTGATGAAAATACCAAGGAATACTTTTTCCATGGTGAATTTCAAGGAATTTACCAAGGAATATATTTCCTAGGAAAATTTCCTTTTTAAATTCCTTGGGAAGTATCACCCAAAATTTCAATTTGATGCTAAACTTCCCTCCAAAATTACCAAGGAATATATTCCTAGGCAATCACTCAAAATATTTTAAAAAATTGGTGGGAAGATTTTCGCCATAATTACCAAGAGAATTACAAAGGAATAAATACGAAGAAAATATTTCCTTGGTGAAATCCTTGGAAAATTTCAAAGGAATAGATGTCAAAAAAATAATTCCTTATATTTACACACACATAATATATTATAATTGTTTCTCAATAGACATTTGATTTTTAAATTTTTTTTTTTGATAAATAAAACTATTTGAGATGTTAGTTAGTAGTGAATTTTTTTACAAAAAATTATATAAAAAGTTAAGAATCTTTAAATAAATGAAAGGATATAATAGAAAAAAAGAGGGACGGACAATAGCATTTACTTTTTTTTTTTTTATATAAAACTATTTGAGATTTTAGTTTGTAGTTAAATTTTTTACAAAGAGTTATATAAAAAAAGTTAAGAATTTTTAAAGAAATGAAAGTATATAATCGAAAAAAGAGGGACGGACAATAGCATTTACTTTTTTAATTTTTTTAAAATTTTTTTTGATAAATAAAACTATTTGAGATGTTAGTTAGTAGTGAATTTTTTTACAAAAAAATATATAAAAAAAGTTAAGAATTTTTAAAGAAATGAAAGTATATAATAGAAAAAAGAGGGACAGAAAATAGCATTTACTTTTTTAATTTTTTTTATAATTTTTTTTGAATAAATAAAACTATTTGAGATGTTAGTTATCAGTGAAATTTTTTACAAAAAGTTATATAAAAAAAGTTAAGAATTTTTAAAGAAATTAAAGTATATAATAGAAAATGAGAGGGAAGGACAATAGCATTTACTTTTTTAATTTTTTTTGAATAAATAAAACTATTTGCGATGTTAGTTAGTAGTGAAATTTTTTACAAAAAGTTATATAAAAAAAGTTAAGAATTTTTAAAGAAATGAAAGTATATAATAGAAAAAAGAAGAACGGACAATAGCATTTACTTTTTTAATTTTTTTTAATTTTTTTGAATGTATAAAACTATTTGAGATGTTAGTTAGTAGTGAAATTTTTTACAAAAAATTATATAAATAAAACTATACATTATATCCTATACCATATACCCTATACCCTAAACCCTAAATCATATACCTATACCCTAAACCCTAAACCCTAAATCCCTATATCCTAAACCCTAAATCATATACCTATATCCTAAACCTTAAATCCGTATATCCTAAACCCTATATCATCGTAAAATCTAAGGAGAATTACTGTATGGAGAAACGGGTTTTTTAATATCCAGAAATCTTCAAAATGAATATCCGAAAACCTTCAAAATGTTTCTGGATATTCATTTGATGGTTTCTGGATATACATTTGAAGGTTTCTGGATATCCAGAAACCTTCAATAAGCAATTTTCTGGATATGCACCTAACACATTTCTGGATATAAATTCACATACTTCTGGATATGCATCTAACACATTTCTGGATTGCCAGTTTAAAGTTTCTGAATATTCATTTTGAAGGTTTCTGGATACTCATTTTGAATGTTTCTGGATATTCATTTGATGGTTTCTGGATATACATTTGAAGGTTTCTGGATACTCATTTTATAGTTTCTGGACATGATCAATTGTGTGTTTCTGAATATTCAATTTGATAGTTCTGGATATTAAAAAATACGTTTCTCCATAACTTATGGAGAAACGCGTTTCTCCGGAGACCTACTCCTATATCATATACATATACCTTATATCTATACCCTAAACCCTAAATCCCTATATCCTAAACCCTAAATCATATACCTATACCCTAAACCCTAAATCTATATATCCTAAACCCTAAATTATATACCTATACCTTATACCTTATACCCTATACCCTAAATCGTTTAATACCTTATACCTTATACCCTATACCTTAAATCGTATACCTATAAGCTATAAGGTTTAGGGTATAAGGTATAATGTACATGTATATGATTTAGGGTTTAGTGTATAGGGTATAAGGTTTTTTTTTTTTTGGAAGAACCAGGACGACACCTGGGAATTTTATTGATGATAAATAATAAAATTACATCGATGAGCGAGTATGAAACCCAACTCTAAAACCACTATACAAGAATAGCATAGACTAACCCATACTCTGTACCAAACAAAGCCCAAGACCAAAACCCCACCAAACCAGCCCAAACAACAGCCCAAGGACCAACACCAGAATCCCAGCAGCCAACAGCCAACCCTCGCCCGAGCAAGACAAGGCCTTGGCCGAGCCAACCAAGAAAGAGGCTGCCCCAAAATTCCAGGCCATGCTCGGCCGAGTTAACAAGCAGCTCGGTCGAGCAGCACACCTTGCACGCCCGAGCACTGACTAAGACACGACCGAGCGAAGACAAATATTGTCGCACGACAAAGCCAAACACATCAGGAAAATCAAACACCAAACACCAGCAAACCAAACACCAGCAAGACATTGCACTGCCAATAAATTCTGATAAGGTGGTTCGAAACTTTTAGCAAGCCTAGGGTATTCTGTCCCCTTTTCAATGTTCGTATTAGTCTCAATCATCAGTGGGATTTGACTAATATTTTCTTCACTAGGATATTCATTTGTCATCTCATAATAATTCCTAGCGTTTATTACGTTAACATGCTTATTTGGCCTTTGAGGTTGACCGGGAAGACTCCCTTGTGGTTTATTCATTGGGTTGGCCTACTGAGCTTGTTGATTCTCAAGCATCTTATTATGTGCGGCTAGGTTGTCAAACCTAGCATTCACAATTTAAAGCATTCCCTAAACTCATTATTAGTCTTTTCTTGAGCATTTTTATTCTCAACAACAAAGTCCATCAAAAGATCTAATTTGAATTTAGGGGGAGGAAAAGAATTTGAATTAGTATTGAAATTCTTTGATGTAAACCCCGGAGGTTGTGTAGAAGGTTGAGGATTTAAAGCATTGTTATTCTTATAGGAGAAGTTGGGGTGATTTCTCCATTCAAAATTGTATGTATTTGAATACATACCCCCCCCTTCTGACCATAAGAATTAACAAAGTTTACTTGATCGCTAGAAGTAGCCTCAAGTAGATCACAACTTTCCGTATTATGTGAGTTAGTCCCACATAATTCAAAAACAACGCTAATGTTGTTTACGGGATTGACATTAAGACTTTCAAACTTTTTCAATATCATATCAACCTTAGATGAGAGAAGAGTAACGGCATCTACATTATACTTACCTGGAGTCCCTTGCGGTTGCTCCCTCTCATTCGACTACTGATAGTGATTCAAAGCAATGTTTTCGATGAGGTCGTATGCCTCATCCACAGTTTTGTTCATTAGTGCCCCTCCTGTAGCGGCATCAATGGTCTCTCTAGTCTTGAACGTGAGACCGTTGTAGAAGGTGTGCACAATCAACCACTTTTCTAGCCCATGGTGGGGGCACATCCTTAGGAGCTCTTTGAAACGCTCCCAAGCGTCATACAATGATTCGCTTCCCGTTTGGAAAAAGATTGTGATCTTTGTACGAATCTGGGCGGTCTTGCTTGGTGGGAAGAAACTGTTGGTGTAATGCCCTAGGCTATAGTTATATTTGATTTGAACCATTATGTATCATCTTTATCATTTATTATAGAGCATGTTTATTCTGTTCATTATATGTTTTGCATGTTTATTATATTGAACTGTGTCCCTAGTTGTTGTGAACAACTAGTATAAGTTGGCAGTGGATAATCATAGAGATGATTATATGCATGGAGATGCACATTACACTTATGGGTACTTGCTAGAGAACAAGTACTGGACTTGACCTACTTATGAGATTTATGACATGGTCTGTAGTCATGATTAAATCTCATGATAATCGTGTTATTGAATCATTTGTACCTGAGATTATCATCGTCTTCCACATGATGAAGATCGTGTTTGATATAGTCTAACACTATCTTTAATCGGATAGCAATAAGGGCTATGTTAGCACGGTTGGATTCATGTAGGGAAGAATGATAAGTCAAGATGGGATTTGTCCCTCTTGTGAAGAGAGATGTTTGCTTGGGCCCGCCCTTCGATGAATGATGTTAATGAAATGTGTGGCCACACTCAAGTGATTTGATAGAGATCAAATGCATTTGCATTATCAACATATTCGGAATCGAGAAAGAATTGAACGGAATGAGTTGACATAGACCATGACTCATGTTCAATTGGACATCGTGGACAAAGGGATTGTGACATTGGATCTATCGAGGAATCAAGCTTTGATGTTATATTAATTAGGTGGATATAATGGTTTGCTAGAAACCACTTATGTCTTGTGAGGTCATGTTTTGACTCACTACGAACATAATATAATTCCTTTGGGTCACACACAAAGAACGAATTTTATTATGGCTGAAAAATGGAATTTTGGCTTGTGCCGTCGTGCGACATACTTAGCCACATTGGAAAAATCATTTTCTGGCCTGTTATACCGCGCGACACAACCTGCCTGCCGTTGAGCACGACTCATTCTCTTGAGCACGACTGCTTTTTGAGTCACGACTCGTATCACGAGTGTTTTAGCCCAAGCACGACTCGTGCCCTCATGGACGAGTCGTGCCCGACGCTAAAAACGTGTCCGAACTGCTTTCCAAGGCTGAGAAGGTTTTTGTTATTGACAAGGACTTAACCCTAAGTGTTAGGGATTTATACCATTGTATAAATATAATTCCTTGGGCAGCCAAAAACTCCCTCCTACCTCCATACATCATTGTTCTAGATTTATGAAATTCTAGGCCTTGATTAATTCCATAGTTTTTGCCATAGATTATTGAATATTGATTCAATAATCAAGAGGATCATCTAGAAATTCAACAAGAAGGTGTTCTTGGTTCGTTCGCGTGTGGATCACCATTAGAGGGAGGTTGCTTTATCTCCTAAAGCTTGAAGATCTCCATTGCTGATTTCATCACCAAGTTCGAAGAAGGAAATTAGAAGATTCGACATCAAAGTTCAAGGCTTGAATTTTGAGATCTACTTTGTTAAACTCCATCGCATTAAGGTATGTAAATCTATTTCATATGTTTCTAATCTATTCATGCTAGACGGATCTTAGGGCTAGGATTTTGTCGTTGTATAAATTATTTTCCGCTGCGTTTGTAACCCCAAAACCCAACAGAAACGCCCTAGGAAAGCCTCTTGAACTTGGTCCCATGTTGTTAAGGAGTTCTGGGGAACCGAGTTCAACCATTGTTTTGCCTTGTCCTTTAGAGAGAATGGGAAAAGGCGCATTCTGATTACTTCTGGTGTGACACACTGAATGCGAGTGGTGTCACAATATTCCAAAAATGTTTGGACATGAAGATGTGGATCCTCGAAAGCTGTTCCGCTATATTGGTTATTCATAACCATATGATGTAATTGCGGCTTTATTTCAAAGTTGGCCGCATTAGCATTCGGCACAACTATAGAAGATCTAGTTCTCGGGGTAGTCGGATTGACGAAGTCCCTTAGGGTCCTAGGAGGTGTTGCTGGCTCTTCTTCCGCCATATATTGATTTAAAGTTTCGTTGAGTTTTCTTAGCCTTTCATGAAAGCTTCTTTCAGGTTCTGGATCAAAATTGTCAAAGAAGATCCGAGTCCGTTTTATAAACTGCAAGAACACTCAACAAAGAAATCAAACGCAACAGATTTTGGAAGAAAAACTTAAAACAGAAATATATAGTAAAGACAAATATAATAAAGTAAATCGTTGTCCCCGGCAACGGAGCCAAAAACTTGTTCGTTTCAAACCTTAACGGTTCTTTTAATACCGCAAGTACACGGGCTATAATAGTATAGCGAATGCAAGTACGGGTCGATCCCACGAGGACAGGGTTTAGTTTGGAAAATATTTGTTTTTACAGAATTTATGAAAATAAGATTGGGAGAAATTCGTTTTGGTTTAAGAAAATAAATAGAACATACACAGAATACTTTAGTTGAATTCTTATAAGATGAAACATTCCTGGGATTGGAAATCAAACAATATGTAGTCAATAAATAAATCAAGTTTATAGAAAATATAATTCAAATCATTAATCAAGGATGATACGCTAAATTGTGCATTACTTGTCAATCGAAGGCTTTGCACGCGTATTCTCTACTATTCATTCCCTATTTCTCGATGGCTCATGTATAGCAAGAATCCATTGAAGGACCACCCCTAGGCCATTAAACTACATCTTGTGATTAATGGAGCCTAGTTCGTTTTATATGGTTCCATTAACCAAGATTCTTCCGCGGGGTACTTCTCTTGGTTAACTGAATTCATACAGAATATGGTCAACTCATATTTGTAAGCGTGACAAAATGATATAAAAGAATTGATTATGAAATGGTAAACAAGATTTTAAACACTTGATTTAAATGAAAAGACTACATAATGCTGAGTTTCTTACCCCAAGAATTGGAGGGTTACTCACTAGCCATTATTAAGACAAGCATAAAGATGTAATAAGATAACATGTAAATAAAGATTGGAGTAAGAAGGCTTATTCTTGTAAAGGGTAAATAGAGAGGCTGAAAGTAAACTTCAGTATATTATTGCTTCGATCTTTGAAAGTACTTCAAGAACAATTGATAATCCTTGTAGTAATGTATACAAATATATTTCTAGAGTAATCTTCTGTCTATTCTGGATAATTTCAGATCTATAAACTGAGTACAAAGGGGTCTTTATATAGGCATTTGGCTTGATGGGTGCAACTCTTCAAAAAGGCACTGTTTGGCTGATCAGGAAGGTGCTCGGCCGAGGCAAGGGAAGTGCTCGGCCGAGCAAGGCAGTCTTCAGTAAGCAACCTTTTGTTCCTTCATGCTCGGTCGAGCAGCAGCTCCTTGACTGGTCTTCAGCATTTTTCATTTCTGGTCCCTCTATTTCCAAGGCTTTTGCTCTGAACCCTTTATACTTCATAAAATGTCCTAAAAACCTATAAAATTACACAAAATACCAATCAAGCTTAAAATCAAAGATATATGATAAAAAGAGGCTAAATTATACTTAATTGATATTAAAATTAAAGTAAATAATACAATAAAAACACTATAAATGTCTATAAAATAGCCATTTATCAGTGTGTGATGAACAAGATTCATGGCTCTTTAAATCTGTATGATATAGAGCTCAAGAAATCTTGGGTGTTACAAGGCTTAAATTTCTGGGCTAGAGATTTGTTCTTGAAGGATGAAGGTTGAAGATGAAGATTCAAAAGAATTGGAAATTATGGGAAATAATCTTCAAAGAACTCTTTTTTCTCAATTTTCTCAAGCAATCTTCAAATGATGAAGAATGGTGTATTTATACCCAAGAACCAAAAAGTAGTCGTTATGGTACAGCTGTGCAAGTACAGTGCTGGTGCGGTCTGATTTGTCCACGTGTCCACTTTTGTCCTTTTGATCAGAAGTTGCAGATAAGGCTGATCAGACCTCAGCTACTTTAAGGAATGAAGGACATCTGTCACCTTTTCAAATCCTTTTATATTATGACTGTTAGTCACGTGATGTGATTTTGGGGTTGACTTAATTTTGCTGACATGGATTTCAATAGTCAAAAATGGTCCAAAACTTCAAGTCTTCAATCATTGGATGCAATTGGTGAAGTGTGGTTTAAGGCGTGCGGTTTCACCAACGAGGTTTCTAATGCGGTCTTCAAAATGTAGTTTCAAGATGAGAACCACACAAGTGGTTTGCATTGTGCGGTTTGCATAGATGCGATTTGCACTTGAGTTGCAGTTTTGCAGGTCTTCAAAACCTCTTGACTTGAAACCTCATGTCCAATAAAATTTTTGCCAGTCTTCAAGCCTAAATAAATCTATTCTATAAAATTGACTTGTACTAAAAAATTGAAGTCTAAGATTCATTACATATGGGCCTAAAGTCCAGAAAATAGAGATGAGGTTATGGTATCAATCAAATTAAAGCTAAAGCTAGGAGGATTAAAGTATGCATACCCAACAGGGTACCTTGTTGATTTTGGGAAAGGTGGAACTCAACGACGAAACGGGAAGCTTGATTGCACCGGGAAATCAAACTCTTGGCTTTTGCTCTTGCCGGATATTTGAATGCTTGAAGATGGTAAAGTTGGAAAAGGAATGAAATCCTTCCTTATATAATACTCATTTTACTTGCCTGAATTGGAAAGGGTGGGGGACATAACCGTTCGAATATCAGAGTAAAGACTAAACGCCAGTTCCCGATACAGTTGTCCAATCGCCAGAACTGTCCCATTAAGGCGAAAATTACGGCGCATTAAACAGCGTATCCAACCGCCAAAAGTCAATCGTCGAGAGCGACCTAATTCTACCCAGTCGACCCTCCACTGGCGCATTACGTAAGTCAAATCAAATTTTTCTATAACTTCCTGATCGATAAAGTCAGCTCAGAAAGTTGGGGGCCACTGAACGGAATAAAAGTAATGGGTCAGGCCCAACGTATAAGGCCCAAAGTTCATAACATTTCAAAAATACATCAAACGAAGTGGGCCTACAAAACAGCTACAATCCTACCGGCCCGCAACATAGATCAGTCGACCAAACTCATTGTCCAACCTTCATTGGTCCCGACCTAGCTTTATCCGACATACGATCTCCTACTTTTGCAATCTCTGCCCAGCTAAAGTACGAATTCAGGTCGACCTCGAATACTCAAGCGATTATCACTATATATACCAGACAACATCAAACGTTAAAAGGTAATGTCATATTGACTATTTTGAGATTACGTAATTTCCATACAGATTATCATTACATAACTCGACATCTAATCATCACGCCGGAGGGTATTAAACGGAAACAAATTCGGCTAGTCGTTTGTTCGTGATTTCAGGTCATAATAGCTGGATTATAACCTATTGCTATACTAAGGCTGATCCGGACCGTTTCCTGCGTCATCATTAGAGATTGTAATCTGTTGATTTTCAAAAGTTAATAATATTTTCTCCCTCTACCCATGAACGTAATCAAGTTAGTGAAACACGTATATCTGTTTGTTGTGTGATTGTTTCTTGTTTTCTGTCTTTTACGTAAACTCTGTTCTAACAATCAATTAGATAAGGTACAACTCTCACAAAAATATAATAATAATTTATACCTACAGGTTAGTTATATCAATTGTAATGTAGGATAATATAATAGGGGCGTAAGTGGTTCGGTTTAAACCGCGGTTTGAAAACGAACCAAATCAAATCATGCGGTTTGATTTTCAAGTATAAATGGTTCGGTTCGGTCTCAAATTTTGGCAAATCACATGGTTCGATTTGGTTTGTACTCTGACCCTCCCATACCAAATCAAATCGAAGCGAACCAAACCAAACCATGGTTTGAAATTGAACCACCAAACCAAAAACACATTACATAAACTAATCCTAACCTCCGTTTTATATCTTATTTAATATGTTCGTATAATTATTAAAATTTATTGTTAGATCAATAAAAAAACATATATTACATAAACTAATCCTAACCCCCGTTGTGTATCTTATTTAATATTAGTTTCATCATTTGTTATAGTCATTGCGACACATAAATAAATAAGTTCCCTTCCATGATCGAAAATTGTAAAGTGTTTTTCTTTTTTCGGTCTCTTTTTTTCTCT
Source organism: Adenophora triphylla var. japonica (assembly GCA_022495995.1). NCBI lineage: Eukaryota > Viridiplantae > Streptophyta > Magnoliopsida > Asterales > Campanulaceae > Adenophora > Adenophora triphylla. Next base: position 132,838 of record JAFEMH010004672.1, on the reverse strand, counting down.
AGTCTCTCTCTTTCCTCTAACTTTCCTCTCAACGCCCGCATTTTTCGCTCTTCCTCCGAGATCACAGAAAATTTAAACAATATAAAAATAAGTTTCGGTGTAAATCGTGTTTTGAACCGTATTACAAATCATGGTTTGATCCACGGTTTGACCGCGATTTAAACCACATTATTGAACCGCGGTTTGAACCAAACCACATAGTGCGGTTTAATTTGTTTCGGTTTGAATTTTTTCATGTTTCAGTTCGATTTGTAATTTTTTCGAACCGATAACTAGTGTTTCAATTTGTAAATTCCCCCTAATCAAATCAAACCAAACCATTTACACCCCTATAATATAGGACAAAGGATTAAGTATAACCTACATATCAACTTTGGTCAATCTGACCAATATCAAAGTTGCAACTTCGGCTCTTTCTGCCAATGTAAAATCTAGGGAGAAACGCGTTTCTCCATAAGTTATGGAGAAACGGGTTACGGGTATCCAGAACCTTTTGAAAGGATATCCAGAAACTTTTTGTATTGGCCATGACCTTGTCCCATGATTACTTCTGGATATCAGTCTCAAAGGTTCTGGATATCCAGAACCCTTTGAAAGGATATCCAGAAGCTTATGAAAGTGATATTCAGAAACCTTCAAAATGATATCCAGAAACTTTCAAAATGTTTCTGGATATTCATTTGATGGTTTCTGGATATACATTTGAAGGTTTCTGGATATCTAGAAATCTTCAATAAGCAATTTCTGGTCTTGGCCTTGGATTTGGCTTCAAATCTATTTTTTCTGGATATCCGCCCAAAGGCTTCTGGATATCCGTTCCAAAGCTTCTGGATATCCAGAACCCTTTGAGACTGATATCCAGAAATTTTCTTCTGATTATCAAACGTATAGCTTCTGGCTATTAAAAACGCGTTTCTCCATAGTTATGGAGAAACGCGTTTCTCAGCAGACCTACTCTTCTGCCAAACACCAAACATACAGACGTCCAATACACTCTCACCCACACTAGTTTCTCCTTCTTTGCCTTTTCAAAATTCCATCTTAAAGCAATTAATCGGTGTATTTTAGCATGCACCAATAATATACTGAAGATGTATTTACCTCAGAATTTAATTTAACTGCTCTAGGTTTATGCCAATCCTGTACTTATTTATACAAACCCTAAAATGGACTAATTAATGGCCCAACAAAAACTAATGTAATTTCGTTAAACCCAACTTCGCCCAAATAAAAATATAAGCTATAACCCATAATAATTAATTTAATATCTATAACTATATAATATAATATAATGGCACAAGTGCAAAGTATTTCAGCACACGTACTCATTTCCCGCTCAAACAAGAAACTGGACTAAATAGATATTAGATTCATTTTCTCTAATCTCATTTTCTGAATCCACTCTCTTTAAATACTTTTACACCCAACAATACCCCTAATAAATAAGCTGAGTCATTTAATATTCCATTTTAACGCTTTCTTCCGTATTTCTCTTTACCCTCTCTGTCGCTTCCTCTTCCCACAAAACATCCACGCCCTTTACTACAAACGTCGTCGCCTCCACCTCTCTCTTACGCCTGGATTGTTGTCTTCCTCTCTCTACTCCCTCTCCAGCGTCACTTCCCACAAAACATCCCCACCCTGCGCTACAAACACGGTCGCCCCTCTCTCTTCTGTCATGTTGCCGCCCCCTCATTCTCTTCTTTCATAGTCGCCGACGCTCCCTCTCTTCTCTCTTCTCTCTTCCAAGCAATTTCACTAAGACTGACTGTCGATTCAGAGAAGACAACTGAGCAACAACCGCACAATAGACGGTAATCATCCATGGCTCACGCGGCTCCCAGATCTGGAGATGCCTTTTTCGCCAAGATCGAGCGCGTAGTAAGTTTCATAAACCCTAATTTAACTTACTCGATTATGCAATCAATTTACTTGAATTGTCCATTCCAACATTCTATTTGCGTTTATTTGCACTTTGATTTTTGAAATTATCACGCAATTTATGAATTTGGATTGTGATGACGCCACAGCTTTTGGGGTCAGGAGCGGTTCAGGATATCTGGCTAGGATATATTTGGTGGTTTGAGGTACCTAGATCACAACACAAACAAGCACCGTTAAGGTCAAAGTTGGATGTTACTCCAACTCAGGCCCTCGGGTGTGAGAGTAAGAATACTGAGTAATAAGGCTTTGAATACCTTTGGAGTGTGTGTGTGTTTAGGTTTAGAGAGTAATAGAGCTTACTCAATTGTCTATGGAACTTACCTTGCCCAAGGGGGTAAAGGCCTTCTATTTATAGGCAATGCAATGGTGCTTGTTGAGGTAAGCAATGAGATCGGCCCTAGGGGGCACTTTGGTATTTGACCGGCTACACGTGTCCGCGGCTAATTGGTCTGTCGGGGAGGGAACATTGACATCCGGGGGACATAGGCTGAAAGTGACATGAGCCGTGTAGCCGGCTTAGTGCATTAAATGGAATAGTAGGCGCCGGGCGAGCCGCATTGAATGCGTGATGGGGAGCCGGCAAGTGGCTGTCGAGCCGGTAAGCTAACTTGCTCAGTAAGGCTTGACATTAGCAAGGGAAGCGGCATGGGCCCGCGGTCAACGTTGTGCCCGCGGTCAAAGATATATGACGCGAGCACGGTTGATGCGGGCATGACTCATGCGGGCACGGATCCAGCGAGCAGGGTCCCAATGGTCCTCGATGGGGACGATGCGAGGAGGGACACGGTCTTGACCATAAGGGCCTATTTGTCCGCGGTCTTCCCTCCAGCGGTCTAGGAACTGCTACGTCACGGGTTCTTTGGACTAGACCGAGCGCGGGCCCGGTCCAGTAGATCCGGGCTCATCAATGGCCCCTAGCTCCAAGTGTGATTATTTATGGTCTGAGTGAGGAGCTACTAGAAGCTCGGTTTGCTCCAATTGTTCCTCGAGCGAGCACCAGTGTTAGCGCTTTTTGTTGTCTGTTGCTTGGCCCCATGGGCCAAAGGGAACGTTCGGGAGGCACCAGTGAGTGACACGTGGTCCCTTGCATGGCGTGCCTCCCGGTTAACAGGTGGGCCCCTTGGCAGATGAAAAGACGGGTTAGTGGTACGTACAGGGGTACGTGTCACTCATTCAAGGGGGGCAATAAATGCAAAGGGTATTTAATTTTTCGAATTTTCAAACGTTGGAGACGGTTCAGGGTCCGAGGTAGGATTTGTGGGCTAATTAATACGGGTTAACGGGTTAACCCGTATAGGTAGGCCTTATAAATACCAAACCCTTAAACCTCAAACCCTTTTTACCGTTTCCAAACCTTCAGAGAGCCTTTGAGAGAGAAATTTCTTGCTGCGATCTTCGTGCTACTGCTTTCCGAATCCTTCTCTCAATCCTTCTCTCGTAAGTAACGTTGGGTGTTTTCTTCTTCATCTCCTTCTGTTTTTCTTTTACGGTTTTACGAATAATGACTACTCGAGAGTTTGGACCCCGCCGTCCCATAGAGTTAGGAGATGGGAGCACTCCAGATCTGTTTGCTGTTTGTAAATGGACAGGGGGATATTTAGGAAGGTAGGCCATGGGTGGCTTAGGTTATCCCTTGAGTGCTTCCAATATTTCTGTGAAAAATCCCAATGGGGGCCTTTTGTCCCACCCCGGTTGTGGGAGGCCAAGGATAAAAGGGTAAAAAGGAACGGTGATGTTTTGGTGTTGGGGGATACCGGTAAATTTGAGAAATTTTGTGATGGGGGTTTTGTGCGGGTTTCCCGCGAGAGAGGCTCGGCTGCGAACGCCGTTGAATTAGTGAGGAGAGCGATTCGCGTCCCCGAAGTAGTTTGTGGCAGGAAAAGTGCGAACTAATGGACCCTGAACAATCAAACAATTCGCGGGCACCGAGAGCGGGGACCCTGAGTGACCCTTTAGATGTTCTGCCCCTGAGTACCATCTTTCCCCCTGTTGTGCCCGCGGCTACTAGGGCGGAGACAATTGAGCTGAGCAGCAGTGAGGAACTTGACCCCCTCAGTTTCGAGGTGGCCGGTGAATCGGAGGTGGCCCTGCCCGTGGTGACCCCACCGGTCTCTTTGGCTCCTCGAGCTCGGAGACCGAAGAGGATGACCGCGATGAGGGGGATAGGAGGGCCGCGGGGACCTCCAAGAAGGCCGCTGAGACCACCAACATTGTGGATGCCTTCGAGAGCTCTGACTCCGAGGAGGAGGAGGAGGAGGTTGTGGCCCCTGCCCGGAACAAAGGCAAGAGGCCAGCTAGGGATGTTAATCCTGGTCGTGGCCGTAAGAAGGCCAAGGAGGTGGCCACCATTGGTGGGAGGAGGAGATCTATGAGGTTTATAACGTGGACCGCAACGCTTACCGATGTCCGCACCCTTGGGCATGTTCATTTGGCGGACAAGGACAAGCTGCGGCCGAGACCATGCTTGAGATGTTCGCGGGGACAACCGAGCCTGCGTTTTTATGGGGCCCGGTTTGAGAACGGATTGAGGCTGCCCTGGACCCTTTCTTTACTTCTTCACGGAGTTCAATGCACGCTTTGCCCATGCCTGACTCCCAATGCCATCAGAGCCATTGTCTCCTTCATCGTGTGCGAGATTCCTAGGTTATGAACCTACCCTTCTTTGGGCTCTATGCTTACTATCGAACCCAGATTAGCCGTAGTATCCTGAGCTTGAAGGCTAGGAACTACTCCACGGGACTTTCTCTCCTCCCTCCAACAAATTTGACCAATGGAATCGGAAGGACATTTTAGTTATTGAGTCAAGATTTGGATGGCCCTTTTCCAAACCTTCACACCCCGTCCCTATGAAGGTGGCCGCGGGCAGTTATCCGGACCCGTCCTCGCCCGAGTGCCATGCGCACCGCCATGAGAGGCATCCGGCCCTCTATTTGGATAGCGGGGAGGAGCAGTATATGACGTGGGCGCCATAGTGGAAGATGAGCCCCTCTTGATCTACTCGGGGTGGCTCCTCGCGAGAGGGCGCCCACATGCCCCGTAGTAGAGATAGAGCCTGCCCCGTGACCACGATTGGCGGGTGCACGAACATTATCGGTTTGAGGCCGATTGTAAGACACATCTTTGGGCGGCGAGTGCGATCCTCCCGAAATAATCGGTCTACGATTCTTCTATAAAAAGCATTTGCCAATTTATTTTGCCTTTGATCTTTTGAGCTGCTTTCTGCTAACCATTTTCTTTCTCTCCGAGTAGATCCTGAAGAGTATAATTTCGATGGCTCCTCCTCTAAGTCTTGCTCAGCGAAGGCCAAGAACCGAGAGGGCCAACAAGGAAGGCTGCCCGAAGAGGCGAGAATGAGATGGGAGGAGTCCCCACAAAAGACAAGATTGTTCTGTAGCGAGCGGGAAAGGCGGGGAGACTCTATGCGCTCCCAGAACCATTCGACCCTTTGGGAATCTGCCTCCACCTCCCAGGGTCCTCCTCCACCCAATGCTCTCCGGGCCTCATCTCCGGCCGTACTATTGCCTCGGGCATAATCGGGAGGATCCAAGAAAAGGACTGATAGAGATGCGGATCTTACGCATAGGGAGAGGTCTTCCAAGACCCAGAAAGTGGTGGAGACTTCTTCTCGTAGCCCTCCTGCTGCTGCCACTGCTCCCTCCACAGCGGGGACAATCTGCTCGGTGGCCTACCCGATCTCCTCCCTGGCCACCCGCGAGGAGACCTGGGAGAAGAGAAAACAGGTGGGAGCTGTGCCCGCCATTGAAGGGGTGGACCTGTATGCCCGCTCTGCCCATAACTCTGCTGTTGGGATAGGGCTCATCAACAGGCTCTTCGCCCCGGACTTCTATCATTCCGTGGCGGAGAAGGAGAACCCATCAGCCTTGATGGGAGACATTGGGATTGCCCTGACTGAGGTTTGATTCTTTCTGTCTGTTCCTTTGACACTTTTAGCCTTTCTTGCTCTAACTATCCTCCTCGCAGGTGGGCAATAAGGCTATGAGGCTCCGGGAGACCTGTGATAGCTGTCCCGTGAGCTTACCGGCAATACCAAGGACATGGCGGCTAAACTCCGTGAGTGGAGCGCGGCCCGGGAGAAGGTGGGGACTCACGAGCTCCCTCACGGATGCCAAGGAGAAAGAGTTCGCGACCAAGGAGTCCGATCTCGAAGGGCTTCCGGGAGCGGGTGACCGAGTGGAGAAGAGCCTAGAAAAGGCAAAGGGTCGGCGGGATGAGCTTAGGCCACAAGCTTCGAGTGGAGCAAAGAAATTCCGAGCTCGTAGTCAGGTGGATGCCTCCCAAAAGCAAGTGGAGATCCTGGAGGCCAAGGCGGATGATCTCTCAGAAGGCTGCGCCTGCGACCCGGTTCGGCTTGGAGAAGGAGAGGATGCTTGGCCGAAGCTTCGCAAGGAGGCCATCGAGGAGTATAAGAACTCCGATGAGTTCAACGCGGAGTGCCTGGCCCAAGATGCGAGGCCGGTGTTCGGACACGTATCCGGAACTTCGCGGCCACGGTATGTTCTCCGTGCGGCGGTTGGCCGTGATCGGCTCGGCTGGTTGCTGCGACGCGGAGTGCGTGCCGGGCATGCGCTAGTTCCTCTGTCCGAGGACGAGGTCGAGTGCGGATCTCTCCGGCTGCGGCCTCTCTCCTCTTTGTGGCGAAGTGGCCCCGCCCTTGGCCTTTGATCGCCCAGTTTGGATGTGCTGCGATTCGGGGACAACCCTTTATCTTTGGGGGATGCCACTGGCTCGGGTTCTTCCGGAGGGGCCGGCCATAGGAGATCTCTTTCCCACGGGCGGCTCCGCTTCGGCCTCTGCCGAGCAACAAGCTGCTCCCTACCGAGGTGCCTGCAGGGACCGGCTGCCTTCCCGACTCCGGACTCAGAAGCGGGCACAGGGTGTGCGGCCACTAAGGAGTCAGAGGCGGGCACAGGTGGTGCGGCCACTGAGGAGCCCAAGGAGAATGCTCCATTAGTATAGGATTTTTGCTTTTTCTTGTTTGTAATAGTTTTAGGACTTTGTAAATATTTCCTTAACATTAATAGAAGCATTTTTCCCCACTTGGCTCCTTTACTTTTATCTTAATTGCTTGTCTCGTAGGCTATTTTGAGTAGTTTGGCAATTTTCGAGCATCTCAGCACTTGCATTCTTGCCTATTACTTTTTCCAGCGTTTTTGACTTGCAATTAACTTTATACTCTCCTTACGCGGGCGCGGCTAGTAGGCCCTTTGCCCGCATTTTTTGAGTTTTCCTAACTCTTTATTCAAAATCCTTAGGTTTTTCGTGAGAGTCAGCCTTATTCTTCTATGATCGCGTTTGTTTAGCCTTGTGGCAAACTTTGAGGCCTTAACCTCGTTTGTCTGTTTGGCTTTGTTTAAACTAGTTTGATCACTCTCATCCATTTACACTTATTCCCAGCCTTGCGGTTTGTGGTGTAAGTCAAAAGTAGCCAAGGCAAGCATACTTTCATAGGGCATGCGGAAGGTGGCCGTGAGGCTATTGTCCGCGCAACGAGAAAGGTAGGAGCATATTTTAGCATAGAGGCCCTTTAACCCCTGGCATCTGTATCCCCTTATTGGAGGTTCTCACTTATTTGACCCTTTATTCAAAACTCCCTAGGGTTTTTCGTGAGGGTCTCGTGGCGATCCGGTGAACGGGCTTATATGTAGGCCTTTGTCACATACGGGCATGCGAGTAACGGCCCTAACGAGGTCCTTCGCGCAATTAGTGGGTCAGGACTTAGGGTCATTGTCCCCACTAGAATCCGTAGGCACGGGCATCATGGCCTTTGTACCTACGTTCATCTATATCCACTTATTTTTGGTGGTGTCACGCGGGCAGGAGAGCGTATCCTCCCCGCGATCATAGTACGGATCGTAACGGATCTTTGTACATATATAGGCATGCGGATCCTTAGATCGTTGCGCATCAGTAAGTAGGAGCTCATATGTTGGCTCTTGAACCCGGCATCCGCTGCGGGCATCCACCCTAAATTTTGAAATTTGGTGGGAATTGATTTTTGCATCAAAATATGATGATAACTTCTCACTTATATATATATAGTCTATACTTCTTCCAAAAAATTACAAAGATTTTAAAAGAAGTATCTCTTAAGGTGGTCGCTATTCCAAGCGTGCTTAAGCTCTTCTCCCTCTTTTGGTCGCAATATGTAGGTGCCCTCTTTGACTATCTTTGTGACCTCATATGGACCTTCCCATTTCGGGGACGGACTTGTTGAAACCGGGTTGGGTCCCTTGGACCTCTACGCTTCGAGTACCCAGTCTCAGCGAAAAACTCCTCTTATTTACTCTTTTGTCATGGTGCTTCTTCGCTTTCTGTTTGTAGTTCACCATTTTTTCATGTGCCCGCATTCTCTTTCCTTCGAGATCGTCCAGGTCACACCTTCTGTTTGCCTCGTTTTGAGACTCGTCGAAGTATGTGACTCTGTACGAGGGTAGGGCTACCTCAACTGGAGCCATTGCCTCTGACCCATACGTGAGCGAGAAGGGAGTTTCTCCTGTTGAATTTCTTATTGTGGTGCGGACAACCCATAATGCGATCTGGAGCTCGTCCAACCAACGTCCTCCTCGTCCTTCCAAGTTTTTCTTTAGGGCGGTCAGAACTAGTTTGTTCGCGGCCTCAGCTTGGCCATTTCCCTGAGGATAGGCAACTGCGGACTTACGGTGTTGCACCTTCATTCTCACACATTCAGCAGTGAATTTTGCGGAGAATTGGGTGCCATTATCTGAAATTATTGCTCGGGGAACCCCAAATCGACAATAGATGTGGTCGTGGACAAAACTGATAGTGTTATCCTCGGAAATAGTGGCCAGGCCCTTTGCTTCCGTCCACTTGGTAAAATAATCCACGGCCACCACGGCATACTTGATGCTTCCTCTAGCAGTTGGAAATGGTCCTATAAGATCTATCCCCCACGTATCAAACGGCCACGATGGTACAACCAAAGTCTGCTCTGTTGACGGTAGTCTAGGGATGTCCGCAAATCTCTGGAACTTATCACATTTTCTAACATATTCCTGCGCATCCCTTCTCATTGTGGGCCAAAAGAATCCTTGGAATTTGATCTTGTCTGAGAGGGTGCGAGCACCTGGATGTCCGCCACAAACTCCTTCATGGACCTCATAGAGTAAGTTGGTGACCATGTGAGTTTTAACACATCTTAGCAAAGGCTTGGTGAATGATCGCCGAAAAAGCACCCCATCGAGGACGAGGTATTTCGCGGACACCGTTACGATGGCTCTAGCCTTTCTTGGGTCCTCGGGGAGGGTTTGCTTCTCGATGTAATCCTTCATTTCATCTACCCGAGTCCCTTACTTGATCCTCAATATTGTTTATACGTATTCGATCTATAGCGAGTCTCTCAGTGAATTCAATCGGCAATTTGTCTCCAATTCACCAATTTCTTGCTCGGTTATTCTTGAAAGGAGGTCAGCTTCCACATTATCCTCTCTCATGACTTGGTTCAGCTCATAGTAAGTGAAATTTTTGATGAGGGTTTTTGCAAGGCCGCGATGCGAGCTAGTCTTGGGTTGATAGTATCATACTCCCCTCTAATTTGATTAACTATGAGTGAGAGTCACTATTGATCTCAATATTCGAACTCCCAAGTCTCTTGCCAATTCCATGCCGCGATAATCGCTTCATACTCGGCTGATTGTTTGATGCCTCGAACTTGAATCTCAAGGCCCTCATAAATTTCTCCCCGCAGGGTGCGATCGAAGTATGCCCGCTCCATCGATTAACTTGCTCGCGGAGCCGTCCACATATAAAGTCCATACCTCTTACGGACGCTCCCTTGGTTGAAAAATTTACGTGCTCGGGCTTTACGGGTCATCTTCGATTACGCTCGCTTTCTTTTTCCGAGGTCGTTGTCCGCTAATTTGAATGATGATTCTACTACAAAATCAACTAAGGCTGCGCTTTGATTGTCTTTCTCGGGGAGTAGGTGATGCGGAACTCGGTGAGCTCTATAGACCAAGCTAGCATTCTTCCCGAGGACTACGGTTTATGTAAAACCTTTCTAAGCGGGGCCTCGGTTAGTACGGTTATAGGATGTGCGAGAAAAGTAGGCTCTTAATTTTTCGGCGGAATACAAGCAAGGCGTAAGCTAACTTTTCTATATTAAGATAACGCCCTTCTACGGCGGACGGTGCCTTACTTACATAATAAGCTGGTTTTGGGAGTTACTCTCCTCCCTTACAAGAAGCAGCCTCTTGCCCGGATCGATGCGGCTAAATACAAAAAGAGCTCTTCTCAGGCAGGCTTTGAGTAGAGGTGGGTTGCCGAGGTATGTTTTGACTTCTTCAAAAGCTGATGGCACTCGGTGCTCCATGTAAATTCATCGGCTCTCTTCCCCCTTTGAGAGTTTTGAAGAAGGGGAGGCATCTCTCTGGCGACCGCGAGATGAAGCGGCGAAGTGCGGTGATGCGACCATTGAGTTTTTGTACATCCTTCACGCAGGCGGGAGGTTTCATGTCTAATAGGGCTGGATTTTCTGGATTAGCCTCTATCCCTCTTTGGTTGACCATGAATCCGAGGAACTTGCCCGCCTTGACCCCGAAAGCGCACTTAAGGGGGGTTTAGCTTCATGTTGTTGTGGCGCAAGTTTTTGAAGGTTTCCTCCACATCGAGCTCGTGGGAGTTTTCCTTAGTTTTTATGACCATGTCGTCAATGTAGGCCTCAAGATTTCTGCCTAGTTGGTTTTTAAAGACCGAGATTGACCATGCGGCGATATGTAGCTCTGCATTTTTCGGCCCAAAGGGCATCATAGTGTAGCGGTATGTCTTGCCGCAGCAATGAAAGCTACGGAGCGGACATCTTCGGGAGCCATCTGGATTTGATGGTAGCGGAGTATGCATCAATGAAGCTTAGAACTACGTGTCCGGCTATAGAATCCACCAATCTGTCTATGCGAGGAAGAGGGAAGCAATCTTATGGGCATGCCTTGTTGAGATCGGTGAAATCAACGCACATCCTCCATTTACCATTGGATTTCTTAACCATGACCACATTGGCCAGCCATTTGGGGTAGGAGATCTCCTTTATTATCCCCGCTTTTAGCAATTTTTCCACCTCTTCCTTGATGGCAATCTCTTTCTCAGGGAGAAATATCTGGATTTACGGTGAATGTTTTTGAAGGATGGGTCATCGTTGATTTTATGGAGGATCACGTCCTCCGATGCCTTGCATATCTTCCACCTTCCAAGCGAACACATCGCAATTTGCTCTAAGGAACTCAATAAGTATCCTTCTCTCCTCGCTGTGAATTTACAGCCCAACCTTAACTGTTTGCTCGGGGAAGTGGGGATTGATTACCACCTCCTCGAGCTCGTCGTTAGGTTGAAGGTTGCTGATTTCACGATTGTGCAAGGAGTCAATGACAATAGTTGGGGGGTTGACCTGAGCTTCGGTCAGTGTTGCCATTGAATATATGATATCACGGTCAATTTCCCCCTCTATTCCTCGATCAATATAACCTCCCTCAACGGGGCGGCCAAGCTGCTTTGATTTTACGCTCATCTTGAGCTCCACCTTCGTGGAATGGAAAGAAAGCATGCCAATCGGTACGGGTGGCGGCGGGAGTGCAAGAGTTTTCCCCTTTTTTGACTTGTCCTCGCCTTTTCCCTCTATCATTTTGTCCTCGCCCTCTATCTGCGGGCAGGAGGTCTGGCCTTTCTGTTCTTTCCTTTTTTCCTCCAGTGCTCGTAGGAACCTCCCGGGCTGGTTCTTGATGGTAGCAACCCCGCCCGGGGTGTTAAATTTCACCCTTTGGTGGGGGACGGACGCAACTATTCCCAATTCGGCCTGAGCAGTTACGCCGAGAATGGCATTGTATTGGGAAGGAAGATCGACCACCATGAAAGTTATCTTGGCCGTCTTCTGCATGGGTTTTTCCCCAATAGCTACGTCAAACACAATCGTCCCCTTTACCCTTACAGCGTGGTTGGTGAAGCCTTCGAGCATGCCCGCATATGGAGTGAGATGTGCTTCCGTCATTCTCATTCCAACCAAAGTATGGTAGTAGAGTATGTCGCGGGCAGCTCCAGTATCTATCAACACTCGGCCTATGTTTGCCCGGTTGATTCTCATTACGAGGGTGAGGGGCTGTGTGGAATGAAAAAGGGTGGAGGCAAGTTCACTCCTTTTGAACCCAATTTCCTGCTCTTCCTCCAGAGCCAGGGCAGGGATGGAGAAAACCTTTTCTAATGTCCGAATTTGGAGGGACAGCTGCTTATTAGAGGGATGTTCCTCCCCAATGAAGTTAATGTCATAGTCCCCAAAATCATCATCATAATTATCTCTTTCATTTCTCTCTGGTCCCCGCGTGTGTCGTGCCCGCTGCTGATCATTGTTATTGGGGGCAGTATTGTTTCCCTTAACCCACTTGGTTAGCTCCCCGTTATTGATTTTCTGATGGATTACTCGCTTGGTGGAAACAGATCCTCGATTTCCGTGCCCGTGGTCGTTGTGATACTCAGAACTTAAGTCTACTCCTCTCATTTGGCTTTCGAAGCATGGGGGAGGAGCAGGAAAGTACGAGGCTCTCATGATCACCACCCTTGGATCGGTGAGTTCGGTGTAAAGCTGTTTCGGCCATAGCCTTTTGAGCTTTTCGATCCCCGGCCTCTGTTTTGCCACGATTATTGGTGTGAGCAGGCTGCAGGGTGGTCTCCTGGACTTGGCTTATCCTTTCTTTCGCGAAGCTCGGGAGCGGGCACACTAGGCTCTTCGGCGGAGGCAATGGCCGAGGCCCTTTCATACATTTCCTCCATCGATTTAGGTTTCTTTGGAGGCAAAATTCATTTTGAGGAAGGAGGAACTGAGGCCGCCCTCAAAACATAGTCTGATATCTCCTTCGTCCAGGTCCACAATCTCCTCGCTCACCTTCCTGAACCGGGATATATAATCTTTTGTAGGTTCGTTTGGTGCCTGCTTGACACGGACAAGATCTGTCTTTGGTCTAGCGGGCACACCTGCTCCGGCAAAGGCATTGAGGAAGAGAACTCTGAACTGGCTGAATGACTGGATACACCGGGGCTTGAGGGCTAGCATCCAAGATAGGGCCTTGCCTGTGAAGGTCGCAGCCAAAGCTTTGCACATCACTGACTCGTCCGCGGAGAATAAAGCCATCTGGCCCTCAAATCTTCCCATATGACTCTTGGCATTTTTGGATCCGTCATAGGTGTCCATCTGAGGGGTTTGCCCTTACGGATCGGTGCCCGCGCAATTTTATCGCTGAAGGCGTCCATGGTGCGGCCACACTTCTGGGCAGCCTTCTGATGGGTCTCCCACATTTTCTGCATAAATTCCACAAACTCAGGGTTCTGGTCATCAACCTTGTGCTTCTTAGCTCGTGGAGTCACGGCCTTCTCCTTGGCCGGAGCCAAGGGTCTGGCTTTGGACCTCGCACGGTGGTTTGACTGTGCCTCTTCCCCAATCTCCTCGCTGTCCTATACATGCACTACGCTCCGTTTGGCCGGCTGTCCGCGCTCAAGGGCTGGTTCAACCCGGTTTGCCCCCACAGCTTGACTAGCAAGCGAGTTAGCGGGAGCTCGTTGGGAGAATCTTTGTGACCCTTGAGGGAACTGTAGCCCTCCATTGGCCTCTATTTCAAACATTTCCATCTCCGCGTCGTTGATGGCCATGGCCTCCGCGACCAGTTTGGACTTGGAGGCCAGGATTTCCTTCCTTCTCAGGATTTGCTCTGGGGAAAGTGGGGTGGTTAGAGTGGTGTTTTTTATGTGAGCTTGGGGAGTTTTTGGGCTATTGTTAGGGCCTGGGCTTTTTCAGCACGGGCTTCCTCGGTTAACCGGTGTAGAACTCGTTGAGCTGGGGATTTTTGGGGCTGAGAATGGGCCCCCATTCTGTTGAAAACAGAGTTGGTTTGCCTTTCCCTATTGATGGTGGAGAGTTCGGCTTGGTTCTCCTCCTCTAGGGTCAAATGACCAGCATTTTTCAAAATTTGAGACATGTCTCAGAAAGACGAAAATAACTGAAAAGAAGTGTCTTTTGACAGTCAGTTGTTTAGACTACAAGGTGTATCTGAAAACAAAAGTTTTTGAACGGGAAAAACTAGTGAAAGTCGTGTTCCCGGCAATGGAACCACTGATGACGCCACAGCTTTTGGGGTCAGGAGCGGTTCAGGATATCTGGCTAGGATATATTTGGTGGTTTGAGGTACCTAGATCACAACACAAACAAGCACCGTTAAGGTCAAAGTTGGATGTTACTCCAACTCAGGCCCTCGGGTGTGAGAGTAAGAATACTGAGTAATAAGGCTTTGAATACCTTTGGAGTGTGTGTGTGTTTAGGTTTAGAGAGTAATAGAGCTTACTCAATTGTCTATGGAACTTACCTTGCCCAAGGGGGTAAAGGCCTTCTATTTATAGGCAATGCAATGGTGCTTGTTGAGGTAAGCAATGAGATCAGCCCTAGGGGGCACTTTGGTATTTGACCAGCTACACGTGTCCGCAGCTAATTGGTCCTGTCAGGGAGGGAACATTGACTGTCCAGGGGACATGGCTGAAAGTGACATGAGCCGTGTAGCCGGCTTAGTGCATTAAATGGAATAGTAGGCGCCGGACTGAGCCGCATTGAATGCGTGATGGGGGAGCCGGCAAGTGGCCTGTCAGAGCCAGTAAGCTAACTTGCTCAGTAAGGCTTGACATTAACCGGGAAGCAGCATGTGCCCGCGGTCAACGTTGTGCCCGCGGTCAAAGATATATGACGCGAGCACGGTTGATGCGGGCATGACTCATGCGGGCACGGATCCAGCGAGCAGGGTCCCAATGGTCCTCGATGGGGACGATGCGAGGAGGGACACGGTCTTGACCATAAGGGCCTATTTGTCCGCGGTCTTCCCTCCAGCGGTCTAGGAACTGCTACGTCACGGGTTCTTTGGACTAGACCGAGCGCGGGCCCGGTCCAGTAGATCCGGGCTCATCAGATTGTGCAATTGATTAATCACAGAACGCGGAGTTGTTTATTTTGACGTACGGTGTGATCGTGAGACAACTGTTTACAGGTCTTGAGGAAGTTTAGGAAGCAGTTCGATCAAATGTAATCAATCTCCCAGTTGTAATAATGAATTCTATTTTTGCTTTATGTGGTTGAATTAGGTCATCGACACGATTAATGTGGATCACTCTCTCTCTCTTTCGGGGGAACAGGATATTCGAGAATATGTTTGGGAACTCTTCGCCTGATTTCTTGCCCTTTGAGTTCAGGGCACTTGAGGTTGCTCTTGAGGCTGCTTGTACATTCTTGGACTACCAAATACGGTCTTTGGGAACTACAAACTTTACAATAAATGAGCATTTTTCTATTTTTTTTATTACTGAGATCCATATGAACATACTGCTTGATTCTTTTGTACAGCATTTTTTTTTACTATTTAGGTTAGTAGCTTGCAACCTTTTCAACTTTGTCACTGTAGTTAGCTCCCTGTTGATAGCGAATAGGTATTATATTATACAAACACTATCATGCATAAGTAGTTAATTAAGGATATGCAATAATACAATATACATGCTTCTTATGCGAGTGTGACAATAGATGACACTGTTTAATTCTTCTTAGTTATTTATTAATTTCAAGTCTGGGGTCCTGAATCTAAGAACCTTGCTCATAACTTGATGAACTGAAAAGCTCCATGTTAAAAATGACTAGTATACTTTGGATATCCCATTTATTTACAAATGAAAAGAAAGAGATGAAATGATGTATATGTGATTTTCACTCACTTCAAAGGAGTAGCAATGTCTACATATAACCTTTAACCATTTCCCTTTCTTTTCTTCCTTTTGTAGTGTGTGGTTGCCCTGGTCGTTACATTAATGTTTTTATGTTAATAGGACGGTCTTCGTCTCAGCCGACAATGGTGAGTACCTCAAAGTAGGATAGTTTGGGAGTTGGAAAACTGATATAAATAGCTTTCTTGCGGCAGTAAGCTCCTATCTGGTCTTTCACGATACGAATACGGTGATGGGTTGTAAATGAAAAGGTTTATGCTTGATGGGATGCACATGGTTGTAGGCATTCTGAACATCAGGTTTTGGTCCTGTCTTGATTTTGTATCCTTTTGTGTTGAAGTACAGATAGCATCGAGTGATTGTTGATTCTTGATGACGTGTTTATATGTTGAGACATGAATTGAGGAACAGAATCTGGACTAAATCTGCTGAGAAGTAGAACATTGAGGAAAACAGAACGCTCACTTCAAGTTCACAGATGTTAGAACTCTCCCAAACCTAGTACGAATCCTAAAAGGACAGTTTGGACCATACTTTATAGATAAATATTGATCTCATTTAGATTTACTTTAACTATGCGAGTTAAGATGCAAGGATAACCAGTTTGAACCTTCCAATTAGAGGAATTACTTATTATTATAAGGATTAAAATATGGGGTGAAAAAGGATCCATGTAGCTGATCCCTAGTATTTGGAATAAAGGCTGAGTTAGGTTGTAATCTAGCAGGCTTCATATGTACTTACAATGAATTAATTTGGTTCTTGCTAGGCTTGTGCACAACCTGATGAAAGATATTAATCAAAGATGGAAGATAGTAAGAAACAACTAATGGCAATAGTAAATGATACCGGATAAATTCATATGTGTAAATGATAGCAGGGTAGCAGCCCCTTTGTCCATAGCTATTACTTTTTAATTGTAAACAGATGCATAACTAAGGGGTTTGGTGCTTTCAAGACTCATCGACGTCAATTCTGAATTGAGATTTGTGTTTAATTCCTCACCATATTTTAGGAAACACATGTTGAGACAGAAATTCCTCATATCCCCAATAAGTGGTAAAAGCTCTATGAAGACATGATTGGTTTTAAAGCACAAGATTACACACTGCACTTTTGCTAACAAAAGATACACAATTTTGGCAAATCGTCTACACACTTGGATATCCATGTGAAAAAAAATTGTTCAGAGACTGAGACCTATTGGGAGTTTTCTATATTGATTTTAGTTACTTGTAATCTTTACCAAGCGTCTGCTGCAACCAAGACCTGCATCAGTTGTTAACATTAGAGATACATCTTGTAGGCCATCCGGGCGTTAGCCTTTACATGCGGTGGATGTCTTAGGTCTGAAAAACGTGGCCAAGGCCTTCGATCATGGATCCGTGTTAATAACACTGGCAATTCCCAGGTTATTGAGGTTGACAAGTTTATTATGTGCGTCGTTGTGATCTTCCAGCCCGTGATCTACGCCTACTTGTATAGAAGTAAGTTTGTTTGACTGTGATTGGCTTTGCTCGCTTTTGAAGTTCTTTCGGTATATTTTTTTTTTTTAGGAAAAGCTCTTTTGTGGTTTGTTAAACTTCCTCCGTGTATAAACGAATTTTTTATTAAAGAATTTTTTTTCCAAAATAAATGACATTTTGTAAATAAAACTTTTTCCCTAGATGTTGTTTTACTAAAAAAAACATCTAACCATTATATGCCTGCAAAACTAGATGTTTAGAAAGTGGATAGTTTGTACCAAAATAAATAAAGAGTGGACAGTCAAAATAAATTATGCATTTTTGCCATTAAATCCTAAAAAAATATATTCTAAATTAACTTTATATTTATAATAACTCTTTTAATTTAATTATTGCTATTTGTCAAAAAAAAAAAAATTGGTCATCCATTTAACGTACGGGCGTTATACTGGTTTCTTATTATTAAGTAGCCCAACTCAAAAATCCATAATGATCCATTAATATTGCTAACCTAACTAAAAATAACTTAGTATTTATTGCTAAACATTTTTAATGATCCATAATATAACTAAATTCCAAAAACAAAATTAATAATTTTTTTGGTTATTATGGGAAGAAAGAGGTAAAAACACTTGACAATGTCGATCGTGGATATAACTTGGTTATTTATGTGTCGGAATGAAGATTATATATTATGAAATCAATATTAAATAAGATACAAAATGGGGGTTAGCATTAGTCTATTTAATGCATGTTTTTTTATTAATCTAACAATAAATATTATAAATGTATGAAAATATTAAATAAGATACAAAACGGGGGTTAGAATTAGTTTATGTAATGTGATTTGGTCGGGTGGTTTGGTTTGGCGGTTTGATCTCGCGGTTCGGTTTGGTGGTTCGATCTCGCGGTCTCAAACCGCAGTTTGGTTTGGTTTGGTTTGGTATGGGAGGGTCAGACCACAAATCAAACCGAACCATTTGATTTGCCAATATTTGAGATCGAATCGAACCATTCATACTTGAAAATCAAACCAAACTGCATGTTTTGGTTCGATTCGATCTCAAACCGCTATTTGAACTGAATCAATTACACCCCTAAACCTAACACTCAAACCTAGCTTCCGAACCTAACACCTGAATCTAGTATACGAACTGATGACGCCACGACTTTTGGCCTCGGAAGGTGGCTGAAACGCGTCGGCACCTCGGGAGGAACCTGCAAAACAGCACCGTTAGGGGTGCGGGGGGGAGCCCCGCTATAACCCTCGGGCGTAAGAATCAGTCGTTGTTTATGTGTATAAACTGTATATGAAAGCTCTTCCTAGAGAGAAAGAGCTGTGGAGAGAGAGTGTTTGTGTGTGTATATTGAGAGAGAATGAGACTTACCTTGGCCTTTGAGGGTTATAGTATTTATAGGGGTGAAAGTGTGCCAATGTGGCTCTTTATGAGGGGTCTCAATGTAAATATTTGGTATGTATATATATGGGATATATTTGGGTATGGGATCGTATTGTATAAATGTGTATGTATAAATATACCGAAAAGTCAGGGCTCATCAATAGCCCCCTACTCCAAGTGATGATTATTTATGGTCGGAGCGAGGAGTACGATTTAGGTGGAGGCTGGCTTGAGTATATATTTATGGCTGGAGCTCGGAGCTCGCCAGATTGGCTTGAATCCTGGAGGCAGGAGCCTGAGAGATTGAGGTCTAGGGAGAGAAGGTGGCAGCTAGGAGCTGCTTTTATCTCGGTCATTGAGACTGGGAAGTATTGGCACGATCTCATCGGACTACGGTCTGGATCTGCGGTCACTAGCCCCTGTTCGTCGGAGAGGGGAGAGAAGGTGGCAGCGACAAGCTGCTTTTATCTCGGCCACCTCTCTTGGAGTCACAGAGACTAGGAGTCACAGAGACTGGGAGTCACGGGGACTAGGAGTCACGGAGGACTAGGAGCCATGGAGGCTAGGAGTCACGGAGACTTGGAGCCATGGAGGCTAGGAGTCACGAAGACTTGGAGTCACGGAGGACTAGGAGCGATGGAGGCTAGGAGTCACGAAGACTAGGAGTCACGGAGGACTAGGAGCCATGGAGGCTAGGAGCCATGGAGGCTAGGAGTCACGGGGACTAGGAGTCACGGAGGACTAGGAGCCATGGAGGCTGGAGTCACGGGGACTAGGAGTCACGGAGGACTAGGAGTCACGGAGGACTAGGAGCCATGGAGGCTAGGAGTCACGGGGACTAGGAGTCACGGAGACTAGAGGCAGCGATCTGCCTATAAACGCCAAAGATGGCCGGAGATTTCCGGATATAGGTGGGAGAGCACCATAAAATAAGCATAGATCCCGGAGGTAGCTTGAATAGAGCTCTCGGAGATTCCCGAGAGTAGATAAAGCGGGCACGTAGCCCGTGGATGAATATCCAATAATAAGAATGAGCGAGCCCCCGAGCTGGCTGTTGAGCTCCAAATATGCATAAACCTGCAGGTAGTTTCAAATATATTTGCCCGAAGGCTTATTGGCGCGTAAATATTTAGCTTGTCGGCTTTATAGAATTTTTCTATGAGGATATCCGGCTTTGATATTAGTTTGTTGTTTGATCTTTGCCCGTAGGCTTATTGGATCTTTGCCCGTAGGTTTAGGATTGGATCTTTGCCCGTAGGCTTATTGGATCTTTGCCCGTAGGCTTAGGATTGGATCTTAATTGCTCGTCTTTTAGGCTGTTTTGAGTGTTCGCAATTTTTGAGTACCCTAGTACTTGCATTCTTGCTCTTTCTCCAGCGTTTTTGACTTGCAACTAACTTTATACTCTCCTTCTGCGGTCAAAAGCTTAGTAGGCACTTTGCCCGCATTTTTTGAGTTTTCCTAACTCTTTATTCAAAATCACTTGGATTTCTCGTGAGAGTCAGCCTTATTCTTCTATGATCTCGTTTGTTTAGCCTTGTGGCAAACTTTGAGGCCTTAACCTCGTTTGTCTGTTTGGCTTTGTTAAACTAGTTTGATCACTCTCATCCATTTACACTTATTCCCAGCCTTGCGAGCTGTGGTGTAAGTCAAAAGTAGCCAAGGCAAGCATACTTTCATAGGGCATGCGAGGAAGGTGGCCGTGAGGCTATTGTCCGCGCAACAGAAAGGTAGGAGCATATTTTAGCATAGAGGCCCTTTAACCCCCTGGCATCTGTATCCCCTTATTGGAGGTTCTCACTTATTTGACCCTTTATTCAAAACTCCCTAGGGTTTTTCGTGAGGGTCTCGTGGCGATCTGGTGAACGGGCTTATATGTAGGCCTTTGTCACATACAGGCATGCGAGTAACGGCCCTAACGAGGTCCTTCGCGCAATTAGTGGGTCCGGACTTCAGGTCATTGTCCCCACTAGAATCCGTAGGCACGGGCATCATGGCCTTTGTACCTACGTTCATCTATATCCACTTATTTTTGGTGGTGTCACGCGGGCAGGAGAGAGTATCCTCCCCGCGATCATAGTACGGATCGTAATGGATCTTTGTACATATATAGGCATGCGGATCCTTAGATCTTTGCGCATCAGTAAGTAGGAGCTCATATGTTGGCTCTTGAACCCACTGGCATCCGCCTGCGGGCATCCACCCTAGCTTTTGAGGCTGGTGGGAATAACTTACGGATTGGCACAATCTTGGGTTTTAACCCTCTCCAATCCATGAGTTTCGCTTTGGTAGTAGGTTGCATGAACTGAGGGTTGTGAGAGCGAGCAAGGATATGCAGGCTTGAATTTGCGGTCAAGGGCAAGGAGGTTGCCGGAGAGGGGAGAGAAGGTGGCAGCTAGGGGCTGCTTTTATCTCGGTCACCCTTTTTTGTTCTGGTGGACAGGTAGCGGGCAAGAGCAAGGATATGCGGGATGGCGAGCTGACGAGCTGACAAGGTAGCAAGGTTATGCGGGCAGATGAGCTGTCGAGCTAAGAGCTACCGAGCAAGGTTATGCGGGCAGACGAGCTAAGAGCTACCGGGCAAGGTTATGCGGGTAGACGAGCTACCGAGCAAGATTATGCGGGTAGACGAGCTACGAGCTACCGAGCAAGATTATGCGGGCAGAGTAGCTGACGAGCTACGAGCTACCGAGCAAGATTATGCGGGCAGACGAGCCGTCGAGCTAAGAGCTACCGAGCAAGGTTATGCGGGCAGACGAGCTACGAGCTACCGGGCAAGGTTATGCGGGTAGACGAGCTACCGAGCAAGATTATGCGGGTAGACGAGCTACGAGCTACCGAGCAAGATTATGCGGGCAGAGTAGCTGACGAGCTACGAGCTACCGAGCAAGATTATGCGGGTAGACGAGCCGTGTGCTGTCGAGCAAGGATCTGCGGGCACGGAAGCAGGGGTCACCAGAGCGTGCAGCGGTCACGGGCACGGAGACTGGGAAGACTGGAGGTCTGGAGTCACGGAGACTTGGATGAGCGAGCATGATTTCGCCGGTGAGGGGAGAGAAGGTGGCAACAATGCTGCTTTTATCTCGATAACCCTTTTTGGAGTCACAGAGACTAGGATGAGCGGGCATGATTTCGCCGGTGAGGGGAGAGAAGGTGGCAGCAATGCTGCTTTTATCTCGATCACCCTTTTTGGTTTCGCCTGAACAAAATTCAGGAACGGAGGTAAGATAGTTTTTCTTTTTTCGCCGGATCAGGAACATGGATCTTTGGCGGAGGGGAAGTAGTTTTCTGCTTCCTTTGGATTATGAACATGCTTCTATATTTGCACGAACAAAATTCAGGAACTGAGAAGGTAGTTTTTTGCTTCTGCCGGATCACGAACAAATTTCAGGGATGGATCTTTGGCGGAGGGGAAATAATTTTCTGCTTCCTCTGGATTATGAACATGCTTCTATATTTGCATGAACAAAATTCAGGAACTGAGAAGGTAGTTTTTTGCTTCTGCCGGATCACGAACAAATTTCAGGGATGGATCTTTGGCGGAGGGGAAATAATTTTCTGCTTCCTCTGGATTATGAACATGCTTCTATATTTGCATGAACAAAATTCAGGAACTGAGAAGGTAGTTTTCTGCTTCCGTCGGATCTCGACCAAATTTCAGGGACGGATCTTTGGCGGAGGGGAAATAGCTTTTCTGCTTCCTCTGGATTATGAACATGCTTCTATATTTGCATGAACAAAATTCATGAACTGAGAAGGTAGTTTTCTGCTTCCGCCGGATCTCGACCAAATTTCAGGGACGGATCTTTGGCGGAGGGGAAATAGCTTTTCTTTTTTCGCCGGATCAGGAACATGGATCTTTGGCGGAGGGGAAATAATTTTCTGCTTCCTCTGGATTATGAACATGCTTCTATAGTTCTATATTTGCACGAACAAATCTTTGGCGGAGGCGAGAAATGTTAAAAACTTGACGAAGTTTTTAACGGCCGTCAGAGATTTAACGGGAGCGAGCTTGTTGTAGAAGCTTCGAATGGGCCAAATATTGTCCCTTGTCTGGCAACGTGGCTTGCTTGGGGCCATGTATTTTTTGTGGGCAATCTTTCACTTCAGTTGACTTTTCTCTTTTTCATTTTCTTTTTCTTTTTCTTCATCAGAAAACCCACGATTTTATCCCTTTCTATTCTTTTTCCTTTTCCCATTTCAATTTTTCCCATTTTCTCTTTCTACTCCCAGCAATCAAACTTCACCATTTTCCATTTTCTCTCTCTACTTCTTCCTCAGAAAACGCCTCACCCTTTCTTTATTTTCCATTTTCGAATCTCCACAATTTTCCTCTTTCTTTCACACACCCACGATAACCAAGGAGGAAGAACATCACCTTGTTGCTTAGCCCCCCCAAAGTGACACTGCTGAAGCAATTCAACTCTATTGGCAAAGATTCTTGCGGCCTAGGGTTCGTCAGTTTGAGGGTGTGCTCCGGATCTGGTCTAAGAGTCTCAATTTCGGGCTTATTTGTTTCGCTTTGAGCTTCGCCGGTGATGGTAGAGGTGACCGGAGTTTGGTGGGAGTTGAATGGACTCGGATTGGCGGTGAGCGGGAACTAGTTTGGTTTTTTTTTTTTTTTTTTTTTTTTTTCGCGACGCCTATGAATGGCCGGCGAGCGTGTGGCAGAAGCATGGAGGTCGCCGACGACAAGTGAGTTGGCCGGAATTAATGGTGTTTTGCTCGGAGTTGAAGTCGATCGGAGATGGCAGGGCAGATTGTGGCTATACTCTGTGGTGAGGTCGCTGCGCGGCCAGGCGAGCTTGTGGCCGGAGGCGGGCATGTTTTTTTTTCGCTAGCGGGCAGTGAGGAGCCGCGGGGAGATATAGCGGGGAGAGAGAAGGTCGCCGGGATGCGGGTGACTGCCGGGCACCGGAGGCAGGCGGCCCGTCTGGTTCCTTGGTCTGTGATCATGGTTACATATTGCGGCCATGGCAAGGAGGATATAGATTCAGGCTGCGGTCACGAACAGCAGCGATTTGCCTGGAGCTTTGACTGGTATTTGGGCTCTGAGATTGCGAGAAGCGGGCAAGGAGGCACGTACTGTGGTCTGGATTTGGCCGAATCACGAACTGCGGTTATGGGGCAGTGGCAAGAGGTAGGCTCAATCTGCAATCAAAGATTTCACAGCGGGCACTGCTGTGGGCAGTACAGGTGCGGGTCAAGGAAGGTTGACCGCGGTCAACGGATTCGGCGGACATGGAGGTTGACTGCGGTCAATTGTGGTCGCGATTTCTGGCCACGAACTGCGGTCACAGATTTCACCGGTGAGGTCACAGCAAGGTGTCACCGGAGCGGGCTGTGGTCAACGGCATAAGCATATTGCGAACACCATTGCGCGAGCACAAATTCAAGTGGAATGATTTCTTGATTGCGAGCAGGAGGAGCAACGGAGATAGACCGCGGGCAGAGGAGGTTTAGACGCGGACTGGAGCAGTGGTCAAGGATTCACGGGGGAGCTTGTCTGCGGGCAGGGAGGTGTCTCCGGAGCTGCGGACAGCGGAGGTCGTTGGTGCCCGCCGCGGTCACGGAGATCTCAGTTCCAGGTTTTTGCTTTTGCCCTGGCCGCTCATCTCTTTTCTTTGTCAATTCCTTGCTGGCCTTTGTTTTTTCTGATTTTTGGAAGGTTTTTGGCCATTTGCGTCTTGAAGGAAGAAAAACGGACGGAGAGGTGGCCGCGATTTGCGGACTACTTTGCCTCCCGTTCATTTTTCTCTGCCTCTCGGTCATTTTTCTCTGCCTCCCGGTTTTGTTACTGACAGTGGGGCCCAAATGTCTGTCCCACCCTGTCAACAACGTGGGCAAACCCAATTTCTCTACGTCTCTTTTACTCCCTTATGTCGACAGGCAGCATTTGTTGACCTTTGGTATCAATAAAACAAATATCTCTGTACACCCTTCTTTATTGTGTGTAAGAGTAGCCATGCCTTTCTTTTCTGCACTTGCTCTGTGCCACTCCCACTTGCCATAATATTAATTGTAGGGGACAAGAGTGGTATCTTCCCTGTACCTCCCATCGGTGGTGCTATTTTTGACTGGCTGGAATATAATTCCGGCTACTTTTTGAATCCATTTTTTCCGGCAACAAAATTACTCCTTTCAAGCTAGGTGGTGGCAATCTACTTCCATGAAGTATTGGCCAGCTATTTAGCTTGAAGATGAGAGTATTTTTGATGACTTCCGGTGGCATGTTCCGGTGAGTAATTCCGGCTGGGTGGTAGGATTTTTTCAATGTTTTCAAAGGGGTTTATATGAGGTAGTGTATGAAAACTGGGTAAGAATCACGAAAAAGGATAGGCTGCTGTTTCTTTTGTGTTTTGGCAGGAAAGGAAATATGAAAAAATAAACTCTAGGCACCTCACTTTCTGGCCTTCTTCTAATTGAATCCATTTTTCCGACGACTTCTTGTTTGCTCAAGCTAGGTGGCAGCTTATCCACTTTCGTGGCTGCTATTTAGCTTGAACAACAAAGGTCTTTGATATCTAATTTGCTCCGGCGAATAATTCTGGCCCATTTTTTCTGACTCCATTTTTTCCGGCAACAAAAAATACTCTTTTAATGCTCAAGTTAGGTGGTGGCTATCCACCATTGGTGGAGTCGTGGCCAGCTATTTAGCTTGAGCAAAAGAGGTTTCTTGGCTTTTTGACAGAAAATTAGGAGGAAGTGATGGCTGCTCTTGGGTTTTTTGGCAGAGATTTTTTTTGAATAAATAGCTCTCTTGGATTTTCTCCAGCTAGGTGGCTGGAAGGTAATTTTTGGGCTTTTTCTGAGTTCACCTTAGGTGGTGGTGAAGATGATGACTGCCCCTTAAGTGGTAGAAGCTCCAAAAAACGAGCTCTCTCTCTCCATTGGGCATCTTCTCCGGCGGCGTCAAATCGGAAAAGATGGCGATTCCCGGCAATGGAACCACTGATGACGCCACGACTTTTGGCCTCGGAAGGTGGCTGAAACGCGTCGGCACCTCGGGAGGAACCTGCAAAACAGCACCGTTAGGGGTGCGGGGGGAGCCCCGCTATAACCCTCGGGCGTAAGAATCAGTCGTTGTTTATGTGTATAAACTGTATATGAAAGCTCTTCCTAGAGAGAAAGAGCTGTGGAGAGAGAGTGTTTGTGTGTGTATATTGAGAGAGAATGAGACTTACCTTGGCTTTTGAGGATTATAGTATTTATAGGGGTGAAAGTGTGCCAATGTGGCTCTTTATGAGGGGTCTCAATGTAAATATTTGGTATGTATATATATGGGATATGTTTGACTGTATGGGACTGTATAAATGTGTATGTATAAATATACCGAAAAGTCAGGGCTCATCACGAACTAGCTCCTAAACCTAGCACCCAAATCTACCACCCGAACCTACCACCCAAGCCTATCACTCAAACCTAGCACCTGAACCTAGAACCCAAACCTACAACCCGAACCTGCCACCCAAGCCTATCACTCAAACCTAGCATCGAACCTAGGTTCCCGTAGCACTCGAAGCAAAAATGAATAAATATTATTGTTATTCACTTTTTTGGGCTTAATTTTACAATAATAAAATGAAAAGCAAAAAAAATTGATAAAAAAAACGTTTAGGGACAAATATTTTGACCAAAAAAAAACATTTATTTGTAAGACAATTTTTTTAAAAATTTGGATATTAATTTAGGGAAGGAGGGAAGTAATAAATATGGGCTCGAATTGAAAACGCAGTTGTTTTAAGCTTTGATACATAGATTTTTGCCGTCTTTTAGTCATTCCAACTTGAACCAAATCAGAAGACAGTAGGATGATCATCAGAATGAAAAAAAACTACTGAAATTATTGGGGTTTAGAACCCCCAATGTGGTGACAGGATATTGGTGATTCAAATTTATAGGCCTCCTGTCTGTCTAAAAGTTTGGAATTGGGGGGTTTGTGAACACCATCCGTAGGAAGTCTAAATTTACCGCAAGCGAACTGGGAAAGAAAAACAACAGAAATCGTCCCAAACTATTCCCAGAGATTGGCTGCAAATCCTGATCCAGAAACTTACTCTCTCCATATTAAGCCTTTCTTTCTTCCTTCTGTCGTTTGGCTTGTTGTGGCCCGGTTCCATCTCTCTTGATTTCAATAATTTACCAAAACAGAAATAGAATGATTCTCTGCTCTGTTACTTACAGAAAACAAGAAATAGAAGATGAAACAAATAGAAATTTTTATTTTTATTTCTCTTTTATAAATACGATACTTTTTTATTTTGAATGAATTTTTTAAATTAATTTCATCCATGAATGAAATTCACCTTTAAAATAAGTACTTGTAAATTACACCAAATTAAAAGGGTAAAAATGCCATTGAAACAAATAATTTAATTTCAAAATGGCGTTTTAAAATGATGTTCCAAACACATTTACAAAAACAAAAAATCCCTGTTTTAAGAACTGTAAAACTGTACACCAGACCGGACCATAAGTTACTGCAACATATTTCTTCCAAAATGGACAAACGCCTTCGCTTACTATTACTCCACAAGCCTTTGATACAGTTCATATTCAAGAGACCTAAAGCCAGGTTTAAACTTACAAAAGTTATTTTGAATCCACACTTCTAAAAAACACCATGCTGCTTCTGTTGCTACTTAGAAATGCCACAAAGCTAGAAAAGTTGTTCCATTTCTACATGACCGCAAGAAGCAAAAATGACCAATTTTGAAGAAAAATACTCCAGACTTTACCTTCAATAAGCATTAGCAACTTCTTTAGAAGTCAATCAACCCTAACTATTAACATCCTAACTGAAGCAGCTGGACTTGTTAATAAGACCACTCCATTAATCTTTCCTTGCACTTGACGCAATGAATGGTGACTACCGGACTAGAACCTCCTACGCACCCGCCTTATATTTGGATTCACAGATTCTTCAGCTGCTGCAGCAGCTAAATCTAGCCCAATAATGCTGCTCCCACTTCTCTTCCTACTCAAAGGCAACAACCCCGGTCTCTCATCAGCCGATGCAACTGTTTCCAGAAGCTCTGACAAAAGGGATGGATAGCTCTCTTCTAAGTACTTGAACCCTTCTGACTGCATAACCACTGTAGAAACAAAACAGAAGATGCATCAAGAATTTGAAATAAAAAAGCAATATACATCAAAGTTCAATCAAATCAACCACTAAAATATTTGGACAACAATGCAGAAGTATTGACATACCATTAAAGTTCAATAAAATCAACCACTAAAAAATTTGGACTATCTTTATGGGACGGAGGGCATATTTCTTAGAAACAGCATCCAGATTGATGCCAGCATGACTGACCATCTTAACCTCCAATTCTATTAGTGGCTGTCCCATTCTCTTCCTCTGCTAAACTTTGCTATCTATTCTCTTCCTATTGCAGACTTTGATATCTACTAGTGGCAATGTACAACGGTGCATGACTGTATATAAACTCGAAGAATTAATGGACATAACAGGACCTACATTCCTTATCCCTTCTTGGAAATCATGTGTAACAAACCAGATTTGAAACTTTTGTATTGGGAAAGAATCCTAACACTTTGATTGATATGGACTGTCATTGTCACTCGAAGTCTGAACTAAATCTCTGAAACCGCCGAAAGAAGAGGACATGTCAATTGGCTGACAAACAACAATATTGATCTTTAGATCTTTCTATCCTGATAATATAAGCAAATATATAATATTGTCTCAGTGGAAACATCCAAAACTTTTTGACTTTCATCAAAAGACAGAAAGGACACGGAGACTGAACTTAAATACCTGGGATTGCATGAAACAACATTCTTTTGCATGCTTTGGACAAAATCATGCCATCTCATTGGAAACCTAGATTAGTGGAAGTGTTAGGACAATGACACAGCATTTTCCAGAAAAGAAGGAAAAAGGAAAGGTATGAAATCAAGAACATATTTGAGATACTTCTGACAGTAATAAGTTTCACCATAAATACTAAATGAAATAGAACATCACCGGCCATCAGTACACATTGTCCGAATTGTCTAAACAGTCAGTGGTGAATAAGTGCAAAAAGGCTGACAAGAAGGTTGTACCTAGTGGTTGGCACTCCTCACTGAGACCATAGATCCCGAGTTCAAGCCACATTAGGGAGGGATATGGGATCATATGTAGATCCTCTTTAAGAAAAAGGTCAATGACAATGTATGGCAAAGAAGTAAATACTTAAGTGACCTCTTCTTCCATTCACTATTAATATGCAACTGCAGACATTCCTCTTGATTTATTGCCCATCTAACCCACAATTTTTGGAACAATTACATGACTCCTATAGCAACCTCGAGATTAGACAACCACATTCTGACTATTGCATCTAGTATTCACAAGTCATGATGTCCTCAATCTATTCAGCTTTTGAACTCATTCATGTAAACGAGACTTTAATTCTTGCAAATAAGCATAAAGAAAGGTAACTCACAGTTCATGTGGTCGACACGGTAAGAGCACCAGACATGGTTTACCCGAATTGAGTATAATCAACTGAACTGAATCTCACCATGTTTCAGACCGTCTACACTAAGATATACTTGACACCACCAGTTTAATATAAAGTCAATTGATTGTTAGCAGGAGAACACACAACATTCACACCTAGGTATAATGTCATTGTTCCAAAAGAGCAATGCTAGGGACACAAAATGCTCAAAAAATTTAGTTGTCAGTTAATGATTGGTGTTTAGATCTATTAATACATGGGCCCACATGATAAACACTCAATCATTAATAGCCGGCTAGGATTTTGTGAGCAAGATTTTGTAAACATTTGGTGCCCCTAGTATTACTCGTTCCAAACATAATAAAATCGGAGAACCATGAAATAAACTTCCTACACATTCAGAACAACCTTTTGAATTTTCCTCTCACCAGTGAAATTATTCATTATCTAATTAAAAGCCATATATTACTGTTCGCAATACTCTCACCATATAACATTAACAAAGTAGGCAAATAACACAATTGAGACGGTCATGCATGCAAAAGCAATGAGAGCACTTTTACAGATTGACAGTCAACGTTGAAATTGACATAACCTGAATAGCACCGCTCAGATTCTACGGAGAACACGCACCTCCCAAGTTTGCTGCTGCAAACTTTAGACAAATGGCCTTGAGCTGCAAGCAACGGTACTGGTCAGCAAGGGAAAGTGTTGTTGCCACTGTATCAGTAGTGACTTCTTCACACAGTTTTGATTCACATAACTGTTTCAGGCGATCAAGACCAAAGCGGTCAGCAGCTGCCAAAAGATGCTGCAGTATGTTTGTTGATGAGGACATTGATGATGAGCCTGAGATCTTGCTTAAATCAGGAAGCTTATCCGAATAGATAAACGGGAGCATGGCCTGCGAAACAAAAACCGAGCTAGTTTATTTAAGCCCAAAGACATTCAAGTCAAAGTTACTATATGAATGTACACCAGTGAGATAATGCTAAAAACTAAAGAGAGTTTCCTGAAAAAATATCAATAGCTAATTGCTAACAAAAATAAAGTACAGAGCAGAAGATAAGTTGTGGTTTTTAGATTTTCTTCCTAACTTCCATGTATCGATAACAAAGACACAGTGGTATTCTGACAAAAGCCTAGAACAAATATTGGAGCTCAGACAACTTTCATTCATTTAGCGTGCCACATCCTCCATTTTCAAAAAATCAGACTAGTATACATGGACTAAATAGCCCTAAAGGACTGCGTATTTTTTAGGCTAAATCCACTATAGTAACTATCCAGAACCCAAATTCTAAACCATAGTTGTTAAAAGCGTCGCCTGCCTCGCCTGCTTCGCTTTTTTTGTCGCTTTTCGGGTTCGTCGCTTCTCTGCCATCGAAGCGGGCGTTGTTCGCCTTTTTCAGAAAAGCGGACGCTTCTTTGAAAAAAGCGTAAAGAAAAAAGCGTCGCTTTTTTTTTAAAGCACTTTTCTACTCCCAATGTTATTTTCCTGTTTACTTTCGTCTAATTTTGACTTTTTTTTTTACAATCTTTGACTTTTTTTTTCCAATTTTTGACTCTTTTCTATACCTGTTTTATATTATTTTTTTATTAACAAACATACATATACAAACAAAAATTGTTATATTCCTTGTTCAGTCATTTTCATTTATTATACTTGTGTAGTTGTGTGTTTATTACTTTAAAAACATACATAAACAAACAAAAATTGTTATATTCCTTGTTCAGTCATATTTTCCTTCTTTTTCAGTCATTTTCATTTATATAGGTGTTTGTTTATTATCTTTTTTAATTAAAAATTGTTGGCTAGCTAGTTATTTTTGCCTTGCCTAATAATGTTGTTTCAAAATTCTATTATTGCCTAATAGTTATTTTTGCTCGCTTTTTTGTCGCTCGCTTCTCGCCTCGCTTTTCGCCTCGCTTCGGTACCATTTGCCCGCTTCTCGCTTCTCGCCTTTAACAACTATGTTCTAAACCCACTTCTCTACATCAATTATAATTTATGATCAATGGGAAAATAATCTTCGTAAAACAGTTAAGCTTACGACAATTAGCTATTCTTCCAGCCATGGTTGAGAAGGGAAACCACTCTTTCTTTTAAAACTCAAATTAACATTATTCATAATCCTGAGTTCTAGGGTAAGTTAGGTTGGCGCCAATGACTGAAAGATTCTAATGCCTAAGTTTTAATTTGGGCATAGTAATACTCTGAATTCTGATTGCTAGTTGTGGCATCCTCCATTTTCAAAAAATCAGACTAGTATACATGGACTAAATAGCCCTAAATGACTACGTATTTTTGAGGCTAAATCCACTATAGTAACTATCCAGAACCCAAATTCCAAACCCACTTCTCTACATCAATTATAATATATGATCAATGGGAAAATAATATTCGTAAAACAGTTAAGCTTACGACAATTAGCTATTCTTCCGGCCATGGTTGAGAAGGGAAACCACTCTTTCTTTTAATACTCAAATTAACATTATTCATAATCCTGAAGTTCTAGGGTAAGTTAGGTTGGCGCCAATGACTGAAAGATTCTAATGCCTAAGTTTTAATCTGGGCATAGTAATACCCCCCCTTCTGAATTCTGATTGCTAGTTTCATATATTGATCAAATATTAAGCAGCAAATCAAGGGTTAAATTATATTTAATACTTATCTCCCCCTATAAAGGTAATGCCCAAAATTACATTAAGGTCATTTTTGGCCACTAGGTAAAGTTACTCAGATTCAAGGATTAAACAGGGAAGGGATGAGGAAAAAGATGGAGAGAAAGACAGACAGAACGGCAGCACTCAAAATATAATACTCCCACTATCCCTAAATGAAAGTCGGAAAAAAATCAAATTTGCTTTGATCAAGAGAAAATTTGAAACCTTTTTCGACATTCATTTACGGACAGGGGGAGTAGCATGATTGGATAAAGCATAAGTAATACATATACTTCAGTCAAGGAAACCCTTTGAGGATATTGATAATATTGTCCTTTGTTACAACTTTACGATACATATCCTTGCTTTTTTCTAAGACCTCAAGTGGTATATGCATATGAGACAAACCATGGAGAAATATCGGGATCAAAAGAAAGATTTGCATATGGTTTTCATTGATTTAGAGAAGGCATATGATAAAGTGCCAAGAGAGGTACTTTGGTGGGCATTAGCAAAGAAGGGTGTTTCAAAGAAATATATTGATATTATCAAGGACATGTATAATGGAGTTAGTACTTGTGTACAGACTAGTGTTGGAAAGACTGAAGAGTTCCCTATAAAGATTGGAGTGCATCAAGGTTCCGCACTTAGCCCCTTTCTTTTTGCTTTGATAATGGACGAATTGACGAGGTCAGTCCAAGATGATATACCAAAGTGTATGCTGTTCGCAGATGATATTGTGCTGATTGATGAGACAAGAGAGGGTGTTGAAAGTAAATTGGAGTTGTGGAGACACACTTTGAAATCTCGAGGTTTTCGATTAAGCAGAAGCAAGACTGAATATTTGGAGTGTAAGTTTAGCAGAGTTGGAAGTAGGGAGGCAGGGGCGGTCACATTTGATGGAAATATTATCCAAGCTTCTGAGTTTTTTCGCTATCTTGGATCCATTATCCAAAAGGATGGAGAATTAGATGGAGATGTGGCTCATAGGATTAAAGCAGGTTGGTTGAAGTGGAAGAGTGCTACAGGGTTTCTATGTGATCGCGGCATGCCCAATAGATTAAAGGGAAAATTCTACCGCACGGCAATTAGGCCGGCATTGCTTTACGGCACCGAATGTTGGGCCGTGAAACAGTGTCACGTGCATAAGATGAATGTGGCGGAGATGCGTATGCTTCGATGGATGTGCGGTCATACAAGAAAGGATCGGTTGGGGAATGAGGTGATCAGAGGTAAAGTAGGAGTTGCGCCTATTGAGGATAAAATGAGGAAAAATCGTCCGAGGTGGTTTGGACATGTGAGAAGGAGACCGAGTGATGCACCGGTTAGGAGGTCGGAACAGTGGAGAAATGATAAAATGGCGAGGGGTAGGGGAAGACCCAAACAAACTTGGATTAGAGTAATTGAAAATGATATGAATTTACTTGGAGTGGATGAAAGTATGGTGTTGAAGAGGCCGGAGTGGAGGGCAAAAATTCATGTGGGGGATTGATTTTTTTATTTATTTTTTATTTATTTTTTTATTTTTTATTTTTTTATTTTTATTTTTTTATTTTTATTTTTTTATATTTTTTTTATTTATTTTTATTTTTTAATTTAATTTAATTTAATTTTTTTTATTTATTTTTTTCACGATAACATATGAGGATTCATGTTAGCCGACCCCAAATTATTTTGGGACTAAGGCTTTGTTGTTGTTGTTGTTGTTGTTGGCTTTGCCAGATATTCCTGGATTGATGTCATTAAGTAAGTTGTCCTTTTCTTCCTCACTTAGAACTGCTCTTGTAGGTGGACCTCTTGGCAAATCTTATTCTAACTCTTCTTGAAATTTATTCTTAAGTGAAAATATGCATCCATATATATATATATATATATATATATATATATATATATATATATATATATATAAATCCATCAATCTCTCTCTGCATGCATGTGTTTATTGTTTTCTTTTAGACCTATTATTTTGTATATTTCAATTATTCCCAAGTATACTATTCAATGCACAAGTATTAGTAGCACATGTAACCAACTAAATGGGCCAAACATAAACCTACTCTTCGTAAACTCGATAATTTACTTCTATCTTTGCATAATACAAAGGTGAATTAACACAATGTCTGCATAAGTATATCACGGTAGAATCATGAAGAGACCACTTCCAAGTTAGTTTATCACAGACCAGCATTAAATTGATTGAATTCCACTCCTGAATCAACAACTTCTATGTAAAGTGGATTTGAAGTGGTCATAGAGAAAAAATAGGAAGTGAGTGATGTCACAACAGACAAGCACGATAAGGCGGCATGACTGTCCTGCTGGATATTCGTGGCATTGGTGAATAGTAGGAAAAAGATGAGGCCAAAGATCATTACCTTGAAGATAGAGGGTTCAATATCCTCTAACTCGACAGTATCCATGTTGGGATTTCCTACGAGTCCAAAAAACTGGGCTCTAAATACAGGAGAGCGAGCAGCAAGTATCAGTTTGTGAGCTTTGAACATCTCATCACCAACTTGAAATACAATATCACAGCCAACTTCAGACTCTAGCAAGTGCTTGAGACCTTGGCCCATGTCAGAAGGTGGTATAGAAATGCTATACTGCTTGGGTCCCTCAACTCTATTTCTGACAACTCCAACAGTGCAATGCATAGAAAGACAGTCATCCTTAAGATAATCAGAAGTTTCTAAAGCCACTCTCCTGAAAAAACGTTTGTATCCCCTGGAATTCATATGGAACAAAGTAAGATATTTAGCTCAGCAGCAACATTTAAATACATAGAAAATCTAAGAACAGTATATCGATATGATATCAAAATGCATGTTAAACCAACCAAAGTGATTCAGCATTAATTAAAGAAAAATTATACGTTAAGTACTTTAATTAATCTACCTAAAATGTTTCAAGCTTCTATAAATCAAACAATAGAAAGAAGTTCCCAATTTCAGGGAATATCCTAATTTGTCATTTACCCAGCAAAGAAGCTTCTCTTTCAGTTGCTAAAACACCAACTTATAGTTCAACATTGAAATGTGCAACTAAATTAATGAGCCGATTTCAAAAGATCAATAAATCCGCAACTAGAGAGCGAATGTGTTTGACAAAATATAATAATGGTATAAATTTACTCATCACATCTGCAACAGCTGGGTTTACTGAAATTAACTGAATGATCAAAGTAAAAGCTAAATCAAGCAACATAGGGCCTTTCAAAATTAAAACGGCATTGCATATATAAAACAACAGCACATACTTTACCTATAAACCCAAATCATCACAATTTATGTCACAGTTGAACAACCATAAAAAAGATTCATACAAAACATAATGTACATACTAACAGATATATTGACACTAAATCATACCACATGCTTCCTCTATACTTCAAAGTATAAGGCCCACTCTCCAACGCCCGATCAAAGTGACTATGAACTTTATGCTTCCCCTTCCCGCTTTGATCCAACAACGTAAGCTCAAACAAGGCCCTCACGTCTGTCCCATCGCTAGCCAACGCTATAAAAACAGACACATACATGGAATTATCCTCAATGTTCTTGCCGTCGGGGTAAAAGTAAATAGCCCAATCGTATCCGCCGACGGTAAAAGTGTCGCTGGATATGTACTTCCCGGCACCCATTCCTTTGGCGAGGGAGTATCCTCTAATGGTGAAATCGTGAGAGCCATTCACCGTCTCGTTTATCGACTTCGAACACGAGTCCCCTCCGTTGTCGGAATTCAAGATCATCGCATTCGGTTTTTGAGAAGACGTCAAAACCCTAGCATACGAATTGGGGGTGGAATTGGGGGTGAAATTGGGGGAGTTGACGGAGAATTGGATTCGCTGACGGTACAATAATGGAATTGGGATGAGTGCGGTGGTAAATTGAGGTATTGATGGCCGGAACGGCGCGGCGGCGGGGATTGGGGACGGGATTTCGGTTTGGCGAGGAGGGGGCAGAGAGAGAAGAGGTCGGGGGTTGAATGAATGAAGGTAAAAAGAAGTGGCTTTAAAATGATGAGTTTCTATTGGGTCAAAGGGAGTGCCTGTTTTCGGAATTCTGGTCAACTGACGTCTGCTGATTATTGTTGTCGGTAGAACGGGATGACCCGGCCGATCCGCCAGTTGTTCAGCTCGCGGATCCCCGCGGGCCAAGTTCGGCCCGGCCCACATGTTTAGCTTGTGTCCG
Source organism: Adenophora triphylla var. japonica (assembly GCA_022495995.1). NCBI lineage: Eukaryota > Viridiplantae > Streptophyta > Magnoliopsida > Asterales > Campanulaceae > Adenophora > Adenophora triphylla. The sequence goes on along the minus strand of JAFEMH010004672.1, from coordinate 96,926 downwards.
ACCCGCTTTGAATGCCGTTAAATTCGGTTCAAACAGGTTTAGGCGGGTAAGGGGATTCGAACCAAGTAACTCCAATCAATAGCCACACCTTATCAACCGAACCAAAGACCTTGCTAAATCACATGATGTTTGACATTAATATTTCAGATCTGACCACGTATGACTCACGAGGAGAGGTCAGCTCGATTCACGTGCAGAAGTGCAGTTTACTTTACGTAATTCTATTCAAATTGAGACATTGAGTAGTTATAATCCTCCTAGAATTGTAACCACCTCACATACAAATTCATGTCCAACAAGGTCTCATCAAGTATAATCCTCATAGGATTCATATCTTTTCTCTTAGCAATTCAATTCAACATGGATTATACATTGCTATACATATAAATACAAGCCATAATTCACATATTTTGATACATTATCTTTTGACTCTAAACTCTTGTCAATTGATTTCTCTCTCTCACAAAGCAAATACTTACTCTCACGCCGGAGGGCCTTCGCCGGAGAAGCCCCGGCTTAATTTACGTGTTTGTTTCTCTGTTTCAGGCTGTTCAATCGCTGGGATATAACCTACCGCCGGATTTGGGCTGATCCGATCGTTTCTGGCAGCATCAGTTTGGTTTCATTGCCCGAAAACGATTCAAAAAGCTTAAAATTGCCATTCGCCTTAACCTTTTTTCGGTCCGAAAAAAATCAATTTTGGCCGAAAACTTCAGTTTCGCCTGAAAATTTCGTTGATTGGAAAAATACTGTTTTGACCGGAAAAAGCTTGTTCTGTTTGAAATTTGTTCTAGTTTTTGCCAGAAAAATTATGTTTTGGCCGGAAAAATGTTGTTTGGCCGGAAAAAGTTGTTTACCGGAAACGCTGTTCCCTTGAAAATTTGGGCCATCTAAAAATTTTGTTTGGGTTTTGATTGTCCAAAGAATTCTGTTTGAGCTATAATACTAATTTCAATGGAAGACGGAAATACCATAAGTGTCACTAACGAGGAGCAACGAGCCCACGTCGAAGACATCCCTCTAAACGGGACGACTGATCTCCCTCTCACCAATGGAGTGCTTCCTCCTCCTCCACCACCTCAGATCGACGGGCCACCTCCCCTCGGCATGACTCTTCGTTCTCGAAATCAGCCATCTGCCGAGGTGGTCGTTGCCAACCGTCCTCGTCGTCCACGAGGAAAGCGAGCTACGAGCAGACAGACGACGAGGAATGCTGACACAGGAAGAGCTGAGAACTCCACCCAGCCCATTGATCGTCGTACACTCTTACATCAACAAATGGAAACTTTGCAACGTATTTATGAAACTCAAAATGCTCTGTTGCAATTGGATCCCGAAAACTCTTTGGCCGAGTTCATCAGGCCTACGAGGACAGGAAATTCTCGTGGAAGGGAAACTCAGGGTGACAGGCGAGGTAGTCAGAGGAGCCCTCCTCGTGGCCAAGATCCCCCTCACCATGAACTTGATATACTACCTAAGCAAAACCTCTGAGATGCTCCTCCTCGTCCTCGATCAAATAACCATGGAAACGAGAATGTTGTGGTAGACCTGAGAAGCCACTTGAACACGAGGGAGCAGGAGGTTAACTCAGCCGACTTACGAGCAAGGCTCAGTCAGGCTAGACGTTTCTCCCCTCCTCGTCGTAATATTCCTCCTCGTCATAACCATCATCCTCGGCATAGCTCACCTCGTCCCAGAAACCTTCTTAGGCCGAGGAGCCCTCGTCCTTACAGAATGCTCCCTCACCATGAAGGGGAGTCGAGGAAGGAAAAAACACCTTCCAGACATGGAGAGAACCACCGGGAAGACGAGGAACATACCCAAGAGAAAGGTCCCACCAAAGCTCTCACTTCAGCTCTGAAAATGGGATTGATGCTAGGGAATTGTTGCTCTTGAAAAAGAGACTTGATGAGATGGAGATGGGGAAGAAAGACAAGGAAGAATATGAAACTAGTGCAACCCGTCCTTTCTCCCAAAGAATAAATGACCTACCACCCAACCCTGCCTTCAAGGTCCCGAGTTTTGACAAATATGCGGGAACCACTGACGCAAGGGACCATGTGCAAAGCTTTGAATCTACCATGGCCCTCCTCACCAAAGAAGATGATATTTTCTGTAAAGTCTTTGCAAGTACCTTCTCCGGAACAGCCTTGGCCTGGTTCCGTGAGCTGAAAAAGGGAAGCATTGACAACTGAAGGGATATGAGGAGGAAGTTCCTAGAGCACTTTGCCACGACAGGAAAGAGGAAGAAAAGGTTGACTGAACTTGATAACATCGAGCAAGGAAAGAATGAAACCACGCTGAGCTACTATAACAGATTCCGAGCTATGGCGGACCAAGTGGAGGAAAGCCTCACTGACAGGAAAGTGATTGTCTGCTTCAATTCTGGATTGAGATCCGGACAACTTATATATGAACTCTCCGCCAGAGAGTCAAAGTCCAAGTCTGACTTATACAACGTAGCTTATGCAATTGCCATGGCGGAAGAGAAAAGCAAAAAGAGATCTGACAAGACAGAAACAGAAGCAGCTGGAACTTACCAGGCTTTTAACGGAAATGGCCACAAAGGGAAGAATAGAAAACGTGGTACTGAAAAGGCTGAGATCTTTACCCCCCTCTCCAAGCCTATCATAGAAATCATGCTGTTGGTGAATCTTACACCTCCTCGTCCGCTCAATGACAAACCAAAGTACCCGCGTGACCCTTCCAAGTACTGTGATTTCCACAAAGACCATGGTCACAACACTGAGAACTGTACCGCCCTCAAAAGAATGATCCAAAGGTATGTTGATGAGGGCAAACTTAACCGTTATGTCATGAAAAAAGATGGAAAGCGAAAAAGAAAAGAGGACGAGGATGAAGACGATGATAAGGATGATGACATGGAGTAAAGGCCTCCTAGGGCCAAACTACATGTAATTAGAGAGGAGAGAGTCTCCACCAGAAAACTGAGAGACCAAATTCATGAACTAAGAAAGGTCTATCACGTTCCCGCCTGGGTTCACAAGCAGAAGAAGCCATTAGCTTCTCCCCCAATAAATTGGCTGGAAGCCGCGCAGCCCGCGAGCAGCCCTTGGTGATAAAGGGAAGAATTGACAACTGTGAGTCCGAGAAACTCCTCATTGATACGGGGGCCTCTCGAGATATTCTTTATTACTCCACCTTCCAGATGATAGGTTTGAAAGATAGCATCCTGAAACCTTATCATGGTAGGGTAGAAGGGTTCACCAACCACAAAGTTGGTGCCACTGCTGGAAGTCGGTGAACATCCCTTCCGAACCGAGGCCACAATCACTTTCGTGGTCTGGATTTGACTAGTGATTACCACGCTATCTTAGGCATTCCAAATCAAGAAAAACTTGGGTTGGTCGCCTCCCTTCCTCGCCAACGAGTCAAATTTCCTACTCGTTCGTACTGGAATTGGATGCGTGAGTGTAAGTACCTCAATCCGGATCGCTTCCCATCCGACACACGGGAAACACCGCAGACTCGTACAAATGTGATCCCAAAGACCCGTAATCTTCAAAAACCCCAAAACCACCAACCAAACCAAGGTAGGACCCTTCTGGGATAAAATAAAACAGAAGGACTTTTTGGAAATTTATAAAAATGGTTTGCCTGCAATAGTGTCCGTACGGACCACTTTGCAGGGTGAAAACCATCATTGCAAAATCCCCTTAAAGTCCATGATATTCCCTCAAATCCCGGAAAACCAAAAAACTAGTTTTGCATATAGGTCCGTACGGACCACTTTGCAGTTTTTTGGGGCCTATAAATAGAGGGCTCCCCCTCTCATTTTCTTCACACCTCCATTCTCTCCTCTCTCTCTCCCCCAACCTTCAGGCTCCCCTCTAAGTCCTTTCGAGGCAATCCCGGTCCCTTTCGATCCTTTTCGGGGCCTTCCGAGCCCTCCTGAGGCGCTCCGAAGCCCTGCTGAGCCGTCCCGAGATGCTCCCGAGCCACCCTGAGGTGCTCCCGAGGCATCCCGAAGTCCTGTCGGTCCATCCCGAGCCATTCTGGTCCATCCCGAAGCTTTGTCGGACAATTTCGAAACAATCCCGAGGCACGGTGAACCTCTGCCCGAGTACAACCAACAATCCCGAGGCACGTCGAACCTCTGCCAGAGTACAACCAACAATCTCGAGGCACGCCGAACCTCTGCCCGAGTACAACCAACAATCCCGAGACACCCCAAACCTCTGCCCGAGTACAACCAACAATCCCGAGGTGCGCTGAACCTCTGCCCAAATACATACAGCAACCTCGAGGCACGCCGAAACTCTGTCCGTAGACACCGATACATCCCGAAGTAATCCCGGTCCGTCCCGGAGCACTATTCACACTCAAACACTATTCCCAAGCGGAATATAGACACGAACCAACATTGGTAAGGCCTCCTTCCAACACTATTTCAATTCATTTCAATACATAGTATACAATGTAGACATCCTATTCAACATGCATTTTTAAAAAAGCACATACACACACACAACTTTTAAAGAAAGAGGGGTATCGAAAGACTCGTGTATACGAGGCGACTCGGGTGAGCTCTGCTATTCTCTTCCCGAGGCATAACCTGACCTCCGAACTCAAAATCTCATCACTCAACAACCTTTTAAAAAGCAAAGCCTTTTCTCCATGTTTTGGGCTATATCAAAACGGCGTGGCGACTCCTCCAAACGCAGCGACACCTCCTGACCAACGCGCAGCGAGATGTCCGATCCGCGCAGCCGGATCTGGGTAATTTCAGTTGGCGACTCCGCTGGGGACATGTTGTTTTAAAAAAACTTTAGAAAAAAAGATTTTTAAAACAATGATGAGGGTCAAACTTTCATTTTACCCCTTCTATAACTATTGTGTGTGTGCATGTGCTTACTTTTTATTCATTAAAAAAATAAAAATACAAAAAAAAAATGCATCATAATACATATGTGTACATACATTTTAAAATTTTGCAAAAATCTATGTTTTACTCAGAAAAAGAATTTTAGTGACCGCACACTACGCGCATTCTTATCATGTACACTGCACACTACAACCCTAAATCCGGAGTGGTCTCAGTTGCAGTTTGATTGGCCTTCCTACGCCTCTCAAGAGTGCACACGGGATCATTCCAAACTTCCCATCCTAGCCAGTTATAAGTACCCAAATCTGGCTCACAGCCACCAATCTGAGTTTCCTAGCAATTTTCCAAACTTTCATGAAGTTTAGGGGCAATTCGGGAACTTTTCTTTACTTTCAGAGCAAGGAAGGACCTACCAGGAATTACAAAATTGGATAGGGTCTCGCTGGAAAGAAGCCTCCAAATCTATCACCTTGCTTGTTCTAGAAACAAGCTGAGTCGACAGAATATTAGGCCGTGCGGCCTCTTTTAGCGCAGGTTCATGCCGTGCGGCTTCATTAGTAGCCTGGAAGAAACCTATAAATAGAGTCCTTCTCTATCTCATTTGATAGACAGTTTTCATAGCAAAGTCACTCTGCAGAAATACCTACTCAAAATACTCTCTCCAAAGACATAGCAAACTTGTCTCTCTCCTAAATTAATCCAAACCTAATCTATTCCTAATAGAGCTAGCCCAAAGAACACTCCTAAGAAGATAGAGAAGCACCAATATTGGTAATCTCTCCTTCTCCCTATCCTAATCTACATACATACACTTTTACTCTCCTACTACTTGTTGATTAAACTTCTATTATGACATAAAGTTTCAATATTTGCAATATAAATCTATCATTCCCCATTCCCCTACACAAATAACTCATGGAGGTCCTCTCCCTAGGATGAACAAGATCCCACAAGTGGCTTGTTCTAGGGATGATCTACTAAAAGAGGATGTGATCCCTTTTATATTTATGTCTAAAAATGCAATCTTTATGTGCTAGTAAATATTCTCCCCTTCCCTAGATCTAGCTTTTTCTATGATTGTCCACCTATTGAGGTATTAAGGGCATAGGAAAATTCATAAAGATCCATTCTTTTTACATTATGTTCTTAGATTAATGATCCCCTTTGTCCCTTTAGCACTCTAAAATAGGGAAATCAATGTAAAGACTCAATCTTTACATTGATTCTTCCACTTTAATGCCACCTTTTCTTTATTCCTCCCCATGTCCCCAAGGTGAATCTTTCTCCTATGATTGTCTAAAGCCTATTAAGGCATCAAAGACATAGGATGAATATAAAGATCCAACCTTTATGTCTCATTTCTCTAGACCCATGGTTCTTGAGCATTTCTAAAGTGAAAATTGGTGTAAAGACTCAATATTTACACTAATCTCATTACAAAATGCCATAAATCTTGTTTCTTTGTAGAGATCAATGATCATTGCACAAATTTTGGACCTTTGGAAGACTTGCTTTTGCAAGGCTCCTTGGGTGAACGCCAAACGTTCTTCCCAAGGGATAACTTAACCTCCGGACCTAGTATCTTTTTCCTTTTTTTCAAAGTTTTGAGGATTATCAAAATGGCGTGGCGACTCCGTTTTTCATTAATTTGGTGTTTTTAAACGATGAGGTGACTCGGCCATCGTAATGATACGCAAACTACCCAATGCGGTATGGCATTGCGCAATCGTGGGGTAATTCACACCAGTGTCAACCATGCACGCTTGCATCACACTCTATCCATACTCGGTTGGTTTTTGACCCAGTCCGTGTCATAAAGCCTGGATACATATCCCACGCCGGCCATTTTCCGAGTCAAAGCTCGGAACTCAAGATCCCTTGCGCAAGCAAAGCGATGAAAGGTCATGCTAAAATCTTGACTTGATCTTGATTTCCAAAGCTACACCCAGACAATGCTCCGTCCCGGATATACATCAATGCCCACATGACACCATGTCATCAAGCCTTTGATACGTCAGACATGACAATACGACCTAGCCAAAACCTAACATCAAAGATCCCTTGCGCAAGCAAGGTAGAGAGAGGTCATGTCGAACTCTTGACCCGATCTTGACTCAGGTGCCGGCTCCGTTCACTATTCACATGGCCGTCGCGTTAAAACGAACATGACAGACTTGGTCCTTAGGTTCGGTTTTTTTTTTTGGCCGATGGAAACCGCTTGCCCTATAGGACCCTCGCCCGGGGCTGTCCACCCGGGGATCTCGAAATACAGGTGCAAAACGAGGGGCTTATAGCCGTAGTGATGGTTTCCACTGACCCAGGATCTAGCATAGTTGCGAAAAAGAAGAGAAATCTTTTCCAACCAACTTCGAATTCTGAGAAAACATGTTTTAAGTAAATTAAAAAAAACCATAAATAAAAAAAGGGAAACTGCATGTCACATGAGCTTTCTCCCTTTATCAAAAAAAAAAGGCCTTCCCATGTCTAAACCTTACCCGTCACCCCCTCCAGCGAACCGAGAGTGGTTGAGAGTACCCGGGTGCCATCTTTTCAGTATCGAAGTCACAAGGTCCGACAGCCCTTCCAGTTCAGCGGTCTGAACAGTCCGCTATTCTCCCATGGCAGGATCGACAGATAACAGTGAGGGAAACGGAACCCCGTCACTGAGAAACCTCCAGACCATGGAGGAGGTGCTGCAAGCCTTCGAAACTCTCAAGAAGCGCCAAGAAGAACAGCAGGCCTGGGTTATAGACACCATGCGCCACCGCGGAACCGTTGCCGTTCCCCAAACTGATGGGACCTTCGTTCTCATAGAAGACGAAGAAATGCCTGTTCTCACGGTTTCCCAAAGCTATCAACAGGTTCCTCCTCCACCAAGCTACGAAAACCAAGCAACGCAAAGCAGCTCCCACTCAAAGCTTCACTCGAGCCTCAGTCAAGCAGCTTCGGTCTGTGCGTCTCAGCACAGTCAGTTTCCCGGCCCTGCGCAACAAGCTCAATATCATCAGCACACATACGGGCCCGCTCCCCCAGATCTCAATATATCCCGGTATCCCCCGGGATTCAATCATTTGCCTCTATACAAGCCTCACAACCATAATCTGAAATCCCAATGTCCTCCAAGGACAGACATCCCTAGCGGATATCCTGATATTTCAAACCTTCCACCCGCTGGACTGCCACTTGGGGCTAATGAAACATTTCCCCAATTCCCAAACACAACCCTTGGTGGTTCGGGCAATCACACCATTGGCCCCAATCACAACAATCCAGGGTACGGGATGGTATACACTCAACTACCTCCCCAAGACTCCCGAATGGCGATCCCATCAGCCAATCCACCTCCATCTTCGGTTTCCATCCCAGAAAATGGCAGCCTGCTTCAGCCTACTGACCCTCACATGGCTTGGTTGGTCGAACAAATGAAGGACATGTAAGGCAAACTGGCAAACTCTCGGAAGGACTCCCTTATGCCCACAGACCCAAGCAAGGTGGTTCCTCTACCTCCAAAATTCAAAATGCCGAAAATGGAAAAGTTTGATGGGACCAAATGCCCAAAGACCCACATCGACACCTACGTCTTGGGTATGAGAGCCAAAGGGCCACCCTGCAACAAATGGCGGATCACTTCCAGCACTCCCTCAAATCCACGACATTAAGGTGGTTCCTCAACGTAAAAGCAGTACCGCGCCAACCTTGAATGGGAAACAAATCACCATGATCTGCAAGCTACCGAATAAAAGGATGACGAACCAGTAGGCGAGTTCTACAAAAGATGGAATTGGAAGCTGAGCGAGATAATGGATCCGCTTTCCAAAGAAGAGCAAATGGACATCTTCCATTCCTGCCTCACACCATCTCTGAGGACCTTGATCATCCACCACTTTTATCCCGACCTCCATGCCATGGTCAACGTCGGCACCAAGTTTGAGAAGACATTAAGCCTACAAAAGACAACAGCAATTCTTGTTTCATCCTACCGCTACCGAGCCAATCCGGTAAATTCGGCACTTGTCCCAAGCAAAGGAAAGGAAGCCACCGGAACATTCTACTACATCCAAAACGGTGGTCAAATAAGTCGTGATCAAGGGCCCCCGAGGAACAACAATCCTCCTCGTCCACAGCAGTTCCAACATTTTGACAACCTCGAGATGCCCCTGAGCCAAGTGTTCGAAGCATTAGTGAAGCGAAACATCCTCAAACCTCTCAAGAATTTCCAGCCAAAGACTCTTAAACCTAACATGGATATGAGAAAACACTGCGCCTTCCACAACTACCCTGGCCATACCACCGACAATTGCTTCGTGCTGAAGCAAGTAGTCCAGGGGCTAATCGAAGAAGGAAAATTGGAATGCCCCCGTGGCCCAACACAGTCAGAAATCCATTCTCCCGGAATGACAGAGTAAACATGACAGCCTTCAACGAGACTCCATGCGAGAGTAGGCCCCCTACGATCTCCGAGACTGTCAACATGTTATCCCACTACGACTGGGAATGCGAAACCAGAGTCAAACTCTCCCATGACAGGGAATCCAGAAGGGAGGATCCAAGGATGACCATCTCCATAAGATCCCTGCCACGATCAAGACATACCCATGGATGGATTGAGTACTCCCCGGAAGAGACTGAAGCAAACAGCAGCACCGAAAGCGGCCTAACCTTCACAGATGCAGATTTACCAACATGTGAAAATAGACACAATGAGGCCGACCTCATCCTCATAAATATAGAAAGGTTCTACCTTTCGAACGTCTTGGTCGACAATGGTTCTGCGATCAACATCCTCGCAGCTCGAACGATGAAATGGCTCCGAATCGACCGCTCCCTCATGAGACCTTCACCTCGAATAATCCGAGCCTATGACTCCACTCCCCGCCCTGTTTTAGGGGTGATCAATCTAAGGATCCAATTCTATGAGCAAATGGAGTCGATGGAGTTCCAAGTCGTGGAAATCAAGTCCAACTTCTCCGCCTTGCTGGGACGACCTTGGCTGCACCAGATGAAAGCAGTATCATCCACTCTCCACCAATGCGTAAAATTCTTCAACGCCAACGGAAACCTCAAAGTGATCCATGGGAGCAGCATGATGGAAAGTGCTTGGCCAGCAAACTACGACCCGAAGAAAGGTCCCAACATGGCCGAATATTCCTCAGGCGACGAGTCTCCAGTCATGATCCATTACGAAAGAGATCCCTAAATCCACGTGTTAAGCTGTGACGAGCTAGAGATCGAAGAACTCATGGGCCAGGATGACAATTCTGATATATGCGACTGCGAAGAATGCCTGAAAGAGGGTCAAGAGATGGACGCCCAGATGGAGCTCGACCAAGGAGTGGACCCATACTTCACCAGAAATCCTTCTGAAGAAAGCTGGCCCACCACCAACACCTTGGAACATATCAACCCCCATCCCCCGAGGACATCTACAACAACATAGTCCAACTCAACGTCCCGGTATCTGACTTGGAAGAACAATGGCGCAACCTCCTTCAAAGCCTAGTCAAGGAAGGAGAAATAGCATGCCCCTGCGATTCAGACATCGTGAACATCATCCAAGCAAAAACCTCAGCCGAGGGAGCAGATTCCATGAAGGTAATCAACATCAGTAAAAATCAACTCCGAATAAGTGAGTGCTTCGCTCTCCTGGAAGAAGCTCTCCACGACTTCTATTACGAAGGACCCCCGGGACCTGATAGTAGCACCAATGGAGGGACACCCTCAAAAGAGCATCCTAAAACCTACGCGGTCGGATTCAAAGTCGAACCAAAGGCATATCTTCCCCCCGGAACAGCATCAGTCAAAGAATGGCCACCAGAGCCATCGCTACCATCTCCATGACTACATCCTACCAAGAGAAATGAAGCCTGGTCCAATCCCTCGTTTCCTAGAGTCTAGTTTCGAGTACAACACATGCATGAAATTAACGAGGGAAGCATCACCCAGGAGTTGGAGGCGGATAACTCTAGGCTTCAAATGAGGCATCTCATTATATCTTCTCCTACGCATATACGATAGCAACAGCGGCTTGATGCTCGAGCACCCCCGGCACCAATTGATCGCGTACAGGCTATTCCACACAGACAACCATGACCTCAACGTCATCGCGTGCAGAGAGTGCCACAGATGCAACCTGGTCAACATTTAGTGGATGAGCAAGAGGAGGACCAAGAGCGATAGTCGGAGCAGAACCAGGAAGCTCGGGTAGATTGTTGGGTATGCATACTTTAACCCTCCTAGCTTTAGCTTTAATTTGATTGATACCATAACCTCATCTCTATTTTCTGGAATTTAGGCTCATATGTAATGAAGCTTAGACTTCAATTTTTTAGTATAAGTCCATTTTATAGAATATGTTTATTTAGGCTTGAAGACTGGCACAATACTCATTGGACATGAGGTTTCAATTCAGAAAGTTTCAAATCGCACGTATGAAACTGCACCTGCAAACCGCTGTGTGGAATTCCTACATTGAAACCGCACTTTGAAGTCCAAAGTGAAACCTCGTTGGTGAAACCGCACTGCCCAAACCGCATCCTCACCAAACCACATAAAATGATTGAAGACTTGAAGTTGGACCACTTATGACTGTTGGAATCCACGTTAACAATATTTGAAAGTCAACCACAAAATCTTGTCACGTGGCTAACTGTCAGACAGGATCTGCAAGGATTCTGAAAAGGTGACAGATGTCCTTCATTCCTTAAATACAGCTGAGGTCTTATCAGCCTTATCTACATCTTTTGAACAAAGGGACAAAGGTGGACACGTGGATCAATCAAACCGCACCAGTACAGTACTTGCACAGCTGTATCATAACAGCTACTTTCTTGGTGCTTGGGTATAAATACCCCCATTATTCAACATTTAAAGATAGCTTGAGAAATTGATTTTACAATGAGTTCATAAGAAGTTTGAAGCTATTCCCAAAAATATTCAACCATTTGAATCTTCATCTTCTTCCTTCAAGAAAATATCTACAGCCCAGAAATCAAGCCTTTAACACCAAGAATTCTTGAGCTCTATATCATACAGATTCAAAGAGCCTTGATTCTTGTTTATCACACACACACCTCACTTGATTAATCATATAGATTAATTCATTTGAGATACACTGGTTATAGTCTAGGATTTGATCTTCATAAAATATATTTTAGATCTGAGTATTGATTCTTGTACTTTGTAATCTCTCTCATACTCTAATATAAAATCTAGCTTTAGAAAATCCAAGACTAACCATCTTGGTAGTGGATGTAAATCATTTACGATTGAACCACTCCAAATCTTGTGTTCTTATATTTCTGCATTTTTTACTTACTGTTCATTACTGATTATTTTGTCCTTATTTGTTTGATCTTTATATAGGTTATCCATTGTTGTGAATTGTGTTTCTAGTTGATCTTGTCAAAACCTCATTTTTACTGTTTGTGAAAACCGCACACAAAACCGCACTCTAATGCTTAAGAAATTTCGATGTGCATTTTGCAATCCAACTTGCGGTTTTGATACACTGCAAGCGATTTTGTAAGCAAGAATTTTAGTTTTCAAAAAGAGAGCGAAAAATTTATAACAGCTATTCACCCCCCCTCTAGCTGTTTTTCACCCTTGTTGCCACTTTTGGGACCAACATAGAGACTCAGACAGATGCACCTCCCGAGACTCCATTACAGACGAATGTACCTCCTGAGATCCATTACAGACAGATGCACATCTCGAGACTCAGACAACGATCGAGGTACAAGGTGAGTCACATCATATCACACTAGCCCACGATACACAGGGTAAGTATGTTACGCAAGTTGAGGGGATATATTTCGATAAAGAAAAAACATATAAGCGTCGGAAAAAAATGATCCCTAAATGAACATTTGAGACATTTTCTATGTGACCGGGTTGTGGTCATTTAATGATATTTTGTTCTATTTACGTGTTGTTGAATGTGTTTGATTGTCAATGGTGTTGAAATGTGTTTGGTTGGTATAGATTAAATGTGTTTGTTTTTCACAAGTTTTTGATACAACTTTGTTATAAAGTTGGGTTGTGAACTGGCTTTATTTGGCTGGTTAAGGTTTACAGTAAATTCGCTAATTGTATTAGCGAATTTGAATTCGCTATTGCCATTAGCGAGTTTAAGTTAATTTAAAAACAGATTTAAGTAATCTAAACTCGCTATTCGCAGTAGCGAATTTAAAATTTTAATAATATTCCCGTGAAATTCTCGAAATTGTTTACGTAAAAAAAAAGAAATTATTGAACTCGCTACACGAAGTAGCGAGTTTAACCGATTTTTTTTAAATCGCTACACGAAGTAGCGAGTTTTAAAAAAAGAGACATTCTAGTCAATAGTTTGGAACGATGATTATTTTAGGAATTATTATTTTAAAAATGAATTATTGAAAAAAAAAATCCAATTTAATGTTATGATTATTTTAGAGGCTTTGACCAATTAGTTCCCCATCTAAATAAAAACTACTTTTAAGGACTAACATTATCAAAACAGCCAAAAAGTCCCTCAATTTTTTTGGACCAAATTGCCCCTCATACCCCCTCTCTCGCTTGACGCATGGACGATGCCTTGCCTTACCTGCTTTCTTTCTCTTTCCTTTTCTCTCTCTTCCTTTTTTTTTTCTCTTAAATTTTTAAAATGCAATATCTCAAAATTTAAAAGTCGAAAAAAATATCTGAAATTATTGTTTTAATCGCATCGCTAAGACGAATCGAACAAGTTTACTAATCATATTTTCAAATTTTATAAATAAAATAAAATTATTTTTCACTTGTAAAAAATTGAGAAAAACATTTATCATTTATTCACACATGAGCATAAAATTGTACAATGGTTTTCACATTTATGCACAATAACTGAGAAAATGACCTCAGCAATCATAACTGAGAAATTGACCTCATAGTTGTGCACAAACATTCATCAACAACTGATAAATAACTGATAAATCACACATACTAAGTAGCAAATTAACTGTGAAATTGACCTCACAGTTCTAAGTTTAGAAAGGTCAAAAACAAAACCATTTCACATTCATAAATAACTGTGAAACTGACCTCACAATTTTGGAAGTGTGAAAAACATTTCCAAAGTTATTCACATCACAACCAACAAATGTGAAATAGATTTTACAGTTGTTCTATAAAAGAATGACATAAAAATAGTGAAATCTATCACACAGTTATGCACAATAACTGAGAAAGTGACCTCACAATCATAACTGAGAAATTGACCTCACAGTTGTGCACAAACCAACAAATGTGAAATAGATTTCACAGTTATTCTATAAAAGAATGACATAAAAACAGTGAAATCTATCACACAATTATGCACAATAACTGAAAAAGTGACCTCACAATCATAACTGAGAATTTGACCTCACAGTTGTGCACAAACCAACAAATGTGAAATAGATTTCACAGTTCTATAAAAGAATGACATAAAAACAGTGAAACCTATCACACAATTATGCACAATAACTGAGAAAGTGGCCTCACAATCATAACTGAGAAATTGACCACACAGTTGTGCACAAACATTCATGAATAACAGATAAATAACAGATAAACCACACATACTAAGTAGCAAAATAACTGTGAAATTGACCTCACAGTTGTGCCACTCCCATTATGTTTTAATTTAAAAAAATTGATCTGGTTTGATACCTTGCAAAAAAAAAACCAATATCTCTCTCTCCCGACAACGAAATTGCAATCCAATTTTTCGCGAGTAAAGTAGACTCACATACCTTTTCTTAAAGTATAAACTCAAAGCCTACAACCTTGTGAGTCAATACCAGAATTCGTTTGAAGGTGTTGCCCACAGACAGCAGACCCAAAATTTGGTTTGATACCTTGCAAAAAAAAAAAAAAACAATATCTCTCTCTCCCGACAACGAAATTGCAATCCGATTTTTTATGAGTAAAGTAGACTCACATACCTTTTATTAAAGTATAAACTCAAAGCCTATAACCTTGTGAGTCAATACCAGAATTCATTTGAAGGTGCTACCCACAGACAGCAGACCCAAAATCGGGTTTGATACCATACAAAAATAAATCAATATCTCTCTCTCCCGACAACGAATTGCAATCCGATTTTTCGTGAGTAAAGTAGACTCACATACCTTTTCTTAAAGTATAAACTCAAAGCCTAAAACCTTGTGAGTCAATACCAGAATTCATTTGAAGGTGCTGCCCACAGTAGACCCAAAATCTGGTATGTTCAATGTTTTTGCTTGAAGGCTACTGAAGTTTAATTCTATAGATACTAGATAAGTCAATCTGGTATGTACCAGATAAAATGCAGTTCTACAGCACATAATTAATTCACAAAAAAAAATTTGTATGATATAGATAGAAAGCAACTGAAGAATCATAATAAAACCCATGAATATATTGACAATTCATTTCTGACTACATCCTATTAATATTTCAAGATACTTCAGAGAGCAAGAGATAAAGTATTACTCTACTAGGAGCGAAACAATGTTTTCTTCCAAACTTTTCAAATCGGACTGTATGGATCATAAGATATGTAATATGATAATATCAACTGATTATAGAAACTAGCTGAAATAACTTAGAGTATCTATCTTCTTTCATCAAGTACAAATTTCCTATCCCAATTATGTCATTCGCTGCATGTTCTTTAGGGCGAGCTTCCAAACAAACAGGTATTGTATCGTGCCCTTCCTTCTTATCAAATACCTTGATTTCAAGAGTATTACCAGAAGCCAATGAACCCAAATTCTTCACTACTCCAGTCTGTTCAACAGTAAAGCTTCCATCATTTCCTGTAGAGGCGGGGACCTTTTCAATAACTAAACTTTCACTTATAGTTGCCCTAGCAGTAACACCCGAGCGCTCCTTCATATCAGAGTTTCCTCCCAAAGTTCTTGTAAAAGAACCTACTCGAGTGCCAGAATCAATCTGCATCAACCTCATCCTTCCTTAGATCTTATGAATTACGAGGGAAGTCATGAGCTTGAGATTGACCACCACCAGAGATTATTTCTTCCTGAACAACAGGCACTCCAACTGCTTCTGGAATTATTCTCTTTCGGCCATCGGTTCGTCTATATTCTCTTTGCTTTACAGCTGCTACGGATTTTTCCCATCATTAAGTTGAGATTCAGAAGGCAGGTAGTTAAGTTGTAGGACTCTTACCAGTCAACTTAGCACTTCGACTCTGAAGCATAACAAGATTCCAGAGATGTGAGCTAATCAAATAACTAGCCAAATTGTATAGTTTGACTAAAACAAAGATGATTGCAGCAATTTGACTTCCAAAAATATAGAAAAGCATATCCACTTCAATTCTTCAACAGGAAGCCTCACTTCAATAGGTAAAAATACTCAACACCATAAACAATGTCTCGACAAGGCATTTCATCAAACACCTTGCGTGTAAATATAATCTTATTGATAAAGTTTTTTTAATATCTTTTGATAATGCTAGTTCTAATACCGCTAGTTTGCCCGAATTAATTTTAGTTTGTAGACCATCACTAGGTGATATATTTTTTCATATTAAATGCATTTGTCATATTTTAAATTTATGTGTACAAGATGATTGGATCTATTAATGCAATTAAAGATGTTATTTATGATATTATGAAAATATCAAAAATTACAATGCTATGTAAGCAATATTGCACAACCCATGAAAAAAAAAACAAAAAAGATTCTCAATAGATTTTCCAACTATATGGAATTCTACCCTTCATGTTTTAGAAGAATGTTTGGAGAAATGAAATTTCCATATTTTTGGAATCCATTAATTATGGTACCCAATATGCTACAAAATTATATACTTCACAATAAGAAGAATGTGCAAGTATAATATATTTGTTGAAGAAGTTCGACGTGGCAACCTTGGTGTTATCTGATACGTATTACCCTACTTCTACTTTAGTTGTTGATCGTTGTGTGAAAATTTCTATTATATTTTATGAATTTAAAGATGATATTATTCTTAAATATGCGGTATTTCGAGAAAAGTGGGAAAAATATTTGCTTAACATTTCTGATATTTTTATGGTTGCTAAGTTATTATATCCTACAGTTAGAGAGTATGGTTTAAGTCAATTTTTAGAATATTATTATTCAAACTTTTATTTGGTAGGAGATCCCAATATGCCTAACGTAGATAAAAAAGTTGCTAGTGTTAGACATGCAGTTTTAGAAATTTATCAAAAATACAAGTCAATATATGGTGATACAACAACAAGTTAGCATTCGGTACTTCAACATTCCTTAATCATCATTTGTGGCAATTTTTTATGGAAGACAACAATCTCGTGGAGGTGTTAATGGCGAATTTGATAAATATTTAACCACCGAATTTGAACAATAAAATCTATTTGATATTTTGAGTTGGTGGTAAAGTAGAGTACACGCTTTTCCTATTATTTCTAAATGCACGAGAAGTACTTGCTTGTTCCGCATCAACAGTTCCATGGAGCAAGCTTTTATCATTGGTGAGCATAATCTAATTTATCATGTGATAGTTTTGAATCTTGTAATTTGTTGAATGATTGGCTTAGAGCGGAAAGAAAAAAGCAAGACGACAAGCCAACAGATTTTATTGATGGCAAAGATGAGTACTTTGATAAAACTAAATCGAGAAGCGATTAAGGTAAGTATAATGTAATTTATTTAATTGTTATTATAGTTTTTTATATTATTATTATTATTATTATTATGTATTAGAATCTAGATAACAATTGTAATAAAACGAGATAAAGGCTTCTAAGTCCTCTCTTAATTATAAAAGGGCAAGGTTTGATTGTCTCACTCATGTAATTTTTCCTAATAATTAATAAAATTTAAAGGGTACCGTCCCTTTTTTCTTTTATATACTTTCATTTGTTTAAATTTTCTAACAATTTTTATATACCTTTTTGTAAAAAAAAAAATCAGTAATAAAAAAAGTTTAAAATATTATTTCCTAATAGAAAATATAAAAAAAATTAAAGGGTAATTCGTCCCAGTTTTCTTTTATATACGTTCATTTGTTTAGTTTTTTCTATCTTTTTTATAATACTTTTTGTAAAAAACAAAATAGTAATGAAAAAAGTCTAAATTATTATTTCATAGTCAATAAAAAAATGTAAAAAATTAAAGGATAGTCCATTCCTTTTTTCTTTTATATAATTCTATTTGTTTATTTTTTCTATTACTTTTTGTAAAAAAAAATAGTAATAAAAAAATCTAAAATATTATTTCCTAGTCAATAAAAAAATAAAACAAAATTAAAGGGTAGTCCGTCTCTCTTTTCTTTTATATACTTTCATTTGTTTAGTTTTTTTCTATTATTTTTTTCTATTACTTTTTGTAAAAAAAAAAAGTAATAAAAAAAGTCTAAAATATTTTTTCCTAGTCAATAAAAAAAAATTAAAAGAGTAGTCCGTCCCTCTTTTCTTTTATATACTTTCATTTATTTAGTTTTTTTCTATCTTTATTTATTTAACTTTCTGCAAATATTTTCATTAATAAAAAAATATTCCAAAACAGTTTTCCTATTCAAAAAAAAAAAAATAGAATCTGTTTAATCGCCGGTTCGAAATCGGAACTGTGAACCGTAAATTCACAATTCAATTCCAGTTTGACCTATTCCAAAATCAAAATAGACGGTTTCGAACCAAAATCGAAACCGAAACCGTGTTCTGTCATCTCGATTAAATGTTATCAAAACCTAACAAATCCGTTCACCCCTAAATGATCTCCTCCTCCGCCAGCGGTGCCGACAACCCTATCCTAATTTCCAGCGAATAATCCTCACTCCTGTATATAATCACGCATTTAAAATTTGGAGAGCGAAAAGAAACCTAGAGAGAGAAAGCAAGGCGTGTGCATCACTCTCACACTAACTGTAACGACCCAGAATCTCCTTTATATAATAATATTCATCAATATGAATAATTACCCAAAATAGAGTCCCAACGGATACTAAACATTTAAATATTCAAATCCAACGGTAACTTAATATTCAAACTTATTCAACCCAACGGTAACCAAAGTAATAAACGTTACATAAGTGCGGAAGTATCAAATGTAACGACTAGTAAAACCTACTAGCTTTATTTAACCAAAACTAAAATTCTGGTTCGTCGATAAATCTTCTATAACTCTTCATTGATCGCCGTCTTTCCTACAACGATCTTCCATCCTTATTCCCATACCTGGAGGAAAAATAAGAATGAAGGAATGAGCGAAAGATGCCCAGTAAGTCATTACGTGATCTCCTTGAAGTTATGAGGAGATAACCTGAATGACGGTTCAATCGAAGCATTTCAACGAAAGGTTATCACAATAAATTTCAATCAAGGAAGTGTGGCATTACAATTCCATATTATAGTTTTTGTTCAGGATTTACCCTACCTTGAGTAATTCCTATCAGATCATCTGTTTGATGTCGAGTGCGCATAACAGCATATTAAGACAAGTACGTAACACATATCACACAAGTCCAATATTATTCCATATCATCTTGACATGCATGTACATTCATACAAGTCTAACATATATTGCATTCATATTAAACAAGAATACACATAAGCAAAGTCAATACTTTAGATATCCATGAACAATGCATATCATAGATAAGATTTCCAAAAGACGCTTCATGTCCAGGGAATATTTTATAAAACACTATCGCCACAAGATATAGTATAATTTTGAAAAGACTCGATAGAGTTTTCAAAGAATCGATACACAAAGTGTTTAGAAACGTAATTCCTTACCTTAGCTTGTTTCCTTTGCACTTCTGGTATAACCTACAGTCATGCAAAGATATCATTTTAGGTACAAGTAATTGTTTATTACTTTTTATGTACCCTAGTTGATTTATCTTTAGTTAACTTATGAGTTGCTTTTGGACTCATCTTACTAGTTAACTATCTTTCTATTTTAGGTACGTTCCTAAAATATTATCCTTCTATTTTAGGTAACTTTCCTAAAATAGTAACCTTCTATTTAAGTATCTTCCTTAAATATTATCTTTTCTATTTTAGGTAACCTTCCTAAAATATTTACCTTCTATTTAAGTATCATTCTTAAATAGTATCTTTTCTATTTTAGATAACCTTCCTAAAATATTTATCTTCTATTTAATTATCATTCTTAAATAGTATCTTTTCTATTTTAGGTAACTTTTCTAAAATATTTACCTTCTATTTAAGTATCATTCTTAAATAGTATCTTTTCTATTTTAAGTAACTTTCCTAAAATATTTACCTTCTATTTAAATATCATTCTTAAATAGTATCTTTTCTATTTTAGGTAACTTCCTAAAATATTTATCTTCTTCTTCAAACTTTAAAAGTCTTTCTTTCTTGAGAAAGTTACTTTTAAGACTTTCTTCTTTGAGTATTTACCACAAAGATCCTTCATTTTTCATGAATTACAAAGTGGTCCTTCAACTTTTGAATATTTACAAAATAGTCCCTCCACTTTTAGGTATTTGCAAAACAGTCCCTCAACTTTTAAATATTTGCAAAATAGTCCCTCAACTTTTAAATATTTGTAAATCAGTCCCTCAACTTTCAGAAATTACTGAACAGTACCCTGACTTTCAGGATTTGCAAAACAGCCCCTAAATTTCAGATTTTCAGTTTGGTCACTAGGGCTTTTGAAAAACTGATTTTCAGTTTTAATTTTGGTTAGATTTCTAACCTTAAAACACTTTTATTAAAAATCAAAATCAACCTTTTGATACCAAAATAATTTTACCCAAAAACAATTGTTTGTAACCAAGTTTTTCATCAAAGCAATTCCACAATACACACAAAAATACACGCACACACACAGCACTTCACATGCACACACACACGACACAAACACACCACACAGAAAATATTTGTTTTATTTTTTTATTCTTTCTTGGCATGAATCAATCCTATTTTAACATCTATTGATCCATACAAAAATCCTATTTTAATACTCATTCATAGGATTTAGATTTTTTCATCATGAAATATATTCATACTCCTAATAATCTTTAAACCCTAAGAATGAACATCTTAGAAATAAATTCTAATCTTCAAAAATTCATAACTAATTCAATATTACTCCGAAGTGAATGAAACGAAAACTAGAATTTAGGGTTTTACATTACCTTGATTGTGGTTAAGAAAGATTGACCAAAGAAGACCAAAACTCGACTGATCTCCCCTCCCTTGCAGTTCGGCCGCCCCTTGCAAAATTAGGGTTTTTAACTTTTTTTTTTCTTTTTTTGTAAATCATGGGAATTAGGAGAGAAATTTAGGAGAGTTTAACTTTAAATAGTATAGGCTTAGGCTTTTACTAACCCTATTAGAAAAAGGCTTCTTAACCTATTGGGTTTTGATTTCCTTACCAAGCCCAATTAATCCTTTCTTAAATTGGCCCACCTAATTAAGTCCAAGTCCACCACAATTAAATAATCAAGTATTATTTTATTCTTCTAATTAAAATAATACTAAGGAAATAAATAAAAAAAATATTAGGTCTTTACATTCTTACCCCTTTAAAAGAGTTTGGTCCTCCAAATTAAATGTACCTCAATTTTCGAAGAGATCGGGATACATTTCGCGCATCTCGCTTTCGAGTTCCCATGTCGCCTCTCGTTCTGTGTGGTTGCTACATTGCACTTTCACATAAGGGATCACTCGTTTTCGTAGATTCTGATCTTTTCGATCTACGATCTTTATAGGCTTTTCATCATAGCTTAAGTCAGCACAAAATCTCAACTGCTTGTATTCGATTACGTGACTCGGATATGCCAAATACTTTCTCAACATTGAGATGTGAAATACGTTATGCACTCCAGATAGTACGGGTGGTAGCGCCAACCTATAGGCCACATTGCCAACTCTATCCAAAAATTCAAAAGGTCCCACGTACCTAGGGCTTAACTTCCCTTTAATACATAATCTCATGACACCTTTTGTCGGAGAAATTCTTAAGAACGCTCGATCCCTAACTGAAATTCTAAGTCACATAGTTGGCGATCTGCATACGACTTCCGTCTACTCTGAGCGGTTAATAACCATTCTGAATATGTTGTACCTTAATTTTCAGAAAGTGAGTCGACTTCATAAGTCTCTCCACTATGACCCAAATAGCGTTATGACCTTTCAATGTCTTCGGTAATCCAACCACTAAGTCCATTGTTGTAATCTCTCATTTCCATTGACAATGAAAGATACTCTTCCAAATAACAAGTAGTGGTACTTTTACAATTAATATATAGAGATTTTATACACATATGTCTGTCAATTCTAAGTACTGGTGCACCTTTCATCTAGGTGACTCCGATACACCTTTTCAGGCGATCGTTGAATAAGGTTTCCTACGCTTTTATCAGAGCGCTCCCTTATCCAGATGCATCATGATAATCACATCTATAGGATTTAAGGTCATTTCAATCTGACTAAATCAATTCATTCAACCTTAAGGTCATTTCAATCTGTCTAGACCAATTTATTTAAGATTAAGGTCACTTCAATCTATCTAGACCCATTCATTTAACATTAAGGTCATTTCAATCTGTCTAGACCAATTCATTTAATATTAAGGTCATTTCAATATGTCTAGACCAATTCCTTTAATATTAAGGTCATTTCAATCTGTCTAGACCCATTCATTTAATATTAAGGTCATTTCAATCTGTCTAGACCGATTCCTTTAATATTAAGGTCATTTCAATCTGTCTAGACCCATTCATTTAACATTAAGGTCATTTCAATCTATTTAGACCCAACACCTTCTACTTCATCAAGTAGTGTAAAAGTCAAAGTCCTTTCCCGAGACTAGACTGGCTAGGTACATTCAAAGCCATATTTTTATACTTACTAAGTACATTCAAAGCAAGTTCATACTTGTTAGGTACATTCAAAAGAAGTTCAGGTCATTTCAATCTGTTTAGACCAATTTAAATGTCAAAGTCTTCTTCCGAGACTAGACTGGTCAGGTACATTCAAAGCCATTTTTTTTATACTTGCTAGGTACATTCAAAGCAAGTTCATACTTGTTAGGTACATTCAAAACAAGTTCATAATAGCTATATACAATTATAGCAGTTCCATATTAGCTATGTACATTCATAGCAAGTTCCATACATAGTATCCATAGGTACAAATAAGGCACTTTCTCACTTTCATACAGAGTGTTCAATGCCCAAGAACACATTAATCAAATCCAAACTACATGGATACACATTAAATTCCTATACATCTTTGTATTCCCGGTATGAACAAAAAAATTCGAATAGTGCGACTCTTTGTAAGATCTCTCGCTTTTTGTCTCGGTTGTCTGGTACCCAAATTCCCGACTGATACCTTAAGATCCCATCTTCGCCCATACGAAGATCTTTGCCTTGTCCTTTGCCCATGAGGACATCTCTCTCATCGTCTACACCTTGAGCCTCCTTGACTCTTTCCAAAAGTGTAGGTTGAACAATTAACTGAGTTAGATACCCTCTAACTCGCACTGCTAGGTTTGAACCCTCAACGTTATTCCACGCACTTACCCCCTTAGAATTCAATGCCGCTAAGGTTCCCCGATTCTTCCTACTCAATGCATCGGACACCTTATTGGCCTCCCTGGTGATACAAAATGGTACAATCATAATCTTTAAGTAATTCTAATTATCTCCTTTGTCTCATATTAAGTTCCTTTTGGGTGAAAATATACTTAAGACTCGTATAAATCTGACAAATCGTTCCGTACAAGTAATGTCTCCAATTCTTTAGTGCAAACACCACAGCTGCTAACCCTATATCATGAGTCGGGTAATTCTTCTCACGGTTTTTTTTTCAATTTCCTTGACGCGTAGGCTATAACCTTATCATTCTGCGTTAATACGCATCCTAATCCTTTAAGCGAAGCATCACTATGAATTATAAATCCGTCTGATCCAGATGGTAACGTAAGAACTGGTGCAGACACTAATCTTTGATTCAGATCCTGAAAATTCTTTTTACATTCTTCTGACCAAACGAACCTTGCTCCTTTTTGCTTTAACCTAATTAACGGTCCTGACAACTTAGAGAATCCTTCAACGAATCTCCTATAGTAACCAGCAAATCCCAAGAACTTCTTATCTTACTAACTGTGGTTGGTCCTTTCCAATTCACTATAGCTTCTAGTTTTGTGGGGTCCACTGCAACTTCATCCTTAGATATCACATGTCCTAAGGATACCACTTTCTCTAGTCACAATTCGCACTTCTTGAATTTAGCTTACAATTGTTGTTCTCTCAGAATTTGCAGCACTAACTTCAAGTGTTCTTCATGCTCTCCCTTGGTCTCTGAATATACCAAAACATCATCAATGAATACAATCACATATTTATCCAAGAACTTCTGAAATATCCTATTCATCAGTTCCATGAATGCTGCTGTCGCATTAGTCAATCCCAACGGCATAACCAAAAACTCGTAGTGACCATACCTCATCCTAAAGGCCGTCCTTGCAATATCTTCTTTCTTTACCCTTAACTGATGGTAATCTGAAATAACTTCCTTCTTAAAGCAATCTATCTTGGCATAGTAGGTAGCTAACCAATCTATCCCCAAGATGATATTAAATTCATTCATTTCTAACTCGGTAAGATCAACCTTGAGTTCTCTTTCTCCTGTTTTCAAAGGACAACACTTATATGCATATGAAATGGGAATTGACTCTCTCGTCGGAGTATCTTTGACCAGAGGTAATTCTAACGCCTCAGGTTCCAAGTTCATTTTCTTTGCCAAACAAGCACTAATAATTGAATGCGTAGCACCATAATCAAACAATGCATACACATCACTAGAATAGAGTTGAATTGTATCTTCAACAAAATCATTTGTGGCTCTTGCGTCCTTGACAATTATGGTAACACTCGTCCACAACCACTAGCGGTTCTTTTATCATCTTTCTCTCTCTGAGCAGTTCCAGCTTCCTTTGGTTCTGGGTACTTCCACTGCGGATGTCCCATCTTGTCACAATTGTAACATTTCTTTTCCTTATACCAGCATTCATCAGTCTTGTGCTTCCCCTCGCCTACTTGACATTTCTCAGTAGTTTCTCGTCCCCTATCTCTAAAGGACAATTTCTATAAATAGTTGTGATAGGTATCGCTTCTTTAGCCGGAGTATCTATCACTAGAGGTGTTTCTAACGCCTCAAGGTTTCCAGCTCGCGACATCTGCGTAATACCCTTATTAGTACTACAACCTTATTGTATTATCACTCACTCAACAATAAGTAATAATAACTATAATATTTAGTTTACCTAGCTCCCTACATATATATACGTAGCCGTCTTGCTAGTTAATACTTTATGGTTTCGTCTCAAAAAAAGTACAATTTCGGTTTTATATTTCCGTCTCAACAGACTATAATTAATTTTTTTTGTTTTCGTCACAACAGACTATAATTAACTTTCTTATCTCCGTCTCAACAGACTAGATTTTACCTTTGAAGATTTTTCTATTTCTAAAACACTTTAACAGTTCTTCTTGTTAACCTACGAGTTATTCTTAGACTCCTTGGTTTGGTTAACTAAGCTTTCTATTTTAGGCAACTTTCCTAAAATAGTAACTTCCATACTTTCTATTTTAGGCATTCTCATAAAATAGCAACTTCTATACTTTCTATTTTAGGCACTATCCTAAAATAGCAACTTCTATACTTTCTATTTTAGGCACTCTCCTAAAATAGCAACCTCTATACTTTCTATTTTAGGCATTCTCCTAAAATAGTATTTTCTATGTTTTCTATTTTAGGCACTTTCCTAAAATAGTAACTTTTATACTTTCTATTTTAGGCACTCTCCTAAAATAGTATCTTCTATACTTTCTATTTCATACTTTCTATTTTAGGTACTTTCATAAAATAGTATCTTCTATACTTTCTATTTTATACTTTCTATTTTAGGTACATTCCTAAAATAGGAACCTTTATTCTTTCTATTTTAGGTACTTTCCTAAAATAGTAACTTTCTAAATTTAGTAACTTCCTAAATTTAGTAACCTTTCCCCTTCGGACATTATAGTTAGGGAAAGTATAACTTCTTATAAGTTTATTACTTAGTTAGTTATCTCATTGAAGTCCGTCTCAAAGGATTTTAACTTTTTCCTTTTAATCGTCGTTTCATTAGATCCTTGGTCGTTTCAATAGACCACTTATCAAATACCGGTCGTTTCACTAGACCCAAACTTAATTACACTCGACTGTTTCAATAGGTCGTTCATCTTTTCACAATGGTCGTTTCAGCAGACCAATCATTGTTCTCACTTGGCCATTTCAATAAGCCAAATATTTTTCACACATGGTCTTTTCACTCGACCAACTTTCTCGTTCTAGGTTAGCATACACGCTTAACACTTAAGAACAAAACCCAAACACTTCCTCAAAATACTCAAATATTATCATTGCATTAAACTCTTTAAATTAAACAAAATATCTGGAGTTCGTTTAGAACTAACTACTCATTTTCTCTACTCATAAATAATTCAACGTCCCATTTTTCAATCGTGAAACAACACCTTCCTAGGTCTTCCCCTAGGTCTTTCACTAGGTACCTTTGGTGTCTTTTTAGAACCTCCGGGTCTTCCTCTAGACCTTATTACTGTCTCTATCTCTTGATTATCATCTTCAATTACAATTGGAGTAGCTTCACTACTCCCAATCTTTTCAACTTGTACCTCAAGTATCTCCACCTTAGGAACATCATCTTCTATTACCTCGATAACTGCCTCTTCTTTCTCTATAGGTACCTTTGACTCTTCTAGATCATAGTACCAGCCAAATCTCAAAGAATATCTCCTGATCATCTCCTATAATCAAGACAGATCATCATTAGCATATCTTCAATACATAATATTTATATACTTAAAGTAAATATGCTTTAATCTTCCAAAGTAACGAGTAAGTTATTCCTTTAACTTTTCCACTTAGCCTACCTCACTCACATAATAATCTTAGAGCAAGGCATGACTTAAATCTACGTCCAGGTTGCCTTCGTTCAAGTAAATTCTTAGAACTAAGGTTTCCTAAAGCTAAAGGTATTCTTCCCATAAGACCTAAAACCGGAGCTTTGATACCAACTGTAACGACCCAGAATTTCCTTTATATAATAATATTCATCAATATGAATAATTACCCAAAATAGGGTCCCAACGGATACTAAACATTTAAATATTCAAATCCAACGGTAACTTAATATTCAAACTTATTCAACCCAACGGTAACCAAAGTAATAAACGTTACATAAGTGCGGAAGTATCAAATGTAACGACTAGTAAAACCTACTAGCTTTATTTAACCAAAACTAAAATTCTAGTTCGTCGATAAATCTTCTATAACTCTTCATTGATCGCCGTCTTTCCTACAACGATCTTTCATCCTTATTCCCATACCTGGAGGGAAAATAAGAATGAAGGAATGAGCGAAAGATGCCTAGTAAGTCATTACGTGATCTCCTTGAAGTTATGAGGAGATGACCTGAATGACGGTTCAATCGAAGCATTTCAACGAAAGGTTATCACAATAAATTTCAATCAAGGAAGTGTGGCATTACAATTCCATATTATAGTTTTTGTTCAGGATTTACCCTACCTTGAGTAATTCCTATCCGATCATCTGTTTGATGTCGAGTGCGCATAACAGCATATTAAGACAAGTACGTAACACATATCACACAAGTCCAATATCATTCCATATCATCTTGATATGCATGTACATTCATACAAGTCTAACATATATTGCATTCATATTAAACAAGAATACACATAAGCAAAGTCAATACTTTAGATATCCATGAACAATACATATCATAGATAAGATTTCCAAAAGACGCTTCATGTCCAGGGAATATTTTATAAAACACTATCGCCACAAGATAGTATAATTTTGAAAAGACTCGATAGAGTTTTCAAAGAATCGATACACAAAGTGTTTAGGAACGTAATTCCTTACCTTAGCTTGCTTCCTTTGCACTTCTGGTATAACCTACAGTCATGCAAAGATATCATTTTAGGTACAAGTAATTGTTTATTACTTTTTATGTACCCTAGTTGATTTATCTTTAGTTAACTTATGAGTTGCTTTTGGACTCATCTTACTAGTTAACTATCTTTCTATTTTAGGTACGTTCCTAAAATATTATCCTTCTATCTTAGGTAACTTTCCTAAAATAGTAACCTTCTATTTAAGTATCTTCCTTAAATAGTATCTTTTCTATTTTAGGTAACCTTCCTAAAATATTTACCTTCTATTTAAGTATCATTCTTAAATAGTATCTTTTCTATTTTAGATAACCTTCCTAAAATATTTACCTTCTATTTAATTATCATTCTTAAATAGTATCTTTTCTATTTTAGGTAACTTTTCTAAAATATTTACCTTCTATTTAAGTATCATTCTTAAATAGTATCTTTTCTAATTTAGGTAACTTTTCTAAAATATTTACCTTCTATTTAAATATCATTCTTAAATAGTATCTTTTCTATTTTAGGTAACTTCCTAAAATATTTATCTTCTTCTTCAAACTTTAAAAGTCTTTCTTTCTTGAGAAAGTTACTTTTAAGACTTTCTTCTTTGAGTATTTACCACAAAGATCCTTCATCTTTCATGAATTACAAAGTGGTCCTTCAACTTTTGAATATTTACAAAATAGTCCCTCCACTTTTAGGTATTTGCAAAACAGTCCCTCAACTTTTAAATATTTGCAAAATAGTCCCTCAACTTTTAAATATTTGCAAATCAGTCCCTCAACTTTCAGAAATTACTAAACAGTCCCCCATCTTTCAGAATGACAGAACAGTCCCCTAATTTCCAGGATTTACAAAACAGCCCCAAAATTTCAGATTTTCAGTTTGGTCACTAGAGCTTTTGAAAAACTAATTTTCAGTTTTAATTTTGGTTAGATTTCTAACCTTAAAACACTTTTATTATTAATCAAAATCAACCTTTTGATACCAAAATAATTTTACCCAAAAACAATTGTTTGTAACCAAGTTTTTCATCAAAGCAATTCCACAATACACACAAAAATACACGCACACACACAACACTTCACATGCACACACACGGCACAAACACACCACACACAAAATATTTGTTTTATTTTTAATTCTTTCTCGGTATGAATCAATCCTATTTTAACATCTATTGATTCATACAAAAATCCTATTTAATACTTATTCATAGGATTTAGATTTTTTCATCATGAAATATATTCATACTCCTAATAATCTTTAAACCCTAAGAATGAACATCTTAGAAATAAATTCTAATCTTCAAAAATTCATAACTAATTCAATATTACTCCGAATTGAATGAAACGAAAACTAGAATTTAGGGTTTTACATTACCTTGATTGTGGTTAAGAAAGATTGACCAAAGAAGGCCAAACCTCGGCTGATCTCCCCTCCCTTGCAGTTCGGCCGCCCCTTGCAAAATTAGGGTTTTTAATTATTTTTTTCCTTTTTGTAAATTATGGGAATTATGAGAGAAATTTAGGAGAGTTTAAGTTTAAATAGTATAGTCTTAGGTTTTTACTAGCCCTATTAGGAAAAGGCTTCTTAACCTATTGGGTTTTGATTTTCTTATCAAGCCCAATTAATCCTTTCTTAAATTTCCCCACCTAATTAAGTCCAAGACCACCACAATTAAATAATCAAGTATTATTTTATTCTTCTAATTAAAATAATACTAAGGAAATAAATAAAAAAAATATCGGGTCTTTACACTAACCATCCCCATCTCTCTCTCCCATAAATACACACATAAACACATACTAAGCTGATTTATAACATGAGAATTGTTATTCACCCACACATTTACTTAATACCCCCGCATTACTAGGTTTACTTATAAAAATTAAAACTACACCACCACAATTACTATTTTACCCTTTTAAACCCTTCAATAAACACCCTCCTAAACTATCAAAATACACCCACACTCACCCACTTACACGTACAAACACACACGGACAAGGCAAAAAAGGAAAAAAATAATCAAACAAGGCAGCTTTGGTAGGAAGAGCACTTAAACCCTAGGTAATATTTGCCCTCTTTTCTCTTCAATTTTAGTGAATCCTTGTCATATTTTGATAATAGAATATTTAAATTGTTGATAGGCATATTAAAGAAGGAGTTAGATCAACATTTTAGAGCAAGCAAGAAACAACTATAGTAGTGAATGTCGATCAGTAAGTTTTTTCTTCAAAATTCAAAATTCAAAAATGAAGTTATATCTATATTTTGTTTAAATTGTTTCAAGAATGCATGAAAAATAAATTTTTGAAGATTTTGGGTTCAAAATCATGGTTTGGCATACAGTTGTGTCGGCGTCGGCCCTGGTTTATCGTGCATAGTGTTAAAAATCGTCCACACGTTGCCGAACAGATATTCCATTGGCGGTCAACATCGACCGAATTGTTGTATACATCGCGGCATGTCGTGGCCGAACAACAGGCCTAAGAGCGACAGTCTCTAGCCGAACAATCATTACACTGGCGATCATCTGTTTCCGAACATTGGTTAAACTGGCTGTCACTGTTGGTCGAACATTGGCTAAACTTGTGGTCGTTGTTGGTCGAACCTTGGCTAAACTGGCGGTCACTGTTGGCCGAACCTTGGCTAAACTGGCGGACATAGTTGGCCGAACCTTGGCTAAACTGGCGAACATAGTTGGCCGAACCTTGGTTAAACTGGCGGCCAACATTGGCCGAACAGACTGTTGATTGGCGGTCGGTGTCTGCCGAACAAAGCCAATTGCATCAAAACTTAATTTTATCAATGTTTTTTTTTAATTTACTCACTAGTGATTAAATTTGCTCAATATTTTCACTATTAATGTTATTGTTTTTTTCTCATTTGCTTTTGTAGTTTTGTCATACATGAGGAGGGGAAAATGACCAACTATGTCCGCCAGAAAAGAAATGGAAGAATCACGTATCCAAGTACACCATGGCCCGGACCAGGGAAGTGAAGGATTCGGAAATACATTTGAACATTTTCAGAGGAAAATGAAGAGGAAGCTGATCATGGGAATGAGCAGGGTATTGAGGATGCG
Source organism: Adenophora triphylla var. japonica (assembly GCA_022495995.1). NCBI lineage: Eukaryota > Viridiplantae > Streptophyta > Magnoliopsida > Asterales > Campanulaceae > Adenophora > Adenophora triphylla. The sequence continues at coordinate 66,029 of JAFEMH010004672.1, read as the reverse complement.
GGAGGAGAAATAGAAGGCCAAGCAATAGTTGGTACATTTCCTTTTCCTGGGGGTCCAATGGTGGATACTTTGCTTCATTCATATGGGAATCATGTCGCATCCAAAATATGGATTAGTAATGAGCGTGGGGTATTGAAATGCATCAATCACACAACAAAAATGAAATAATGGAATTTGGGACTGAAAACATCTCGCGAGGTTCGTCGTATCATCAAGAAGTGCCATTTTCACCGTGTAAAAAAATTATCATATTCTGACGTAGACAAGGTTTTAGAGAGTGGCTTTGTGGAACGGTGGCATCGGAAACCAATAATTTCCATTTTCCCTTTGGGGAGATGATCATCACATTAGATGATGTGATGTGTCTTATCGGGCTTCCTACTGAGGGTCGTCCATTGATCTACAATGGAAAAAAATCTGAGTTATTACTTGTGTCACTTATTTCTGAAGTCTTGGGAGTGACAAAGGACGATGCTTTAGTATCAATGATAGGTTCTAGGGGTGCATCCATTAAACTTGAGTGGTTGCGCAATAAATATGACGATGACTGTTAGGTCCCAAATGGTAGGAATCAGGCTAGAGGGGGGGGTGAATAGCCTGTTAAAACTTTTAGCTAAAAACTTCTTTTGAAAAACTTTAGCTTACCGGTAAGTGATTTTGCACAGCGGAAATAGGCAAACCGGTAAGACAAAATATCATGCAAGACAAGACAAAATTATTTCCAAGTAAGACAAACAAAGTGAGCAGTAAGTGAAGTCAATAGGTTGTGACCAGTTGAGAGATTATCAACTGATTACAACTAAACAACAGAAGACAAGCAAAGCAATAAATGACACATTGTTTGAAGAGGTTCACAGTGTTAAATAACTGCTACGTCCTCTACCAAGTTTGGTCAGAACTTGGATTTGTGAAGGTGCACTACTTTATTAATGGATTCTACCTATTACAAGTTGCAAGCCAATGATTGAAAGGCTGCCAAACTAGAGGTGACCACTAATGGGTCGTGCTACAATAAAGACCTGGTGTTTTCTAGAGATGTGCTCACGAGCTGAGCTGATTTCTCTAGGGTGTTGTGTGTGAATCAATCAATGTGTTCCATAAGTAGTCTAATGGAGGAACACTACAGAATTGATTGAGGTGCCAGTGAATGAGTCCTAACAGAGATGTCTAGTGAATAGGGGACTTGCTTTGAATGCCTTGAACTAGAGAATGTGCAGGTTGGTAGTTCAAAGCAACTCACTCTCAAGAATCATAAATGCACCCAACCATCTTCAATGCTCCAGGAAAACTATTTATAGTGAACTTGAAAAGGAGCCGTTGTCTTAGAAGAGGTTGCAATGATGACTTGGACTGGCAGGCATTAAATGGGAAGATCCTTGCATTAAATGCCTGAGATTTGGATAGAGAGGATTTCCAGAGATAGATGGGGCTCTGTGAGTACTGGTTACTTGACATTCTCAAAGAAGTACTGATTTGCTGCAGAGATGTCATGTCAGCATGCTTGCTTTACCAACTTTAGCTAAAGTTGATGGCTTGGTAGTTGGGAGCAATTAATGCACCGGCAAGCTGCTAACAAGAGGAAGCTTGAAGAGTAAGCTTTAACCGGTAAAGTAACATGGCCGGTAACAGAGGTGCCGGACCGGTAACTCAACAGGTAACATAGCTCAACCGGTAAGAGGGGCTTTGACCGGTAACTGACTCCAACCGGTAACTCACACAAAGCTGATGGAAATTCTCAGGTCTTCAAGTCTTCAAATCTTGAGAAAAATACATAGCAAAAACACTTGGCACTAGCACTAAGGGATCCTATGGTACATAGAAAAATTCTATTTTGATCTAACTAAATTAGGGGTCCTCATTAATGCTTGTTATGATTGGGTTTAAGCAATTCTAAGCCTAAGCATATATTTGACTAACAATCTCCTCCTAATTGCTTAAGTCCAATCATCCTAGGTTGGCATCTTCTTGATTTAGAAAAGAATGATAAAGATTTTTACTATATAATATATCATTCCCCAGTCAAGAGACAACTTGATGCTACCTAAGGAAAGCTTACAGATTAGAGAAATAAAAGATTGAAAATGGGTGAAGATTTTGAATGATCCTGCAAGAATATAACGGTTAGCAGCATATGAAGCATTCAAAACAATAGAAGGAAATTTTAAACAAAACACAAAGTTTGAGGGTAAGAGATTCTCATTAGTGTTTGTGGACCGGTGAATGAGGAAAGAAAGACAAAAACTTCATTGGTTACATTCTGAGCCGCACGTAAAACGGCTTGAAACAAGATCGGCTAAGGAGCAAGAAAGATTCGAAGGAGGAGCAAGACTGGAGGAGGAGGCAACATCTGAAGGAGGGGAGCATTGAAGAAGGGCAAGACGGAAGCTTTGGATTTCTTTGCTTTCCTTTTCTCTTTCTCATCCCTTTTCCTTTTCTTCCTATCTTCTCTAACCACCATTAGCACTTCATTTTTAGCTTTAACTTTGGCTAACTCCAATTCAAGCTCACGGTTCCTTTCTTGACAGCTACTAAGGGCTTCAGTTGTCCTCTTGAGTTCTTCAATGGATCGGTTGATAATTTCTTTGCCTGAAAGTTGTTGCTCACAAAGGATTTTATTGGTTTGCTGAGCCTCAACAAGTTGTCCCTGAAGATCTCTGATGACGTTGTCTCTAGCACTTATATCGGTCATGAAATTGCCAAGAGACAAAGCAATACCAGTCTTCAATAACTCAAATTTTCTCTCTTCCTCCTCCTGATTGGACTTAATGAAAGAACGGGCTAACTCAATGTTGACTTCAACAAAACCATCAAGCACAGCTCTATGAAGATCTCTCAAATCTGAAGCAAGGAGTGGCCTATTTAAGTCATCGGTAGGAGGGGTAGGTAAGGGAGCATCGGTAAATAAGCTAGCAGGCAAAGGAGCTTCGGTAACTGGAGGCAATTGATCGGCAACACGGCTATCGGTAATGGGAGAAGATGGATCGGTAAGAGAGGTTTCAACGGACCGAGACACTTCACCGGTAGGAGAGATCTCAATCTCCTCATCCAATATTTCCATGGGAGAGACAGGAGGGGCAATCGGTAAAGGAGATTCAGGAGCATGTGGCTCAAAGGGTTCCAAACTCATCATCTCAGCAAAAGAAAGTTCTAAGAGAGGTCAGCTGCAATAGGGACCATCGGTAAGATGGCTTGCCGACGCCTTAGAATGTGAATTACTCTAATAGCCAGCAGAAGTAAAGAGGCTTCTCTTATGTTGCTCCAAGGTATAGGCTTGCCTTTCTTTATCACAGAGAGTCTGGTCACATTTGGCAATAAGCCAACCATCTTAGTAACAAAACCAGACCAATTAAAAAGCCTCAACTCCAGAATTTGAGTAATACGTCCATTGATAGACATATACCGGATAAAGAAGTCATCGGTTGAAAGGGTGCTTTCAACCGGTCTGGGGGCAAATGTTGCAAACTGGCCATGAATCCTGATAAACCGATTGTGTTGCTGAAGAGAGGAAGGATATTTCTTGTTTGGTTTAGGAGAAGGAAAATCAGTAACCAACTGTTGCTCATCTTTGCCAGGAAGGATTGCTTTGCCCTTGGGAGGAATTGGACGCTTCTTAAGCTTTAACACCTTAACCTTCTGATACCGGCGACTTGTCTCACCGGGCCCAGTAGTTTTGGTATATCTAGGAGGGGTATCTTCAGGAGCATCACCAACCTTCATGTCTGTCACAACATCAATGAAAGTAGACATTCTATCTTCTCTTCTTTGCTTACGAAATAGATCGGCAATAGAGGGAGGCATTGGAGTTGGCTCGCCATCGCCTTGCTAAGGATCTTCTCAAGAACCTCAAATAAAGGTATGCCATCGCAGGATCGAGGAATAGAAGCTTTGGAGGTATAGAAGTTTAGAGTAGACATGAGATCCTTCGACGCATACCAGGATCATCATAAAATTTGGAGGAATTGTTGGATCATTCTCATCAAAATCAACATCTTCTTCTTCTTCATAGAAATCAGAGAGGGAGTCTTCATCAAAGATGGGATCAATATCCTCCTCCTGAACCGGTGAATTTGCTCTAGAAGAGGAAGGAAGAATAACTTGGCTTACCGATTGACTAACCGGTAGAAGAGATGCTTGAATGGCTTTCTGAGTAGCCAACTCTTCAATGGTTGCTCTTTGACTCTCTTTGAGCTTTTCCGTTTGCTCGGTAAATAAGCTAGCTGCTAAGGCTTGCTGGAGAAGTATATCATCAACATTGATTGCCTTAACCGGTTCAGTAGATGCAACGGTAAGGGGTTGACTAACCGGTAAAGGAGAAGCACCGGTAAATGGCTCAGAAGCCGGTAACTCTTCTCTAACCGGTTGAAGTATTTCATCGGTAAGAGGCATCGGTAGAACAACCGGTGAAGGGCACGGTCTAATAACTTCTCCTCCTCCTGAAAAAAGACCGGTAACTAGAGAAGTCTCAGTACTGCCTCCTCCCACATGTTGCATCGGTAAAGGAGTTGTGAAGTCAGTACTTATTTTCTCAGATCTATCAATCACAGCAGCATCTTGGTCATCAGCATCTGAATCACTAGAGTCAGTAGAGCTAGAGCTTGTGACAGATTTGCTCCGCTCTATCAATGGTTTGATTATCGTGAGCCACTAATGTCCTTGAACATTTCTTCAATTTCTTCATCAGAACAGTAGCCCATTTGTTTTTGTTGGACCGAATAGAGTTGAAGAAGTCGAAAGAGAGATATCACCCATACTACGAAAGTCTCTGTTCAAGTCCACTGATTTTGCACCACATCCATAACATTCTTCACGAATTGCCATCTTCGAGGTCCTAAGTTGACAATTTCAGGATCAAAGGAGGGAAGATCATCTCCAGGTAACTCAAATCTTCCAAGCTGATAAGGATCAGATTCCTTGAGAGTATCCTGAGCATTATAAAGAATGGCAAAATCAATCCACACTGCCTGAATCATCATGTCTTGCCGAAGCCTATCCTGAGCCAAGTAGATGGCATTCCACATTGGAGGCAGCAACTCAAAATACCGATTGTAAACCTTGAGTAGACTATCTCTGGATAGTGAGATATCATAGTCATTCAACAAACATGGCTTGGTATAGTAGAGACCTTTATCTTCATGGATGTTATCAAAATCCACATAATCAGATATGTCACCGACTGGGACTGAGTCTTTGTTGATCTCGTGGAATTGCAAAAGCTTTCGAAGGAAAGGAGGCAAGTGCTCAATAGGATATACCCAAGTGGGAGATGGTTCAAAGGTAGGATTGACTAGCCAGGGATTGTAATGGTAAATGTGAAAGGTTGGGTTTCTGATCGGTTTGCAGTGACTTACCGGTCGGGTTGATGATTGACCGGTAAATGGAACTTTGTCGGTAAGGAAGTTGTGGTTAAAGAGTCTCTTGGGAATGAATGGTATGAAGTTTCCCAAGTCAGTTTCAATTCTCCTTCTTCTCTCAGCATTTTCTCTGGCAATTTGTTGGGAAGATTTTGGAATAGGTTTGGATTTCTTGGAAGGGGGAGGAGCTGATTTTCTGGCTGTGGCTTTTTGCTTTCTGGTAGGGGAAAGAATGATAGAGATAGGCTTATCATCATCATCATCATCAGAAGAAGACTCAAGTAGTTTTCTTAACTTGGCAAAGAAGGTTTGGGAGCGGGGGAGGAGCACCGGTAACTTGAGCAACCTTTGGCCGGCTAGAGAGTTTCTTCTTCTTATGAGTTGGTTTGCCGATTGGTTTACCGACTGGTTTACTGGTAGCAGGTTCATCAGATTTACCGGTTGGATTACCGGTGGAAGGCTCAGTCGGCTTACCGGTTGGTTTACCGGTAGATTCTTTGATGGCTCTAATCATGTCAAACTTGTCAAACGCTTTGCAAAAAGATTGAGGATACTTGGGTTGATTCTCAGAGGCTTGAAGAACTGCAGGGATGGATCTGAGAGCACGGCTAATCATCAGGTAATGGCAAGGTTTGGCTTTGTTGGTCTTGGTAGATGGCCTTTCCTTCTGAAATTTCTTAAAAGCAATTAAAACAATCCGGTAAAGGAAGGCACACCGGTTGAATTCTCCTCCAATAATGATGGCAGCAATTGCTTCCCATTGTATCATGGTGATACAATGATGAGAGCCGCACCGGCAAATGAAGCATCGGTCCACGACATCAAGAACAAACAGAGAAAACAAAGATCAAAACCGGCTTTCTTGTTAGCTTCACCGGTAACAAAGGGGTCGATCCTCGAACCTTTGCCCAGCAAGCAATCATATCTTTCATGGAGATAGAAGATGAACCGGTGGAAGAAAGGTTTGGGAAGGCAAAGAAGAATGGTGGCAGTGGCTAAAAGTGACGGGGACACCAAAGAAGAAGTGGAGATAATATTCTCATTTTCATCCACAACACCATTCTCGAATAACTCATTAACCATCTCATAATAAATGTCTTCATTTCCTTCAGGCATCACGAAAGGAATAACTCCGGCAAAGAATGAATAGAGCTTCAATGGCACGGCCTTCATCGGAGTCGAAGAAGCCGGAGAGAATGTAACCTCCATAGATGTCTTTCTTAATGGCCATCTCGTGAATCAAATAATCATTCAAACAAAATAAGTTAGAATCAAAGAGATTTCTACAAATAATTTTAAGAGTTTAGATGATTCTAGAAATATAAGAGATCTAGGAGTCTTTAGAGTTTCAAAATCATACCGTAAATCTCAAGAAGTGAAGAACACGATGGAGAAGGAGAAGATGAAGTATGAGAGTAAATTGCCGGTTGCCTATAGTTCTTTTAGAGAGAGAATCCGTAAAGTTTAACCGAGATTTTGAAATCCTTATATAGGGGACAAAAGAGCGGGAAGATGAAGAGGTGTGTTGGTTAAAGCAAAAGAAGCTTAAAGGTTTTTAACCTGTCGTGCACATTGATTGACGCTTTGTTTCACGAAATTAAAGATGTGTCATGAAAATATGAACGTGTGTGCAACAGCTTATATCAAAATATAATAAAGTACAAAAAGATAACCTTTTTGATAAAAATGAATGATACAGATATTACCTTTTTGATCAATTATTTAAAATTGATCTACTTCTTTTGTATAGGAGCATGGGGAATGTGTAAGGGATAGTACGGTAGGTTGCAGATCGCCGCGGCGAAGGGATTGATGTGACTTGATAGGCAATGATGACAAACGAGCCGGTTAAATACGGATTGCAAATTTGGATCCGGCCGCAGTCGTCGGTAAAGGGCAATCGGTAAGGTAGCTAACCGGTCGTATTTTGACCGGTAAGAGAGACTTTCATCGGTAAAGAACCATCGGATAGAGACACCATTTACCGATCAGGTATGTCGGTAAGAGGACCGGTAAAGGGAGTCTTGCCTTACCGGTAAGGGATACCGGTAAATGAGCACTAGCAAGCATCGGTAAACGAGTGAGGTCACCTATGATCTTTGTTGAGAGCTTACACATATAACAAAGTTAGCACATAATGTTTATCGAATATCAATCATGCCTAGTTCTCCTCTAAGGAATTCAAATCTTTTAATGTCCAATGGTTTTGTTAAGATATCAGCTAATTGATAATCGTATGGACTTTTAAAAGAATAATGTTACCCTTTTCAACATGATCCTTGAGGAAATGGTATTTGATGTCTATGTGCTTAGTCTTTGAATGCATCACAGGATTATTGGAGACTGAGATAGCTGAGGTGTTATCACAATAGATATGACATACTTCTTGAGGGATTTCATAGTCCACTAGTTGTTGCTTCATCCATAAAATTTGTGAACAAAGAACTCCCAGCCAGCCTATGTACTCACTTCGCCGTAGAAGTGGAAATTGATGCTTGTTTCTTGCACGACCAGGAAACCAAACGGTTACCCGAAATTGACAAGTTCCACTAGTACTTTTCCCGGTGACCCTACAAGCCGCAAAATCGGCATCCGAATATCCAATAAGTGTAAATGAAGAATCTTTTGGATACCACAAACCTAAGTTAGCAGTTCCCAAAAGATATCTTATAATTCTTTTAACAAACTTTGCAAATGAGATTCTCTAGTGGTCACTTGAAATCTAGCACATACACATACGGCAAACATGATATCTCGGTTTCATCGGCGGTTAAGTAAAGTAGAGAGCCTATCATACCTCGGTAGAGTGTCATATCTACTTTCTTACCGGATTCATCTTTGTCAAGGTGTACATTGGTGGCCATAGGAGTGCTTTGAGGATGAGCAGAGTCAAGACCAAATTTCTTGATTAGATCATTGGTGTATTTGGCTTGATTTATAAAAATACCTTCTTGGGTTTGCTTGACTTGAAGTCCAAGGAAAAATGTAAGCTCACCCATCATGCTCATCTCAAATTTGCTCGCATAAGTTTCTCAAATCTCTTGCATAATTTCTCGTTAGTAGATCCAAAAATAATGTCATCAACATATATTTGAACTAACAATGAATGACCATTATGCTTAGCAATAAATAAGGTGGTGTCAATTTTACCTCGTTCAAACTTCTCACTAAGTAGGAATTTGGAGAGAGTTTCATACCATGCTCGAGGTGCTTGCTTGAGGCCGTACAAAGCTTTATTCAATTTGTATACGTGATTAGGCTTCTTGGAATCTTCAAAACCAGGGGGTTGATCAACATAAACAAGTTCTTGAAGTTCCCATTGAGAAAGGCACTTTTCACATCCATTTGATATAGCTTGAACTCTTTGTAGGCAGCATAGGCAAGGAATAACCTAATGGCTTCTAATCTAGCTACGGGAGCAAAAGTCTCATCATAGTCTATGCCTTCTTCCTGCCTATACCCTTTCGCCACTAGTCTAGCCTTGTTCCTTATAATTTTTCCAGCTTCATCCAATTTATTCCTATAAACCCATTTCGTTCCAATTACGGTTTGATCACTAGGTCTAGGCACTAACTCCCAAACTTTGCATCTATCAAACTGATTAAGCTCTTCTTGCATAGCTTCTACCCACTGGGTCATCTAGTGCTTCCTCGCCTTCTTTGGTTCAATATTTGAGACCATAGCAGAGGAAAATAATCCATGTTGATCCTCCATGCTTCTTAATTGGCCTCTAGTCATTCTGGGACCAAAGACATCACCTATCACATTTTCTAAAGGGTGATCTCTCACTGTTCTCACTTCCCTAGGGAGGTCTTGCCTGACCGATTCTTGTCTAAGGTTTTCTAATGGAGGAGTAGAATCGGTAAAGGGAGATGTGATCGGTAAAGGAGATCGGTTTGGAGAAGGTGATGGAGACTGGTGATCGGTAAGTGGGGAAGGAAACAGTAAATTGTTTGAAATAGGTTCAGCTTCAGGAGGTGAATTAGGAAAATTAATATGAGGACTGGTTGGTAATAAATCGGTTAGCTGGGGTTGTCTATTGGATTGCCTAACCGATTGGGGAAAGAAGGAGTCATCAACTAAGTCTCTACAAGTTACACCACTTGAGGCTGAAGGCTGAACTGGGGATTGATTTGCATTAGAACTCGGTGGAATGATTGGAGTTTTGATTGCCGGTTTCACCTGTCTCAAACACACCGTAATTATCAAGCACTATTTGGAGCCTTATCGTACTCTAGCAAATCAAATTCATCAAAAGTAACATGAACGGATTCAACAATTTTCAATAACCGTTTATTAAAAACTCTAAATGCCTTATCGTGCTTGGCGTATCCCACAAAGATACCTTCATCAGCTTTTTCATCAAATTTACCTCGGCGCTCTTTACCGTTGTAAAGTACGTAGCATTTGCAGCCGAAGATCTTGAAGAAACCAATGTTAGGGATTCTGCCACGCCATAGCTCATAAGGGGTCTTGTTGTGAAACTTGTTGACCAAGGATCTATTCTGGGTGAAGCAGGCAGTATGGATAGCTTCGGCCCAAAAATACTTGGGAAGCCTAGCTTCGGATATCATTGTTTTTCCAGCCTTCGATCAAGGTCCCGTTCTTTCTCTCAACTACACCATTTTGTTGCGGTGTACCAAAGAATGAGAAATTATGATCTATTCCATGATCATCACAAGATCGAGCAATTCCAAGATTTTTGAATTCGGTTCCATTATCTGATCTCATACTGATGATGTCACACTCTTTTTGGGTTTGCAGTAGACGGAATAATCTGGTGGCTACTTCATATGTATCATCTTTTGAAGCAAACATCTCCACCCAGGTATATCTTGAGAAGTCGTCTACAACAACCAAAGCATATCTGCTACCCCCTAAACTGGCAGTAGTTGTGGGGCCAAACAGATCCATATGTAGCAACTGGAGGCATCTAGAGGTGGACAAACAGGGCTTGCTGTGGAAAGATTCTTTATGCTATTTTCCTAGCTGGCAAGCTCTGCATTTCCTATCATGATTAGCAGACACTTGAGGCAAGCCGGCAACTAGATTTTTATTTGCTAGCTTGGATAAATATTTGAAATTCAAGTGACTGAGTCTCTTATGCCATAGCCAGGAGTTCTCACTGATGTTCTTAGCTACAAAACAAACATTAGTAACATTCGAAACATTGTTTAAATCAATAGCATATACGTTACCTTTTCTATATCCAAAGGAGAAGTGTTTCACCCGTAGCAATGTTTTTCACATAGCAATTGGAAGAATTGAAAACACAATGCATACCCTTATCACGTAATTGTGATATGGAGAGAAGGTTATGTTTCAGCACCATCCACCAAAGATACCTTCGTACAATAACCGTACCTCTTTTGATGGATCCACGACCGATAATTTTACCCTTTGCGTTGTCACCAAAGACAACTGGAGGACCAGATGCTTCTTCCAGATCGGTGAGGAGATCAACATGTCCAGTCATATGCCTAGAGCATCCACTGTACATAATCCAAACGTCCTTACCGGCATCGGTTGAGGCCATTAAGCATTCCCGAAATAAAACAAGAAGCTTATGGTCCCCCTTATTCTTTTGGGTCCAAAGAGTTAGTTCCTCTTTGGCAACCATACTCGGCCACCACCTCGAGCTTTTAGACTCAGTGGGTCCAGATAGGTGCTTCAAGAGGCATTCATAAGCCTTGTGACCAATAAAACCACAATTTATACATTTGTTAGATAATGGCTGAGGGGGCTTAGATGATTGAATGTTCAATATAGCCTTTGCTTCGTAAGAGTTCACCGTTTGAGTAGAAATGCATCCTTTGGGGACGAAGGTAATGGATTTAGCTTTGTTGACCGGTTGCATTGGTTTGGAAGATCTATTACCGGTTGGGAGCCCTCACCGGTTGGTTGACCGGTGACAGCTTGTCTCGACCGGTTGGTCCCTTACCGGTGATGGCTTCCTTACCGGTTGTAGTTTCCTTACCCGCAACCTCGGTTAGCAATTTTAATTCCACCTTTGCTTTTACCATCACCGAGTGGAACATATTGTCCTAGCTCAGATCGCCTACCTCGGTCCATTGGGATTTGTTTTTGCCCAAATAAGCTTTCATCTGTTCCCTTCCCTTGGGATAGGTGTGTGGAACAGCTTTGAAAGGTTTAGTTAACTCTCTCTTAATCAATTTGGATTGAGCATCATCAAATTTACCCATCAAGTTCTCAGAGACAGACTTGGTAGCCGGTTTGTCATTGCTGTCTTTTTCCTTACTGCTGGAGGTAAAACTTATTCCAGTTGTAACATCTCGGTTTGGAGATATCTGATCTTGTATGATAGTCTCCATAGCAGCTCGGGATTTTGTGAAAGTGTCAATAGTTTTAGAAAGAGAATTATTTCTTGACACAAGATCAGCAATTTGACAAACAAAAATGTTCAATCTCTCAGTGAGTTCTTGATTGTCCTTTTTTAACTGAACTGACTCTAGCTTGCTTTCTTTCAAATCTTTTATTTCAGCTTTCAAAGAGTCATTTTCAGTAGAGATTATTTTGAAATTATCAGCCATAATTTTGTGAGCTTCATTTAATTTTTCAAAATCGGAGAAGAGCTCATTCATCACCTCTGCCATTTCAGACTTTGACATATTGGGCATAGGGTCAACAGTAGGCTGAGGGGAAGAGGATGATGGTTCAAAATTGGGATCAAAATTTGGTAGTGATGAAATCGGTTCAGGGTTAGGCTCGATTAGAGGCTTTAAGTGAATTGGTCGGTTCTCAAGCATCGGTTGATAAGAGGTGATCGGTAAGGCTTGAGCTTGAAAGGTCGATTGAATTGGTTGCATCGCCGGGTCCGAGAGTGGGCATGGTTTTAGATCGACCATAAAGGGATCCACCTATATTTTGAATTTTGAAATTATATGGATTTCCCGCATCTACCTTTGGAATAGGAATGGGATCATCAAAGTATGTCAAGGGAGATCTCATAGGTGGAGTCTCGGTCAACATAGGATGATTGTTCATTGGAGTTGGGGTGTCTAAAGATAGGAGTTTGTAGGGAGATGGGTTTATCATAAGTTCCATCCATAGCAACAAAACCGACATCGCATCTTCATCCGAGTCAAAGATAGTCGCCTTCCTCATTCTCGTAGTCGGCCTCAAACCAAACAGTAAAGCCTTTTCGCTTGCATCCTCCGCTACTAAACTCTTAGATCTAGGAAATTTCTTGAACGGTTTCTTCCTCGTAAATTCATATTTCGGTTGAGGGCATTTGGAGGCAAAATGGCCAGGTTTTCTACGCTTGTAACACACGAGCTCACCTTGGGCATTTTTACCATCGGTTGAGGTTGAGGTTTGGCCTTTTCTTTGATAGTTCCCGCATCTATGGAAAGATGAGGATTTGGGTTGAAATGATTTGTGGGATTTCTTAAAATCCTTAAACTTTTTGTAATTTCTAGCAAATGCAAAGCAAATTCATCCTCTACCTCAAGAGGTGTACTAGCTGAGGTATTGGCTTGAGTTGGTTGAGGCCGAGATATTGAGGGAGAGTCAACGGTAGTAGTTTGGCCGGTAAGCATAGAAGAACCGGGAAGATCTCACCCGAGCCGGCAGAGATAAATTTTTAAATTGTTTTTGCACTCCACTCAAATGGTTGAGCTCTTCCTCATATAAGAACAAAGTAGACACAATGTTCGGATATGAGTAACATTCAAGTCACGGCACTCTTTCAAAATAGCGACCTTCACATGCCACAAATCTCCAAGAGAATTGAGGAATCTCATGTTTAGGTCTTTCATGGTATAGACTCTACCTAAAGATGCACAAGAGTTACTCACCTCGCAGAATCGGTCGTACGTTTCCTTCATTGTCTCATTTGGATTCTTCTTGAAGGACTCAAACTCAAAGCAACACTTTTGTAGAGTCTCGTTGTCCTTGGCCACTTGATCTCCTTCAAAATATCTCGAGTAGACTCGCCACACTTGTTGAGCGGTCTCATAGCATTGTACTTGTTTGTACACCGTCATCAAGTCCCGAGGTTATGATGTGCAAAGCTTTTCGTCCAAGGAGTCACACAGCTTTGTCATCCTCACCATTCTTCTCGTGGTTTTGGCACATAAGTTTCATAAACCTCAAAATCTTGTTCAGACTCTCTATCTCGCATGATCCATGAGAGGAGTTTTGGGTGCTCTGGTTGCAAGATTGATTTTCAAGGGTGTCATGGGACCATCTCTCGACTATAGTAGTTAACCTATCATCTATTGAATCCAAGTACCGCATGATTCTCGTTTTTCCATACCGGAAATTCGTTATCGTTCAACATGGGAACGGATGTCAAGTTGTATGTTTGCATGATTTTTCCCGCCATTTTGGAATTGGCAATTCAAGCGGTTAAGCTTGGAAAAATGATTTTCGAAAATTGTAAGCTCGATACCAATTGTTAGGTCCCAAATGGTAGGAATCAAAGCTAGAGGGGGTGAATAGCCTGTCTATAACTTTTGCTAAAACTTCTTTTGAAAAACTTTAGCTCACCGGTAAGTGATTTTGCACAAATGGAAATTAAGTTTTCGCTTTAGAGAAAAGGCAAACCGGTAAGACAAAAATATCATGCAAGTCAAGACAAAAATTATTTCCAAGTAAGACAAACAAAATGAGCAAAGAAGTGAAGTCAATAGGTTGTGACCAGCTGAGAGATTTTCAACCGATTACAACTACACAACAAAAAAACAAACAAAGCAATAAATGACACATTGTTTGAAGAGGTTCACAAAGTGTTAAATAACTCGCTACGTCCTCTACCAAGTTTGGTCGAACTTGGATTTGTGAAGGTGCACTACTTTATTAATGGATTCTACCTATTACAAGTTGCAAGCCAATGATTGAAAGGCCGCCAAACTAGAGGTGACCACTAATGGGTCGTGCTACAACAAAGACCCGGTGTTTTCTAGAGATGTGCTCACAAGCTGAGCTGATTTCTCTTGGGTGTTGTGTGTGAATCAATCAATGTGTTCCATAAGTAGTCTAATGGAGGAACACTACAATTGATTGAGGTACCAGAGTATACGTCCTAACAGAGATGTCTAGTGAATAAAGGGACTTGCTTTGAATGCCTTGAACTAGAGAATGTGCAGGTTGGTAGTTCAAAGCAACTCACTCTCAAGAATCATAAATGCACCAACCTTCTTCAATGCTCCAGGAAAGCTATTTATAGTGAACTTTGAAAAGGAGCCGTTGTCTTTGAAGAGGTTGCAATGATGACTTGGACTGGCAGGCATTAAATGGGAAGATCCTTGCATTAAATGCCTGAGATTTGGATAGAGAGGATTTCCAGAGATAGATGGGGCTCTGTGAGTACTGGTTACTTGACATTCTCAAAGAAGGTACTGATTTGCTGCAGAGATGTCATGTCAGCATGCTTGCTTTACCAACTTTAGCTAAAGTTGATGGCTTGGTAGTTGGGAACAATTAATGCATCGGCAAGCTGCTAACCGGAGGAAGCTTGAAGAGTAAGCCTTAACCGGTAAAGTGACATGACCGGTAACAGAGGTGCCGGCCCGGTAACTCAACTGGTAAGATAGCTCAACCGGTAAGAGGAGCTTTGACCCAGAATCGACTCCAACCGGTAACTCACACATTGCTGATGGAAATTCTCAGGTCTTCAAGTCATCAAATCTTGAGAAAAATACATAGCAAAAACACTGGGCACGAGCACTAAGGGATCCTAAGGTACATAGAAAAATTCTATTTTGATCTAACTAAATTAGGGGTCCTCATTAATGCTTGTTATGATTGGGATTAAGCAATTCTAAGCCAAAGCATATATTTGACTAACAAATTTTTAAGATAATATTTCTTGTTCATTACAAGTTAAAAACTTCTTGATGAGTTCAAGCACGATCTACCTCTTAACTCTGCTAACCTGCTACAAAGATCTAAAATACAATAAAATGCCTAAATAAACTAATGTGTTTGCAAAATGGCAATAAGGGAATCCTAAGAAAAGATCTGTCAGTCATCATTCGCTGAGTCTTCTTTGGTCTTTTTCCCTTTTCCTCGGCCCCGTCGAGTCTTCTTCCTCTTTTTATCTATGATGTCGGTATCCCTCATCCCGACCTCCGGTATCCTCACTGGAGCCTCTACCAAACCCGTGTCAATAAGTGCTCTCTCTATCCGAGCACGAGTTCGCACCTCCTCCCTCTGAGCCTCAGTCAAAGGAGCGACCTCGGACAACCTCTTGTACCGAGCCTCCATATCCCTGACCAAGTCACCTGACTGGTTATGGTGACTCGCCTTAGCCTCAGTCTCCCTCAAAGTCCTGTTCGAGTCACAGTCAGCCCCCAATAAAGCTCGACGTCTCTCCTCTAAGATGACCTAGTCGCTCCCATCTCCCTCTCGTACCGGTCCAAGTAGACAGTGGTCAAGATGGTGCTTTTCCTGCTCCTGAAGATAGTCCTGGGTGGGAAAGCAGTGTATGTCCAAGCCCTCGAGAAGAATGAGAAGTTGGCTGGATCTCTCATATCCAATGGCATCACCTCCATGGTCCGGATGTCCTCCCAATCGCTCAATGGCTCCTGTAAAGCCCCAAACTGCCTGGATACTAAGCAGGGTATGTAGAAGGATGACCAGTAGAATCCTGGAACCCTCACAACATAGGACTCCCGAAATATCCTCCTGGTCTCGCAACCTCCAATGAGGTATCCACCAACGGATGTCCGAAGTGGATAGCCTAGCCATCGTCGCCTCCTGGCCTACTCTGGTCCCGTTGCCTCAGTGCACCTCTCCGAGAAATCACCCAAGGGCACCGAGTCGGCAATGCCCCCGGCAAAGCCCCGAGCCTCTCCCCGCAGCCATAAGGTCAACACGGCGGACTCCTGGATCTCATGAAATGGTCTCCCCGAGTCATCCTGTCAATCCCATGGAGTGTCTCTCCCAAAACCAGCGGGACAATATCCTTCCCAGCCTTGCAGTCTCTAACCATGTCCAAGAGGCCACTATGATAGATCCCCACGGACTCAACAGTGAACAGAGCAGAGAATACGCAAAGGATAAATGCATCCATAGCCACCATGGTCGCAGCCATATCTGGAGACCCAAACCTGCCCGGGATATCAGAAAGGTCAATCCTATCCGGGGATACCATCATCCTCTCAGCCTCTCCCAAAGGAATCTGCAGAAAAGATGCAAGGTTTACCGCCACTGGCACGTCTCCGATCAGCGGAATAGATATAGCCTCAATCTCGGGACCCCCAATCAAGGCTCGGAAGTCTTCATGCGTCGGGACAATCTCGTTATAAGAAAGCGATAAACATGTCTCCGGACGTCCCGAGAACTTTCTTTGCGGCTCTCAAAAGGTCCCAATCGGGCGGGAGATCCCTCAAATGCCATAAAGACTTGATCTTGAAGGAAGAATCAAGCAGCCCCCTATGAGATTGGAAGTTGTGTCTCACCCAAGATTGAAGATCGGACAGAAAACGGTCTCGTTTCCCCCTTTGCAATCTGACAGGCTTCTCCATCGCAAAATGACCAAAGATGGTGCTTTTAGGTCCAAAATGTGCTCTGGGAACAATTGGGACAAGTCTAAGTTGAAAATGAAATGAAATGGCCAAGCCTTGCTTTTATTCAGAAAATAACCAGTTCAGACAGAACTGTGAGCCGCACGGCCCTATTTACCCTCAGGACCTATCCGCACGGCTACATTAGCCCTCTGCAGAAAAAATTCTGCAGCAACCAAAGTTGCTGCCCAAGGGAGTTTTCACCCCACTTTTTCAACCAAAACCTGTACAAAAACATATCCAGAAGCCATTCAAGCATTTATACACCATTGTAAATTATTTTGGCCCAGTTTCAGCCCCGATTCCAAGCAAAAAATCGCCCCAAGGCTCAGATAATATGCAAATTTAGAAAAAATAAATTAGAAAAGCAAATAAAACATAAGTACAATGTCTTCGCCCCATCGGCGCCAGAATAAAGCAAAAAATAAACAAAGTGTGCATCAAATGTGTTAATTGTTTGTTTTTGTTCCAAATCTATTCTAGAGACCTCCTAGGCCTCCGATTCTTCCTCCTCCTCATCGCTACTCAGCTCATAAATGCTAGCCTCCCTCATCAGGTCCTCCTGGTCGCTCACATCAGACAGATGGACATTATCGTGCCCATACTCAGCCAGCTGCTCCAGAATGTCAGCGTTGGATCCCCGCCCCTGAGGCATGGCACTGGAAGAGTACTCCGAGGCCGATGAAGAGGATGTTGTGCCCCCGACATGCCGTCTCTTGCGCCCAGGCTCCTGTGCATCCGCTGCCGCCTCCGAAGCGCAGGCCAGCTTCCTCAGAAGGGACCGGCACATGTCCTTCCAGCCCCTATTCTGCCTGACCAATCGTCATAGGTGCGAGCTGGAACCTGAGAAAAAAAGAAGAGAAAAATCTCAGAAAATCTCAGAAAATTGCAAAAAGCAAAAATCTGAAAGCCGAAAAGGGAAAGACCCTAAAAGTATACTTACAAAGGCTTTGTCGGGCGGCAAGGTGTACTGGGGCTACCTAGCGTCGGGGACAGTATCCTCATCCTCCCTCGGCACTCCATGGACCACGTAGGACGATGCGCAGGAGGGATCGGCGGGTCAAGAGGCTCATCCTCCCCATATCCCCGAGTGACCGCCGCTTCACTAGCTTCGTGGCGTCCTCAGTGCGCCGCTCCACAAACACAGCGTAGGGGGTGTCCATGTCGGTACTCTCTGCAGCCCACGCTCGCTCGGTACCTAGCAATCTCATCCTCTCGGCCAATCCTAGGGCTGTAGCATCCGTGCTGGAGGATCCTGAGGAGTAATGGCGTCCAATGGAGGGACCTGGCCATGCTGCCTCGAGAAATGGCCCCCCAAGTAAATGACATCACATGTCGCCCCGGTGAGCCACCTCCTCTCGCCTCGTCGCCTCAATGGCATCTCCCAAAGAAGATCTCAGGATACCCGCCCAAGGGTAGAAGTCCACTCCGTCGTGCCCATCCCCGTTGATGACCGGCCTCACCATTTTGTAGTCGAAAGTGATCCGGGTCTTCCCCGTAAATTTATCCCTCGCATCTCCCTCCAAATAACCATAGCAGGAAGATGGTGATATCGCTCTGTTGGTTCCAAGGGAAGAACCTGATCACCTCACAAAACCAGGCCTGCATGTTCAAAACATCAAAAAGGTCATTCTCTCTCTCATAAAAGTCTCAAGACAGAAAAGAGAAAAGAGAAAAGAAAGGAGACTACCTCAAGGGCAAATGAGAAGCAGTCCATGGAAGCAGCCTTGTTACGGCTGTACAAGTCCAAGGAGAAATACAACTCCGCCAATTCGGCCTCTCCCCAAGAGACCGTCCCTATCCCATCCACATCCTCCAGAGAGTCGAGAGGCAAGTCATAGCTAGCGTCCCAGAATTAGCGAAGATAGTGACTGACAGCATCAACCATACGAAGGCTCTAGCTACCTGGGCAAGCCACATCATTAGCAAAGCAAAGTTCCGCATGCAAGTACGAACCGCCACCTCGACATTCCGTGTCTCCATACCTGCCCTTGGGAATCAGCTCAAACCCAACCTAAGCCTGGAACTCCTCACCGTAATGTGGTCTCTCCAAGTCACGGGCCTCCCGGTGAACTGTAGGCCAGTGATAGCCTGTGAAATCGGCAGAGTCACCGTAAGCTCTCCCCAGCCTAGGTGAAAGCTATGTGTACCGGCCCCACTGGAACACGTAAAGGGCTGGATCAAGCCCTTGCTCTTCGAGGTGATGTGAACACCCCTGCCGATAGCCTCGACGAATGAATCCAGGCCGGTAGCCCTCACCAAACCCTTGGGGTTCACCCCATTCTTCTCGAAATCCGGCATCCTCTGCCAAAGCTTGACTGCAATCTCTGATGGTCCTCTAGACTTGTTCTCCTGTAGACAAGCACAACAAAAAGAAGTGTGTCAATCATTCATCATTTTCAAAAGCATGCATATATTCAAAAAGTGCACATGTTTTTCAAAAGAAAAGCATTCACAAAAGTTTTTTTTAGCATCATTTGCATAAAAAAAAAGAGCGTCTTTCATCACTTAAAACGTGTCATGTCAAGTCCCATTGCTTTCCTAAAGCATAAAATCACAAAATCACAATTCTTTGCACATAAGCATTATTCTTTCAAAAATGGCATGCATGAATCCTTTTCATCTTCCAAAATCATGTTTTCTCAAAATTTTGACCTAGTTCTAGCACATGCAAGAACTCCGTCTCACTTTAGGCAATTTTTTCATTCTTACTTTATTTGCGAGAAAAAAGTGGGTCATTCCCATTATTTTTGTCAAACAAATTGCACATTGCATATTCTTAGCCTCATAGGTTATTCATCAATGTCTCAAAATCATTCAAAAATCCTAGAAAATTCCTAAAATTCGGGTCAAGCCCTAAGTCATTCAAAATTCAATCAAAATCGACGGAATTGAGCAAATTAAGAATGCTTACCTCAACCGATCGCGGGTTCGTTGATTTATGCTCCCTTCTCCCCGGGTAAAGCTCCGACGGAGGCGTAAGAAAGTCATACTTTCTTTCCGTTCGCACGAGCTCCTTTCTCCTCCTCCGAGCGGCGGCCGAGATGTTTCTTCTTGCTTGCCTCGGTATGGGATTGCCCTCCGGATCCATCTCAAATCAAAAGGGAAGCAAGGGGATTGAAAGAATTTCGAAATTCTCTTCCTCTCTTCTCTCTCTCTGCGTTCTTGGGCGGCAATACAATGCCAATGGCCCGTTCAAATCTGATTTTAAATAATCTGGAAAAAACAGGCTTCTAGCCGTACGGCTCCTTTTTCTCCATCTCATGCCGGGCGGCCTCATTCGCTCTAAGCAGAAAATTACAATCCTGCCCCTGGACCTTCCACTTGGGCATGCAATTTCCGTTATCTTTTAACCAAGATAACATCTTTTTCAGAAGATATCCCTTATCTCTTAAGCAATTAAGCTTTCTTCCCAGTCGCCTCCGTTAATTCCGTTATAACGGGATAATGCTAGGTGACAACCTCCGAATTGTCAAAACTCTAAACTTAGCTTACCTCTATCCCGAATAGTGACGTATGCTAAGTTCTCTTAACTTAAGCTACCTCTATCCCGAATAGTGACGTACGCTCAAGTTTCTCTCAACTTAAGCTACCTCTATCCCGAATAGTGACGTACGCTCAAGTTTCTCTCAACTTAAGCTACCTCTATCCCGAATAGTGACGTATGCTTGAGTTCCTCTTAACTTAAGATACCTCTATCACGAATAGTGAAGTATACTTAAGTTCTTCTAGCTTTAGCTACCTCTATCTCTGTCAAAAAGAGATAGCGCCGTAAGCTCTAGTCTTCGTTATTTCCGTCATAAAGAAATAACGTCATCCAACTTTAGCTACCTCTATCTTCTCGATAGTGACGTAAGCTCCAGTTTTCTCAGGTGACAGCCTCCATTAATTGTCAAACCCTCAAGGATCCTAGACATCGTTCCTAACTATCTAGTGATGCTCGAACTACGATCAAGGCTTGATTCCTCCGGGATACGTAGGTAGCCTTTTATAAAAGGTCCAGCCATCCGACCACTTTGGTCACCCTTTTCCTCCGTCACTCCTCAGTGATGAAGTAGTCTCTCATAAGAGACTTTGTTATCTGACCACCTTGGTCACTCCTAGCATATCCCCAGTAGGATCAATTGCTTGACCTCCTAGGTCATTTCCTCTTCTATTTCCCCAGCAAGAGACCAGTTTCTCTTCTCCATTCCCCAGAGGATCTATTCCGAACTACGGCCTGGCTTGATTCCTCCGGGATACGTAGGTAGCCTTTCATAAGAGGTTCAGCCACTCAACCACCTTGGTCACCCAATCCGTCTCGGCATTCGCCAGATCGGATCCTTTTCTATCGACAACCCCACTCGCCTTGCAAGTGACGTTGCCGAGGGGCTTCTGTAAGTACCCAAATCTGGCTCATGCCTTCCGGTTAAATTTCCCGGCAATTTCGGTAAGTTTTCCGGTAATTCCCCAGACCTTCCTAGTGTTCCGGAAACATTCCGGAACTGTTTTTAATTAATTTAGGGCTGAAGAGGATCCTTCCTAATTAAGAAACACGTTTTTCTTAATTAGGAGGAAAGGTTCTAGAATTTGCCACCTTGCATGGTTCTAGAATGCTGAGTCATTGTGGATAATGCCGCACGGCTGCATTAGCTCAGTCCTTAGCCGCACGGCTTCATTAGCCTTATCCTTGCCTATAAATAGAGCCCTCCTCTACCCATTTCAACACACAATTAACACAACAAATCACCCACAAACACTCCAAATACGTGAAGAATCTTTGGAAGCTCAAGAAGGTGAAGAAGAAGGCCAAGAAGCTCCCTCCCTCCTCCTTGAAGATCCAAGACCAACCTCTCCTCCTAGCTCCGCCCGAAGAAGAAGGAAGCCATTGGTAACCTCGCACGCCCTAACCTCGCATCCTAATTGCTTTATAAATTGCTCATTGCATTACCTTTATATTGCTTGGGACTTGGTAGATTAAAGATCATATCTTCATATTCCCCATTCCCCTTTTGCATGCATTAGACATCATTTGTCATAAAAATGTAGTCTTTTCCCATAAAGGTGCATCCTTTGCACCTAAAACCCCCATTTTCAAATAAAAATGTCATCTTTATGCATCCTTTGCATATAAAAATCAAATCTTTTCAATCAAAATGCATCATTTGCATTCAAAATCCCTTTTCCAAGCATCATTTACTTTAAAGACCACGTCTTTACCATAAACTAGCATCATATGCTTTTCAAAATGCAATCTTTATGCATCATTTGCATAATGAATGCCAATTTCTTCAACAAAAATGCATCATTTGCATAAAAATCAAATCTGTATGCATCATTTGCAATAAAGATCATTTTTTTGAATTAAGTGCATCATTTGCAACCCAAAAATGTCATCTTTTCATTAAAGTGTCATTTTTACATACATTTCCCCCATTCCCCCATTAGCAACCTAGGAACGGACCGGTGTAAAAGATCCTATCTTTACATCGTTCCTTCCATAAAGGTTTCATAATCTCTTTAGAAAAGGGACACCTTCGAACCCTATATCTCCGATTATCACTTAAGATGAGTATGAAGAATCTATACAAGCTCGACCATCTTAAAGTGTAGGATTGATGGGCTAAGGACCCTCCTTTTCTAAAGAACCTCATCTTTGACTACAAAGAGAGTCATTCTCTCGATCACGCAAGTCCCAAGGTCTAAAAAATGCGATGATCACAAATCCAAGATGAGGGCGGGATCATAATCCCGAATACATAAATTCCAAGAAATTCCGAGCGACAACCAACAAATAGTTTGTACGTCCGGAAGACGACTTGGGACATTCCCTCCTTATTTTCAAACACATGCACACAAGAAAGCACGCAAGCAAGCACGATTAATGAAATCATGAGAGACTTGCTCCGGCAAGGCACCTTGGGTGAACGCCAAACGTTCTTCCCAAGGGGTAACTTAACCTCTGAACCCATAAAACCTTTTTTTCAAAGTTTTGAGGTAATCAAAATGGCGTGGCGACTCCGTTTTTCAAATTAAACCGGATGTCTTCAAACTCGCGTGAATCCAACAAAAACAAAATTTGGGCACACATTCACAGTAGCAAAAGCCATTAGAGTGGTTTGGACCTTGTTCAGTCAATGATCATCACGAGAAACTTAGGGGCTTGACGATGAAAAAGTCCTGTGACAACGAAGAATTCTTAAAGTATCCTGAACCTTAGTGTTGAACTTGGGTTATCTCAACGGAATCCTATTCGACAATTGTCTCATTTGATCTTTAGATGGACCTCACGAGTTGGTCTTCTAAACCAAAATCTAAATCACACAAACAATTTTCAATCTCACATAATAGAACTCATTCTCCCCGCTGATTCTTGGAGTCGAGTGCACATTGATCGTCTTGAACAAACAAATGCTTAAGTGAATATATGTTGTTATGCAAAAGCTTTCACTAACCCTCTTGTAGGAATTAAAGCACGTCAAGTGCTTACTTTTAGATCAAACATGTTGAGTGTTTGGATTTTGCCTACCATCTACCTTTCCATATAGCAATGCATCCAATTAAGTGCGTCGAACATCTCTTCAAGCGTCAAGCATCCATTGCGTCAAGCATCCATCACGTCAAGTGCCATGCGTCAAGCAACCATCGCGTCAAGCATCCATCGCGTCAAGCATCCATCACGTCATGTGCCATGCGTCAAGCATATTCCAACAAAAAGCCCGATTCAACGCCCAGATAGGTGGATCGTCATCAATTAGGTGTGTCAAGCATCTAGGGTCAGTATGTCAAATACTTACCTTACCAAAAGCCCGATTCAACGCCCAGACAGGTGGATCGTCAACAATTAGGTGTGTCAAACATCTAAGATGCGTCAAGCATCTAGGGTCAGTATGTCAAATACTTACCTCATCAAAAAGCTCGGTCTTGAATCGCCAGGATCGTCACCAACAAAAAAAAAGCTCGGTCCCGAATCACCAGGATCGTCACCTCGACAAAAAGCTCGGTCCCGAATCGCCAGGATCGTCACCTCACTTCCACAAAGGACAGGTATCTTCAGAATTGGGTCATGATTTGATTCCTCGGTATGGATTTGCCTTTTCAAAAATAAAATCTCCTCGATTTTCAAAAAATGATTTTCAAAATACCTAAAGCAACCTTTTCGTGTTTTGGAGTCGAACTACGTTTTGGTCTGATTCTCCGATAGAGATACGTAGGCAGCCATGCGGCACGACCATCCCAAATAAGGCTCGTAATGATGTCTTTTCTATCGACGACACTTCTTCTTTCATAAGACCTGTCGCCGAGGGGCTCTGTAGACACCCCATTCTGAACCCATAATTACATGATTACACTATTCATCTCTCTTTTATGTTTTGATGAAAGCATATCAGTTTCGTCATGTTTCGTTAAGTTTCTAACTAACCTCGTTAGTTTTGAACCTAACTGACTAACGGAACAACCGAGGAGGACAAAATAGTCATCAGACTAGTTATCTCGCACGAGATATCATATCTCGCACGAGATATCCCCTCGACAGGATGTGCAGAAATCACTCTCCTTCTCCGTTTCAAACTCTCTTTTTGGATAAAACCTTATCAATTCGGGTATCCAATCGGGCGAGTTCTGGAACCTTCCTAGGAGATTTTACCTCTCCACCTTCACCTCTCCAACCTCCTATAAATACTGGATGACTTTCAGTGTTTCAGGGGTTGACAATTCTGATCCTTGATCAAGAACACACACAACACACACAATTTGTTGGTTTCTTTCCACGAAAGACTGCTTCAAATCACTCACAAAACAACTCCCAAAGTTTGTTCATCAACCTTGTTGATTAACAAACATCGAAGCCCGAATCAAAGGACCAAGGCGAAGCTCCGTCCGCATGAAGATCCAAGTCAAGGATCGAGGCGAAGCTCTGTCCGTATCAAGTTTCAACTCTAAACTTTAGTCGAAACTCTGTCCGAATCTCTTCTCAAAAAGGTAATCATCCTTTAACTTTCACTTCTCTTCTCAACCTCTCTATTGATTTTAGAGTAGTGTAATCCCATAAAAAGGATTAGCTTAGAGTCCCTTCAGTCAATGAAGGCGATCTCGAAGCATACAATCCGACATTCCTAATCAAGGAATTGATTAGGATTTATTTGTTCTTCTTTAATTATTTTATTAAAAAGATTGAAAACCTCTCTTTTCTTTAGCAAGACCAATCTCCGGATTGGGTGGAATGGATGCTCCTTGACCTACCCATTCCATAACCTAAGCCCCGAACCCAAATCTCTTTCAAAAAATGGTTTTCCTATTTTCTCCAATCGAATAATATAGGTGGCGACTCAAAACGAAAAGGATAAAAATTCTTTTTCCTCACAACGCTACAACAACAAATATATAAAAGAACACACACAAATACAAGGAGTTGTTAACCCAGTTCGTTGAACTAATAACCTATGTTTCTGGGGCGATGCCAAGAGAGGAATAAACTATTTATGTTAGAACATGGATTAATAATATGTGTTATTTAATTCCATATGTTATAATCATTTAATAATGTTAAAGTATAGACCAAATATGTAGAATTCCATTAGGTGTAAGTACCATTAAATGATGGGCATAATGGTAACTTCTCACCGCCTTCTTTACGAAAGGGTGTAGTCCCTAAATGAAGTGCCCCTTCTCTATCTATATAAAGGCTATCCATCAGCCATTTAGAGACACTTATTCATTCACTAAATTCAGTCACAAATCTTCTCTTTATTCACTAAGAAGATCAAGTGTGGGCACTATCATTTAGAAGATCTACTCTTCCCTACTTCGAAGTACTATCTCCCTACTGTCTTCTTTCATTCAAGAACAAGATCAAGAACACAATCATGGAATCACAAGGTACACGCTTCCGTCTTCATCTTCTTCTCATTCTTAATCTAGTTGTGAGTCGGTTCATGGTTTGATGGATTTTTTTTTTTTTGTTCCAACAATTTATTCTCTCCATATGGGATACAATTTGTTCTAGGTTGAAACTACGTTTAATTATAGGTGTACAAAGTCCAAAACCTAAGCCTAAAATCAATTATAATCCAACTGCGCTGCAGCAGGACCGGAGGATTCAATTATAATAAGGAAACTATTTTTCTTTCCCAATTCCTTTCATACCCACGTGCTATACAATTATTTTCAACCAAGGAGCTGAATATCACATCACAAAGATTTCAGCCCATAGCAATTCCATCTGATGCGGGAAATATCCTCGAGAGTTATTTTTAATATGGATTACGTATTCTGCCCGAGAATTTCTGTAGATGGGTAAACTTTAAACAACGTGAAACTGTATTAATTGGTAGAGAACCAACCCATGAGACACATATGGTTGGAAATCTCTATAAAGTCATTTGGTACATGGGAATCCGAGCCAAGAAATGGGTATTTGATTCCTGGGTGACACTTAACAATGTTTGGTTCAAACATGATAACGGGTAAGAGTTTGGGTATTCGTTTCCTATGGTAATAAATGCCTATTATTCAAGTTCATCTCTAACCCACAACGATGATGAGAAGTGGGTTTCTGATACCCATTCCTAAGGAAGTTATAAAAAGGGCAAAATCGTACTTTTATACCATTAGGTTTACATATAGTTGTAATGTGGTACACAATGTACCAAAAGTTGCAATTTGGAACATTATATTCACAATCGATCCAATCCGGTGCAAAATTGGATGTCAGTTAAATTTTTTGGACCAAAGTTAAAAAACGTTAACATTATTAACGAAAATGTTAACAAGCTTTTTTAAAATTTCCATTCTCCACCCATATAATTCAACAAAATTTTCAATTATTATAATTTCGTTAAGGCTTAACAAAATTGATCATATGAATGTCATGTGACGGGTACTTTCGTAATTCTAAAAATAAATATTAAATTACAAAATTAACACCAATGAAAGAACTGTTCAAAAAAAAATACAAAGAAAGAAAAAGAAATAAATAATTATAGAAAGAAATGAAAAAAGGGAAAAAGGAAAAAATTACCCACCAAATCTCTCTCTTTACCACACCCACCACCCTTCGTCTGCAATCAATCCCTTCCCCCGGGAAACCATTCCCTTCATTCCTCCTTCACCATTACTGTCCTCCCTCCTCCCTTCTCAATCCTTCTACAGCCAGTCACTGCCCTTCTCTACCAACTATCTTCCCTCTTTCTCAGGCTCATTGCCTTCTCCACCCTGATGTAGGAGGAACCGAGGAAGGAATTTGCACCAAGGAAGGATATTTGACGAAGTCAAATATATCAATTATTTTGTATTTTAATTACTATCTTAGGACTTAATTTGTTTTAGTTTATATTTTATTTCTTATTTTCGTTATTAATTTTAATAGCTTGATTAGAGATGATTTTAGAGTAGATTTTAAGGAGATTTACTAGTTTTTGAGTCCTATGTAGTTACCATATAGGTTAGGAGTAATTCTAGAAGGTTTAGGATTGTTTTTCAAGTTTTATGGGCACTATAAAATAGGCCTCGGGGTGTAATCCGAAAATCAGTTTTTTGAATGATAATTTGAAGAGTTTTCTCTTTATTTTCTGGTGGATTCCAGTTAATTTATGGTGGATTTCAATTATTGTGTTTTAGGGTTCTTCGCTTGAAAAATTCTTGTGTCTAATGCGCTAAACACGAATCTATCGTGCTTCCGTGCTGCGTCAGTTGGTATCAGAGCAGGCTTAACCTGTCTTTCATAACTGATTCGTTATGGGGGATCAAGTAACAAGAGCAGAATTCGAGAGACTAATCACCGCTATGGCTGCGTTGACAACATGGATGGATGCGTTGATGTCTGCTCAACTAGGTCACAACGTTCATGCTAATCGAAATCGTAGGGGTGGAAGAGACAGAGAGATTGAATAGGTTCGACGCCCTAGGAAAGCAATAACCACCGCTATTGCCGCGTTGAACGAAGATTTCAAGGGAGAGAAAGTCATTCAGCAAGTCAAGGAAAAAGTTGTGGATTTGCCGATTTCTGCAGCCCCTTTGGCTGAGCCAGAAGAGAAAACTGCGGACAAGGAAATTGAAGAACCAAAATTCACTAACGAAGTAAAAATAGTCGAAGATAAACCAAGTGAGTTGCCTGCAAGCGAGGAGGTGAAGAAAGCCGATGTGATTACTGAACTCGAAGAAATCCGTAAGCATAGGACAAGTAAAGCGCCTGCAATTGAAGAGACAAAGGAGCCTGATGTGAAAGAAGTTTCAGAAGTTGACAAATCCGTCGTTCCAACCGTTCCCTTGTCTGAATCTGAAGAAAAGATTGAGGTCAAGAATGTTGAATCCCTGAATGAAGATGTGGGTGGTATTACTTGGTCTACACAATCAATTTTTGATTATGTTGTGGGTGTTATTGATGAGACAGAAGAACTTAATTACGCTGAAATTTTTATTGTTGATCATGGGGAGGTTGAGAAGGACGATCGACGGATGAGTGCTGACATTGCTTGTATATTTTTTTTTGGAAGAATACAAATTACGTTGGTTCGGGCTTAGGGAACAAATTTATTCTAAATATTTGTTTCATTGGGACGGAAAAGTATTAATTTTCTTCCCGAGTACGAGAAGAGCATTGATTTATTCAAAATATTTGTTCTTCTGGGACGAATCTTGCCAAACATCGGATGAGAACTCTGGGTCGAGTTCTTTTGAAGAATGGGTGACTGATGTAGGAGAAACCGAGGAAGGAATCTGCACCAAGGAAGGATATTTGACGAAGTCAAATATATCAATTATTTTGTATTTTAATTACTATCTTAGGACTTAATTTGTTTTAGTTTATATTTTATTTCTTATTTTCGTCATTAATTTTAATAGCTTGATTAGAGATGATTTTAGAGTAGATTTTGAGGAGATTTACTAGTTTTTAAGTCCTATTTAGTTACCATATAGGTTAGGAGTAATTCTAGAAGGTTTAGGATTGTTTTTCAAGTTTTATGGGCACTATAAAATAGGCCTCGGGGTGTAATCCGAAAATCAGTTTTTTGAATGATAATTTGAAGAGTTTTCTCTTTATTTTCTGGTAGATTCCAGTTAATTTCTGGTGGATTCCAGTTATTGTGTTTTAGGGTTCTTCGCTTGAAGAATTCTTGTGTTTAGTGCGCTAAACACGAAATCTATCGTGCTTTCGTACTGCGTCAGATTTCTGGTGGATTCCAGTTATTGTGTTTTAGGGTTCTTCGCTTGAAGAATTCTTGTGTTTAGTGCCCTAAATACAAATCTATCGTGCTTCCGTGCTGCGTCACACCCATTCTCATCTCTATCGAAATCGAACCCATCTCCTTCACTTTCTCCTTAGATCTTAAAGATGAGATCTAATGAGTTTTTTTCTTTTCATTTTCTTTCTGAGATTTGTTCAATTGATTATTTTGATCGTATGACTTATGAACGGAGGTGGTGGTTGTTGATGGATGGATGGTGGTGGTTGCTAACCATGGTAGGGAAGGGCATTGAAGAAATCCATCAAATGGCAGCCTCCAAATCGACAGATCGAAACCAAAGCAAACAACCAAGATCTAAGTTTTTTCTTTTTTTGAATTGGAAAAAGAGGAAAACCCGGATCGGGTTTTTTTTTTTTGTTAATAAAATAAAATTGAACTTTGATTTTTGATAATGATTATTGCTTGGGTTTATAATAAGATCAATTCATTGTTTTTGTTGTTTGGATTCAAATGATTGAGAAGGAAAGACAAAAACTGGTGTTTGATTTGGTTGGTTAGATTGGTGGTGGCGGTGGTGGCATGGCGGCGGTAGTGGTTTGATGGTGATGGTCGTGGTTTGATGGTGATGGTCATGGTGGGTAGGGAGTGTAAATTTTAAAGAATCTTGTTAGCAGTTTCATTAATATTGTTAACGTTTTTTAACTTTCGTCCAAGAAATTTAAGAGAAATCAAATTTTGCACCGAATTGCAGTGAATTGTGAATATAAATGCCCAAATTGCAACTTTTGATATATTGTGCACCACATTGCAACTAAATGAAGAAATTTAATTAGTGAATAAAACAAATATAACTATTACATCAAGTTAATGAAATAAATAATTAAAAATATATGAAATAATGTAAATCAAACACAAAAAGAGTAATTTGATGTCCATTTCATAACTATGTCATAAGTAAATACCAAACAAAGGTATGGAAATGTTGGACTATCATCATTCCTGGATACCAGATATCAAGATATTACAAACCTATTCCCACATATTCGTTACCTAATGCCAAACGAGGCCTACGAGTCTACTTTCTTATGCTTCAATCAGATTAGCATTTGAGTTTTTCTATAAGGAGTTATGCTCGTTTTACCAGAAGGTAAAAAGTTCTGAAAACCTGCTAACAATTCTCTTTTGATTAGCATTTGGGTTTTTCTAGGAGTTATGCTTGTTTTACTAGAAGGTGTAAGAAAGTTCTGAAAACCTGCCAACAAATGTCTTTTGATATTCTTAAAGTCTTTTCTTCTTTTAGATAAGTCATATTTTGAAATACATTGAAGGTTATCGTATTTTGAGTGTTAGTCATGTATTTAGAGTGGTCAAGTGTCAAATATATTATGAGTATCTTTCAAAGATATTTCCCGCATCCTTCTCCTTGGTTGGAGAAAATTCGTTTTTGAATTTTGAAGTGAAAATAATCGGATGTGAAACTCCAAGATATATTATGTTAGGACCTAACTATGTAAACCACATAGTTATATATTGTTTTGACAAAGAAACATATCCATATCCTATGTTATCTGACAGCCAAGATAACTCATGAACTTGGACAGCCATGACTCAAACTGCACTCTCATAAACCAACTGGATAGCAATGATCAAACAAAGACCAATCATATAAATCAATGTATTTAAGTACATAATGATCATTACATATCAATCATCCAATCCCTTGACTCCTAAACCTACAAATCAAAGAACTAAGCCTGACAGCTAAGGTTCTCAACAGCAGAGGTCTCATCCCTCTGACAGCTATGATCTTCAAAGACAACAGCAGTGATGTTTTTCTGTGATGACCAAGATGTGCCTTCCCCAAATTCCCTCAACAGGTGTTGCCAGGTCATCTCCATGAAGATCATACTCAATGGTTACAGATTACAGCTTGTTATCATCTAGTCAACAAGGCCCTAAATGCAAATACTGTTTCAACCACATGCATTTACTTCCTTGTCTCCTCCAACGGCTATATTCAATCCTATAAAAGGAAACCTTCAAGACTGAAGATACTGCCCTTCAACACACAACTTTTACAACCTTCCCTTCAACCTTTGCATACCTGCAAAACCTGCAACCAACAATCAAACATTTCTTAGACACTTGTGACTGTACTTCAGGTGTATAAACTAATTTGTAAACCACTTAAGACTGATTTTAAGTGGGTATTGTAATTTGCTTCGTAACAAGCAAATCCCTAATTGACTGTACTAATTAGGAAGAGGAGGTTCAAGGAACTTGCCTAATCATCCATTGTAAATCTTAAAGGGAACTAGATTTAGTGGATTGATCTCACTAGTCAAGGTTGACAGTGAGGGTGGACGTAGGAGGAGTGAACTCTGAACCACCTTCAAACTCTTGTGTTCATTTGGTATTATCACACACAAACATACACACATCTACACACACTTACACTAATCACTTGTCTTTACATTATTTCAAACACTATTTATTCCGATGCACATTACACTCTTGCCTTTTAATCAGTTAATATCTGACAGCTAAGAATTCACCTCAGCTGTCAAAGCTTAACTGTCTAATCATCTATTTGTTGATTAAGCAAACAGGACCTTTCAATTGGTATCAGAGCTTGTCTTCACCACTAAAAGTCTAACAACTTATGAAGGATCAATTCTCTACCCACCAAGCCTCAACTAAGGAGAAATAATGAGAAAGACATTCCACACATTGATGACTGTGGATCCTTTGAAATCTATGCATAAAAAATCAAAACCTACCTTGATGCAAACAGTATCTGGAACTGGTTTGCTCTAGAAAATGAAGTCACCTGCCCTGTCACACTAGATTCAAATGGTGGGGGCAGTAAAATGAAATTCCCCAGAATTCTGGACTGAATCAGAAAGGCAACTAATTAGTGCTAATCTTAAAGTCAAGAACATACTTCCAAAGAGTGTAAATGACTCCCTAGCACAATAAATTGCTAAAGAACCAACTGCAAAGGCAGCATGGGAACTTATCCATACCAAATTCCAGAAACACACCAGTGTTAGAACCCAAAACTTGTACAACCTACTTAGACAACTTGACAATTTCAAATTCTACCCTGGTGAAAAGGTAAGTGCTGCTAAACCAAGGTTTGAAGATCTGGTCAGATCCATTGCTGACCATGGAAAAATATTTGAGAACCAAGATCTATGTCTCAAAATATACTCCAACCTTCCCCAAGAATATGAAAAGGTAGCCTTACCAATAAGAGAAGGTGCAGAATGGAGCACCATGACTGTTGAACAATACTTTGGAAAGCTTGAGGCCTATGAACTAGAAGGAATGATAAAACTTCAACCTGTGCCTTCTATCTCACAAACCCTTGCCTTAGCTGCCCAAGAAACCACTCATAAACCTATCACTCAACAAGATATTGACTCTATGGTTCTTATTTCCCTTCAGAAAGTAAACCACCCCTCAAACAACCTCTCCCAAGGAGACCTACCAAGTCTCATATCCATGGCTGTCAGAAATACCCTGAGAGCTCATAAAAATACATTTGAAAGAAGTTACAGCCCATCCACTTCTGAACAAGAGAACCATAAAAAGAAGGTTGAATGCTTCAACTGTAAAAAGCTTGGTCACTACTCCTCTGAATGTTCTGATCCAAAGACACCTAAGGACAATCAGACAGCTAAAAAATTATCCTACTCCAAGGAGATCATTCACAGTTCAAGATGCAGCTACTACAACTGCACCAAAAAGAAGAATGAGAAAAAGAAGGAGCAAGAAATGACTGCTGACTCATCCAAGTTCAGTGATGAGGAGTTTGACTTCAGTGATTCTGAAAGTGAGGGAGAAGAAGCAATGATATGTCTAATGGCAGGAGATGATGAAGATTGAGATTGTGAAGAAGACCTTGAAGCCTTAGCTGTTGCTGAAGAACTAAAGCAGGTACCCAGGTTTAACTCTTTAAATAATGAAGAATTTAAACAATTAGTTAGTACTCTTTTAATTCAAATAAAAAGACACCAAACTAGCTTTGCTTCATTATTCACTGATAACCTATCCCAAAGCAAAACCATTGAAAACCTTGAAAGAGCCAACCAAGGGCTGAAAGTGCAATGCCTTATGCTTGAAAAGACTAATGGTGAGCTGACATCTGAGCATTCTAGATCTCTGGAAAACAACCAAAAAACCATCAACCTTGAAAAGGAAAATGAATCCCTTAGAAAGAAGATTGAGTCCTGGAACAAGTCAGGAGAAGCTGTGTCTCTATTTAGCTACAACAGAGACACCCAAGTGACAAGTCAAGGATTGGAGCCAATAATCCCACTATGAAAAACTATATCCCTCTCACTGATGAAAGGGCTATTGACAAAATGGTTCTTGAAAGCATGAACTATGTCAAATCCCAACAAAATGTCTATCCCATACAGACAAAAGAGGACTCAAAGAAAAAAGGAAAAATCAATGAAGACAATGAAGCTAGCACCAGTCACATTAATGAAACCCATGAAGCTAGCTCAAGCCAACCCAAAGGGAAAGAAAAACAAGCAAATAAAGGTAAATACATTTGGAAAAGAAAAGGAATCAAGGAACAAGTGAAGAACAATCAGCAAAAAGCCAATGGACAGCAAAGATCTTCTAGACAGCCAAGATTCCCTAGACAGCCAAGATTTGATGGACAGCAGAGATCTCCTAGACAACAAAGATTCTATAACCATCACTCATAGTCCATACATCAAAGACCCAACTGGCAATACTCAAAAGGAAGAAGTCATGCTAATCAAAATACATCCCCAAGATCATCTCACTCAAACAGCTTTCAAAGCCACACTTAGTTCCATAACATCCAAAACCAATCCTTCTCTCCCAACCATTTTTTTAACCAGTCCCAACCTACTGCACCCATACCCTATATGTTGCAGATCATGGGATATTACAATGCCCTAAATCAGTATTTCGGAAAGAGGGCAATGAACAAAGCTAGGGTACCAAAGAAATTCTAATCCTTTAGACCCAAAAGAATAAAAGGGTACCATAAATTTATTTTTCTGTTTTATAGGAACCTAGGAAAGGATTATGGTACTTGGACAGTGGATGTAGCAGACACATGACCTTCAACAAGGAGTGGTTGCAACAATATGTCCCTAAAAATGGTCCAAATGTAACTTTTGGTGATAACTCTCAAGCCAAAGTCAAAGGATCAGGAAACCTTGTTACTAAAGACATTATTTTTACTAATGTGTCTTATGTAGAAGGTCTCAAGCACAATTTGATTAGCATTAGTTAAATTTGTGATAAGGGATATTATGTTGTATGTTCCAAAAATCACTACACTGTCAAAGATGTCAACAACAAGCCAATTCTCACTGGAATCAGAAAAGGAAACCTCTACTGTCTAAACCTGGAAGTTGTTGAAGCCTCAAATGCTCATTGCCTACTCTCCTATAGTCAATCTGATATGTCTTGGCTATGGCACAAAAGATTGGCTCACCTCAACCTCAAAAGCATCTCCAAACTTGCCAATTCTAACCTAGTAAAAGGCATACCCAAAATTCCCTTCAAAAAGGACAAGCTATACAAGGCCTGTCAATGTGGAAAGCAAAAGAAAACCTCCTTCACTGCCAAAACCATATTAGATACTTCAAAACCCCTTCAATTACTCCATATGGATCTCTTTGGACCTATCAGAACCAGGTCTCTTGGTGGAAAGAGATACTCACTAGTGGTAGTTGATGACTACACTAGATTCACTTGGATCATCCTTCTTGAATCCAAAAGGGAAACCTTAGAACAACTGGTCAAACTGTTCAACAAAGTTCAAAACCAAAAGGGTTTATCCATCATCAAAATCAGATCTGACCATGGTAAGGAGTTTGAAAACACTGGTGTTGAAGAATATGGTGATAAAAAAGGGATTGAGCACAACTTTTCTGCTCCTAGAACACCACAACAAAATGGGGTTGCTGAAAGAAAGAACAGAACAATCTGTGAAGCAGCAAGAACTATGCTGTCAGAGAACAATCTCCCTAAATACTTTTGGGGAGAAGCAGTCACCACTGCTATGTATGTCCAGAACAAGACTCTCATCAACAAATTTCACACCAAGACCCCCTATGAGCTATGGAATGGTAGAACACCAACCATTTCATACTTTCATGGCTTTAGGAGCAGATGCTTTATTCATAACAATGGGAAAAACAACCTTGACAAATTTGACTCCAAAAGTGATGAAGGAATCTTTCTTGGATACTCTAACACCAGCAAATCCTACAGAGTTTACAACAAAAGGAGACTTGTTGTAGAAGAATCTATCCATATTGACTAGGATGAAAACAATGATCAAAGCCACACTGAATTGTGTGATTTTGATGAAGCTGTTAGCAATTCAGATAACCTACCTGAGGTGTCTCCTGTGCATGACCCTTCAAACCTCATTCCTGAAGAAGATTCACCTTCCCTTCCTTATATGGTGCCCAAAGACACTAATTCACACCCTATTGTGTCTGACAGCCAAGAATCCCATCTCAACAGCAAAGGTGCATCTGACAGCCTTGATGCACCTGACAGCTTACCCTCATCCAGCCATCAAAATCCCCTTGAAAATAACCCTATCCAATCATGCTGCAATGCCAATCAATCAATTCCTCAACCTGAAATTATTACCCACATCATTCCACCAAACAAAAACATCTTTATTGACCTTCCAATTCAAAATATGGACATTCCTCCAAACATGCCTGTTTATGACTCATTAATGAGTGCCTTCATCTCCCAAATTGAACCCAAGAAGATAAATGAAGCCCTTCAAGACCTAGATTGGATTGAAGCAATGGAAGAAGAATTGGAGTGATTTGAAAGAAACAAGGTTTGGAAGCTTGTTCCCAAGCCTAAAAACCAATCTGTCTTTGGGACAAGATGGGTTTTTAGGAATAAGATGAATGAAGAAGGCATTTTGGTAAGGAACAAAGCTAGACTAGTTGCTCAAGGGTACATACAAGAAGAGGGAATTGACTATGATGAAACATTTGCCCCTGTTGCAAGACTGGAAGCGATAAAGCTGTTCCTTGCCTATGCATCATTCAAGAAGATGAAAGTATTCCAAATGGATGTCAAAAGTGCCTTCTTAAATGGAGTTTTGAATGAAAAGGTATTTGTATCCCAACCTCCTGGCTTTGAGCATCCAAAGTTTCCAGATCATGTGTACAAACTGGACAAGGCCTTGTATGGGCTTAAACAAGCACCTAGAGCTTGGTATGACACCCTATCTAAATACCTCCTTGGCAAAGGATTCACCAAGGGCCATATTGACAACACTTTGTTTATCAAGAAATATGGAGAAGACCAGTTACTCATCCAAGTCTATGTTGATGACATTATTTTTGGTTCATCAAATGAAGACTTGTGTACAGAATTTGGGGAAATCATGAAGAATCAGTTTGAGATAAGCATGATTGGTGAGCTCACATTCTTCTTAGGCCTTCAATTCAAGCAAATGGAGGAAGGGATCTTCATTAATCAAGCCAAGTATACAAGGGACATGATTAAAAAGTTTGATATGCAAACTGCTTCTCCAGCTAGAACACCTCTGTCAACAACAACAAAACTTCATGCTGATCCTGATGGCCAGAGTGTGAATCAAACCTTGTAAAGAAGTTATATTGGATCACTCCTATATGTGACAGCCTCCAGACCTGATATCATGTTCAGTGTTTGCCTTTGTGCAAGATTCCAAGCCAATCCTAAAGAATCTCATCTCTCTGATGTCAAGAGAATCTTGAGATATCTCAAAGGAACACCTGACTATGGCTTGTGATTTCCCACTGAATCCCCATTCTCTCTAATTGGTTTCACTGACTCAGACTATGCTGGATGTAATCTAGATAGAAAATCCATAAGTAGTGGATGCCAATTTATTGGATCAAGAATCATCTCTTGGTCAAGCAAGAAGCAAACTTCAGTAGCTACCTCAACAGCTGAGGCTGAGTACATTGCTGCTGGTCTATGTTGCTCTCAAATTCTTTATCTCAAAAGTCAACTCCAAGACTTTGGGATGAACTTGTCAAACATTCCTATTTTCTGTGACAATTCTAGTACCATTGCCATGACAGAAAACCCTGTCCAACACTCCAAGACCAAGCATATTGAAGTAAGGCATCACTTCATTAGAGATCATGTTGAAAAAGGAAATATCAACCTAGCTAAAGTATGCACTGAAGATAATGTCTCTGACATCCTAACAAAAGCAATGGATGAAAAGATATTTGAGATGCTAAGGGCAATGCTGGGAATGATTAATTTTCCAAAATAAAAGATTTTTATTAATCAAAGAAAACAGTTCATATGGCTGCTGTCAGCAATTAAGGATCTGACAGCTAACCATCACCTTATACATAAGCCTTCATCGTTCTGAGCCAAACTTCTTCCTACCAAATACCCTAGTTTTCAAAACACAAAATCAAACACAAACTCACATTACCAAAAGCTTCATCACCTCTCCTTTCTCTCACAGCTAAACCCTCACACAGGCTCTGACAGCTAAGGATTCTATCCTTGACTATTCCTTGGCAAATCATGGATATCCTCATCTGTGAACCCATACTCATTATAGGAAATATCAGGAGCCTCATAGACATTCTCCTTGATGTCCCCATACCTCTCTAGCCACACTGGGTTCCTCTTCATGAAAGGGTCAATGGCTGAAGTTTAGAATTGTAAAGAAGGACACACCCTCCTTGGCCACCATTCCTCAACAGCATTGTAAGGAGGATATTCTCTTAATGGAGAGACAAAGATGAATGTCCCTGAAGTGTTTGCACTCTCCTGTGCAATGATTGCTTGATCTGACTGAGGACCCACACCTTCCTCCTCATTCATTGCTGAAGGACTCAAACACTTGAGAAACTGTGAGAATAATCTCATATAAGCCTTTGAAGGAGAACTTTGTACACCTGAAAAGTTGTCTCCAGTTCCCTCAAGAACTGTTTGACTCAGTGTAAGTGAATCCCTTGTTACTGCTGTGAACTCTTTGACAGCTAAGAACTCAGGTTAACCAATAGGAGTGTCAACCTTAATCCTTTCTTTACTGTCAAGCTTCACAAGCTCTCCCAATGTGTAGACTCTCTCTACACTTACCCCAACTTGCCTACTTGATTCACCCTCTTTCCCTTTTCCTAACAGCTTAATCTTAGCTGTCTGACCATCTTGGCTCTCACAAACTATTTTAGCTTTACCCTTATCTCTAGCTATCTCCTTTAACCTAGTTCTCTCACCCTCCAACAATGCTAGCCTCTCTTCCTCCCAAAACTTTTTCCTTATCTCCCTCTCTCTCAACTCTTCTTTCTTAAGTGGATCATCACTTTGCAGTTGATCCACTTCTTGTTCTAGAGCATTGTCAGTTTGTATTTGATATGACAAAAACTCCCTCTCAAACCTCTCTTCCTCAGTTTCCTCTACCCTTAGACTCTTAAAAACAAGTTTTTTTGCTGTCTTAGCCATCTTGCTAGGACTGAACATTGAAACAAATCTTCCCATTTACTATATTACTGAAAATGAAATGAGGTTGTGTAAGTCATTGGTCCACATGGTAAATGACAAGAGGTCAAAAAGAAAGAATGACAAAGGTGTAGTTATCAAAGAAAAGGCTCAAGAGACCACACCTAGCAAAATCAAAAAGAGGATTGGCAAAGCTGAAATGAAGAAAACTGGGAAGGGAAAGAAGCTACCCAAGGGGAAGAAGGTGCAAGAAATTGTTGAGCAAGTGGCTGAGAAAGTGGTTGATCAAGAGATTGACAAAGGGAAGCAAGTTGCTGATGAACTACCTGATGACAATGAAGAAACCCATTCAGATCCTATATTCAAGGATATTGATGGTTTTGTTGGTACTGATGATGCTACTCAAGATGAGGAGAGCCACTGCTAAATCCCTTGTGGATGCAAGGCACAAAACAGCTATGACTGGGCAAACTTCTGGGACAGCTATGGATGCCCCTGATCTGACAGCTAAGGTTCCTGAACTTGCTGAAACTTCAACTGAGGTAACTCCTACCCCCTCTCCTTCTCTAAATACATTCTCTAGGAAGAGAAAGCTTGATAAAGATGCTCCCCTCTCCAAAAAGATGAAACCCAATACCCCTCATCCCTCACCAACCAAAGAGCAATCCAGTTCTTCACCCCATGTTTCTATAGCCCAAGAAATACTCAACCTAAATCCTTCCAACATAAGCCCAAATGAGCCAAGTGTTGAATATAAAAGGGGGAACACCTCTGTGTCTGAAAAAGATGATCCTCAGTTGAGGGGGAACAGCAGTCATCAATCCCCTATTCTGACAGCTGAGCCTTCCCCAGATCAATCTTCACCTATTTCTAGTCCTTCTGATCCATCACCCATTCCTGAAAACATCCTCAGAGCTTCTAAAGTATTAACCTTTGAAGGACACCCTGACTTGCTTCCCACTGTTATATCTTACTTAATAACTGTGTTGACTGAGGATGATATGTTGAAAGCTCTAAATTTAATCAAAACTAGAGATAGGGCCAAGAAGTCTAGCTTGCCTGACAGTGAAGCTCAACCCAAACCTGTTGAAGTTGTTGAACCTCAATCTCCCCCTAAATCTACCCCTGATATTGAACCCCAAGAAACACCAGAACCTACCCCTGATTCTGAACACCCTCCAGCTTGTGAGCCTTGGATCCTTGATTGTGACATTGATTTCTCCTTTCTCTCAATCATGGCTGCTCACCAAAAGCTTAAGGGAATCACTCACTTCCCTGAGATTGCCAACCCCAACATCATTCCCAATCCTTGGCTGTTGAGTAAGAATGCAATTATGATCCATGCCAGAAATAGAGGTGGGCTCATCATGTTTGGGCATGAGGAATGGAAGAAATATAGAACAGCTCTCCCCACATCCTTCTTTCACAATGCCCCCAGATTACCCAATTTCATGGATCTTTCAACCATCATTGACTGGAAAGTCTTGTTCTCCCAATTTTTGTCAAAAAACATCAATGAATACATTTACATGCCCTCATCCCTTGTCTATACTCTCTGCATTGAATTGACCAAAGAGATGTATTGGAGAATCTGCAGCAATAAAGCCAAGATCATGGTTGTCATTGCAAAGTCAAATCTGACAGCCATGTTTCCCCCTATTACTTCAGAACCTCCTTCCTTCATTCCCCTAAACACTAGATCTCTCCAAGCAAAACTCCCTCCAACCTTCAACCCCTCTACATATTTGCCTCCATATCATGTGACCATCACTGATATGCAAAAATTCACAAGGACCATGATCACCAAAATGAGACACATATTGGAAGTCTCAGTTGGAGCCAAACCAGATAAGAGGACATCCAAGGGAAAGGCAATTGAATCTGATGAGGAAGTCACCAATCTGGGAAAAAGGGCATCTGGTGCTTCTCCCAATGTTATTGTGTCCAGTGATGATGAAGAAGATGCTCCAGTGAAGCAAGTGCATCAGCCTTCAACCTCAGCTGTTCTCACTATCTCCACAGCACCCCCTCAGATCCCAGCTCAACCAACTTTCTCTCTGCAGACAAATCCTTTCTTTTCTAACTTATTTTCAGGAACCAAAGGTCAAAGCTCTAGAGGATAGAATGCTCCCAAATGGGGAACCTTAAGGTTAAGGGATGATGAAGAACCTTTGCCAAAAGCTGTTCTTAAGGAAAGACAAGATCAAACCTTCACCTATGATGATGAGATGAGCTGGGAATGGAACAATGAAATGTACTTCAGAGGTGTAGAGGAGAAAATGAAGAAGGTGTTGCTAGCTGAAAGAGATGAGATCCTTGCAGCAAGGAGAGAAAGAGATGAATTTTCTGATTAGAAAATTTTTCTTTTTTGGCTAAGTCTTTTAATCCCTACATTTATCCCATGTTTTAAACAATTGTTATTTTGGATAATTTGTTTGTTTGTGGCTCTTGTGGTTGAATCAAGAAGATAAATTTTATCTTCATTGGTATATTCAATTCATGAGTATCTTGTAGGTCATATCTTTTATTAGATATATTACTTTGCCCAAAAGGGGGAAATTGTTAGGACCTAACTATGTAAACCACATAGTTATATATGGTTTTGACAAAGAAACATATCCATATCCTATGTTATCTGACAGCCAAGATAACTCATGAACTTGGACAGCCATGACTCAAACTGCACTCTCATAAACCAACTGGATAGCAATGATCAAACAAAGACCAATCATATAAATCAAAGTATTTAACTACATAATGATCATTACATATCAATCATCCAATCCCTTGACTCCTAAACCTACAAATCAAAGAACTAAGCCTGACAACTAAGGTTCTCAACAGCAGAGGTCTCATCCCTCTGACAGCTATGATCTTCAAAGACAACAGCAGTGATGTTTTTCTGTGATGACCAAGATGTTCCTTGTCCAAATTCCCTCAACAGGTGTTGCCAGTTCATCTCCATGAAGATCATACACAATGGTTGCAGATTACAGCCTGTTATCATCCAGTCAACAAGGCCCTAAATGCAAACACTGTTTCAACCACATGCATTTACTTCCTTGTCTCCTCCAACGGATATATTCAAGCCTATAAAAGGAAACCTTTAAGACTGAAGACACTGCCCGTCAACACACAACTTTTACAACCCTCCCTTCAACCTTTGCATACCTGCAAAACCTGCAACCAACAATCAAACATTTCTTAGACATTTGTGACTGTACTTCAGGTGTATAAACTAATTTGTAAACCACTTAAGACTGACTTTAAGTGGGTATTGTAATTTGCTTCATAACAAGCAAATCCCTAATTGACTGTACTAATTAAGAAGAGGAGGTTCAAGGAACTTGCCTAATCAGCCATTGTAAATCTTAAAGGGAACTAGATTTAGTGGATTGATCTCACTAGTCAAGGTTGACAGTGAGGGTGGACGTAGGAGGAGTGAACTCTGAACCACCTTA
This sequence comes from Adenophora triphylla var. japonica, assembly GCA_022495995.1. Taxonomy (NCBI): domain Eukaryota; kingdom Viridiplantae; phylum Streptophyta; class Magnoliopsida; order Asterales; family Campanulaceae; genus Adenophora; species Adenophora triphylla. The sequence continues at coordinate 24,030 of JAFEMH010004672.1, read as the reverse complement.
AAACTCTTGTGTTCATTTGGTATTATCACACACAAACACACACACACCTACACACACTTACACTAATCACTTGTCTTTACATTACTTCAAACACTATTTATTCCGCTGCACATTACACTCTTGCCTTTTAATCAGTTAATATCTGACAGCTAAGAATTCACCTCAGCTGTCAAAGCTTAACTGTCTAATCATCTATTTGTTGATTAAGCAAACAGGACCTTTCATAATACATACTTATTTGTATACGAAAAATGACGATCTTTAAGTCCTACACCTCCCCTAATAATAGGAGAAAATTGGTGATGAAGACCAATCATTTTCCTTCTGTCACTCAACCATGCATCCACTACAATTGAAATTCACATATTTTCTATTTTTTGGGCAATGGAATTATGATAAATATCACTACTATCATTATAGTAGGATTGAGAGTTCACCTTAATAGCTTCTAACAATTGAAAATGAGAGATAATAACTTTGTGCACGAACCATATTTTTGCGAACCAATTTTTTGTTAGAAAGTATACTCATAGATCTTTCCAACCGTATATTTTCCACCTTCTAGATTCTTCTGAGTCAAAATAGTTAATTTAGCAAAGTAGACTGAAATTATGGACCACAGATTTTGGACATTTCCTTTGTTGTTCGATGAATTTGTCTCCATGAAATATTCCTGTCCTGTATCACAATCAATTGCCTGCGCTCTCTTCTATAGGGCGATGTCTTCATTTCTCCCCAATGCAATCAAACTCCTTTTGCTCTCGGTTTTGACTCCACATACTAACACTTTTATGCCATCTCCCACTCTTGTTGTCGGCTTAAAATCTTGCTTTGTATATCATCGCTACATGTCGGCCACCTGCTCACCTAAGTATCTCTCCACTTCATCTCACTTGGTAAGACTTGTTGAAATTATGGTCTTATTTATTTCACATTTTTTTCTTCTCCTTTTGTAAAACATTTAAGCTACATAAAGATCATTTTAGTAAAATTTTTTGATATTTTTTTTGTCTTGAAATTTTGATGCATAATTATAGTTAAAAGTAAGTAAGGAAGAAAATCTGTTCTTGTTTCGTTGTAATTGTGTTTCCGTGTTTGTATTACTCAACTGAAGAGATATATATACAACCTCTGAGACTTTTCTAATTCTAAGATACATAAGAATAAAACAATAATACATTAACCTAGGCTAGGAACTGAAGAGGAACAGCACTAGATAAGAGAAGCTGTCGGTTGATTCTTCACGCGAGGCGGGCGCCTGGCCAAGGATGAGGCGCACGCCTGGGCCACCGAGACTGCAGTTTGACAAGAGGAAGGAGAGGCGGGCGCATGGAACTGGGAGAGGCGGCCGCCTGGGAGGCAGAAGCTCCAGCAATGGCGTGGCCAAATTGAGGCGGGCGCATGGATAATGGTGATGCGGGCGCCTCAATCTCAACACCCCCCCTCAAGTTGGAGCGTGTAAATCACAAACGCCCAACTTGCCTAGAAGATGTAGAAATTGCCGACTGCCCAATGCCTTAGTAATGCCTTAGTAAGAAGATCAGCCAACTGTGAAGTCGTATGAACATAGGCAGTTGTGATGACACTTGACTGAACAGCATCGCGAACAAGATGACAGTCAACTTCAATGTGTTTGGTTCGCTCATGATGGACAGGATTTTGGGCCATATGCAATGCGGATTGACTATCACACAGAACAGTCATAGGAGCTGAGTGGAAAATGCCGAACGAACCAAGCAAACTACGCAGCCATTTTAATTCACAAGTGGCACTCGCCATAGAACGATATTCTGCCTCGGCCGATGATCGTGAAATAGTAGTCTGTTTCTTGGTTTTCCAAGAGATTGGAGAATGACCCAAGAAAACAAAATAAGCGGTAAGAGAGCGCCGAGTAAGAGGACAGCTTGCCCAATCAGAGTCACAATATGCTCGGAGATGAAAAACAGAGTCAGAGCGTAACAAAATACCTTGGCCCGGACGATTCTTAAGATATCGAACAACACGCAGAGCGGCTGTCCAATGGGCCTTTTTAGGCCGAGTCATGAACTGTGCAAGTGTATGCACACTGTAGGATAGCTCTGGGCGAGTAATAGTAAGATAGATAAGACGACCCACAAGTCGCCTATAAGCCTCAGGATTTCTTAAATCATCGTCTTCAGTCAAGGCCAAACGATGATTCTGCTCAATAGGAGTAATTGCTGGACGAGCACCAAGAAGACCAGCCTCTGAAAGTATATCAAGCGCATACTTGCGCTGAGACAAAAAAATACCATCCGGATGTGTTGCCACTTCAAGCCCCAAAAAATACTTAAGACGCCCAAGATCTTTCATGTGGAAGCAACTACTAAGATAGCTCTTGAAGCGGCCAATGGCAACCGGATCATTCCCACCAATAACCAAGTCATCAACATAGACAAGGACATGTATCTCAAAGAATGAAGTCTTTAAGGAGAACAAAGAATAATCGGAACAGGATTGAACAAATCCATACCTTGTCAATGCCACAGAAAGTTTGGCAAACCAACAACGAGGAGCTTGCCGAAGACCATATAATGATTTTTTAAGCTTACAAACCTTCCCAGAAGACGAGTCCGGATGTCCCAAGGGTATTTTCATATAAACATCTTCAGCCAAATCACCATGCAAGAAAGCATTGTGAACGTCCATTTGATGGAGTTCCCACCCCCGAACCGCAGCAATAGAAAGGAACACTCGAACGGTGACCATTTTTATTGTTGGTGCAAATGTTTCTTTAAAGTCCACTCCTTCTATTTGTCGATTTCCTAAAATCACCAAGCGAGCTTTGTAACGCTCAATTGTCCCGTCCGCTTTGTATTTGATCTTGTAAACCCACTTGTTGCCGATGACTTTCTTCTCACTAGGGGCATCAACTAATTCCCAAGTACCGTTTTGATCAAGAGCATCAAGTTCCTTAGCCATGGCCTCACGCCATTGAGAAGATTTAACCGCTTCTCCAAAATGAGCTGGCTCATGTCCTGAATCCACAGCAGCCAAAAAACAACGATGTTCCAGAGAGAAATTAGTGCAATTAACAAAGTGTGATAAAGGATAACGAGTACCTGAAGATTTGTCATGGGAGGATGAACGTGACGGGAGCGGGAGATGTACGTCAGTGCTGTTAGCATGAGGAGACCCCAAGACGTATTTATCTGAAGGATATCTGGTAGAAGGAACCTTAACACGTTGCCCTCTTCCCAGATTCTCGGCTATGATTGATTCTGCATTCTGCTCAGGTACTTGTTCAGTGGCTTGTTCAGTAACCGGTTAGGTATCCGTTCGATACAATGGTTCGTAGGCCGCAACCCGATCGCCCGTTGATCGGGAAATTGATCACCAAATGTTCATTTACCGCAATCTGTTTGGTCTCAGTGCCGAAAGTTGTCCGTGCAACTGTAGTCACATGATCACCATCATCGTCGCAAGCATCTACATCATTGCAAAGAAAAATATCCGAATCTGTGTATGTTTCCTCTTGATTGGCCCTGTTAGAAGCAAAAGGAAACTCCTTTTCCGCAAACACTACATCCCGAGAAACAAGCAATTTATCTTCATCAAGATCATACACATACCATCCTTTCTTTCCAAAAGGATAACCCAAAAATACACATCGCCTACTTCGACTGGCAAACTTATCGTTATCTTTCCTAGAATAATGAACATAACACAAGGATCCAAACACCCTAATATGCGCATAAGAGGGAGACTTTCCAAAGAGAATTTCAAAAGGAGTTTTTCCTTTCAACAATTTTGATGGAGTGCGATTAATCAAATGTCCTGCTGCTAATACACATTCTCCCCAAAACTTGACCGGTAATTTAGCTTGAAACATCAATGCACGAGACACATTCAAAATATGTCTATGTTTTCTTTCAACCCTGCCATTTTGTTGCGACGTGCGAACACAAGTGGTGTGATGTTCTATACCATTTTCAAGAAAATACTTTTCCAAACAAGTAAACTCCGTTCCATTGTCACTCCTAATTTTCTTGACACGTTTATTAAATTGTCGTTCTATCATGACAAGAAAATTTTTCAAAATACGTGAAACATCACTTTTCGACCGTACTAAGTAAACCCATACACCACGAGATCGATCATCCACAATGGTCAAAAAATAAACAGCTCCACACAATGCAGGTATACGATAATCACCCCAAATATCGCAATGAATCAAATCAAAAATGTCATCAGAATTACTTTCACTAAGCAAAAATTTGTCCCGACTTTGCTTAGCTTTGCAACAAATCTCACAAACAGTTTTATTATGACTACTATGACTGACGAAAGGTAATAAACCAACTACTTTACTTGATGGATGTCTGAGTCGCTGATGCCACAACTGAAAGCTTCCGGATTCTCTGGCGTTGTAAGCCTGCGTCCTTGGAGATCTCCTCAAGTAATACAATCCCCCGTCTTGTTCACCCGCACCAATCAAAATCTTCGAGTCCCGGTCCTGTACAACACATTGTTTATCAGAAAAATGCACTAAACAATTGGAATCTCGAAGTAATTGACTAACGGAACTGACAAGTTACAGTTAAAAGTTGGTGCATATAAAACATTTCGCAAGACAAGATTTCCACCGATCCTGACATTGCCTTCTTTTGTGGCCTCAATATACTTTCCATTGGGCAATCCAATCTGATTAGCCCTAATTTCGTGAACATTTCTAAGTAGAGAAACGTCCCCTGTTATATGTCGATTGGCTCCGCTATCGACAAGCCACAATTCATTATCTTTCTTACCATTCGCACGGCCGATTGTGTTGGCCGTTGTGTGATCGTGTGTCCGCCCTCGTGTCTCGCATGTAGGTCTTGAAATTGCTCCACTGTTCCGTCGTGAAACCCAAAGATATTAGCCCGTTGTGCATCCGTCATTCCACTCGCTCCTTCATCGTTGATCCGCACCGCATTGACTTTCGTGTTGAGTTTCACTTGGTCCCTTCCTATCCCGAACGATTGGCCCCCACCTTTTGCTTTAGAGCTCTTCATACGCTCTCCCCACCATTCTCGGATAGCCCACCGCCTTATAACATGAATTGACATTGTGTCCCTTCTTCTTACAATTAGAGCAAGTAACACTTCCCATATCCTTCCTTTCTGCTGAACCACCTGTCGATCCTCCTGTGCCCACAACTGTCTGCACAGCAAAGCTCGCAGGTTCTGAATATTCTTCATGTATGCCGCCCTTCAGTCGTTCTTCCCGAGTAACCATTGAGTATGCCTTATTGACGTTAGGCAACGGCTCTGTGTTCAGAATGGATGACTTCACATTCTCAAATTTCGGAGTTTCCAACCCCATAACAAATTGATGCACGTGTTCGTCTTCTCATCTCTTGACCAACGTTGCACCAATATTGCACTTGCACCCTGCACAAGAACAGATCGGGAGTCTCTCAAAATCATTGAGTTCATCCCACAACTTCTTGATTCGTCCATAATACGCCGCCACACTTTCATTTTTTCCTTGCCTGCAATTCGCTATGTTGTAAGTGCTCCAATTTGAGCTTGTTAGAATTTTCGTTAGAAAATTAACGGAAGTTATAACATTTCTAACAATTCCTAACTATCCTAACATTCCTAACAAAGTGAGGGTAAAATGGGCATTGTTATTTAAGGTTAAACCTTAAAAAGAATCTCAAAAAAGAAAAACAAATGAAGAAAACCAAATATAGCAATGCTGGAAACAAAAACCGGCCGGTCAATTTGAATTTTGAAAAGATTATTCTTCTTGTCCAAAGTCAAGCCGCATTTAATGAACAAAGGCACGCCGCTCGATCCTATCCGCGCGGACAAGTATGTAATTTTCAGAGGGCTATAAATTGAGCCCTCCACTACAAAAATAAGGAGGAAGAACACAATAGCAACGAAGTTCTCGCGAAATATAGAGAGAAAACAAGTGAGAATTCTCAAGAATTGTCGCCTTTTTCTCTCCAATCTTTCCCAACTCATACTCATCCACTCACTCTCATATTAAAGCCCTAAACACTCATACACTCAAGCCAAACACTCAAGAACACAAGGAAGATTGGTAAACCCTCCTCTTCCTAACCCTAAATCTCATCCATGCATGCATCTTCAAACTACAAAATGTAGTTCTTTCATCTTTTTCTCTAGATCTAAGAAGATCACCATGGAAGACCATCTTCCATGGATGATCTTCTACAAAGATCAACATTATTTTCAAAGCTTTTCTTTCTTACTTGCAAAAATGCACTTTCAAAACCCTAAAAACCATTTTCAAGCACTAAATCTTGATTTCAAAGGGTAAAATCCCCTCCCCAAGCAAATGAAATGCTTAGTCCTAATGTACCAAGGATGGTTTGGTATAGTTGATTCACCACTAAAATGTCTAGTGATCACTAACCAAAACCTAGGGAAATGGGGACAAGCATGGATGCAAAACCCCCTTAAAATCATATTTTCTTTCTTGAGAAGTTGCTGTCCAGTAGCAATTTTCTCAGACCTCAGTCCATGGTCTTAATTTTTGGACACAGATGAACTTGGAATTTGGTGTTGACTACAAAACACTTTTTGTAGCCAACATCCAGAGCTTTCCAGACATATTTTTACCTTATTTTTTGGGTGAGTAAAACTCCTCTTTTCAATTTTTCTTTCAGAGGCTAGTTCATCAGCTTCTGGGAATCCAGATCTCATATCTGAGGTTTCCAGAAGGTTTTGACCCCTCAAATCTTCTCCAAAATGGAAATTTCTTTCACACAAAGTTTATTCAAGGAGTCTAGAGAAACTTTCATTCTCTGAGTTCATCCAGATTATGAAGTTTTAGGACCCTTGAATCCATTTCAAAATCAGGTGTCTGCTGCCATTTCCTTCTGGCAGAAGTGACTTCTCAACTTCAAAAGGTTTTTTGAGTACCAAATCTCAATCCAAAATTCTCCAAAAATCATGGGATCAGTTTAAAGTCTTAAAAAGACATCCCAATTTTTACTTTTTCCAGTTTCAACTTATTTTGGCCAAAACACACACACACACACACACACAAATGATTTTCAGCTTGGAAGACTCGTTTTACGAGGCGCGTCTGGGTGCACACTAACGTCCTTCCCGACGCGTAACATGACCTCCGAACCTAAATCTCTGATCTCGGGCTTTTTCAAAGTTTTGGCCCTTCAAAATTAAAATGGCGTGGCGACTCCGTTTTTCCGGTTTTATTTGGTTTTTCAAAGAAACGCAAAATCGAATTTTTCCCGCGAAAAAGGCAACACATCGTTACAAAGGGCGACTACTGGGACTAAGCTTTTTAATAAAAATGGTATTCGGTATATTGGTGGAAACCATTAAATTTCCTGCTATCGCCTCCTAACACGAGTCGGGGATAAATTGTGGTCTAACAATCCCACGTACCGGTATCACCGTTTTCAAAAAAAAAAAAAAGCTTTTGAGGGTCAAGCTTCCGTCCCGGCTTTGAAAATCATTTTTGTGTGTGTGTTGATTTTTGCACAGCTTTTCATGTTGTTTTGGCCGCCTCGGAGAAAGTCAAAATTTTGACTGTCGGAATAATGTCCCTAACTCGTCGGAATTTTCATGCTTACGTGCTTATGTGCTCATAAAAAAAATTCAAAAAAAAAGATTTTCAAAAAAAGAAAATTTCCAAAAAAAATCATGCATCATATTTTTAAGACACATAAAAAAATCTCTATTTTACTCGTAAAAGAATATAGATCGCAGCACACTACGCGCACGTGACCGTACACCGCACACTACGTCCTTAACCCGGGAAATCCTTGTCGCGGTCCGTTTGGTCTTATTACGCCTTGGATGAGCACAGACTACCCAAACATCCCACGGAGCCTCGTGTCGACTATGCACTTGTCCGTGACACACTTTGTCCGAGACCCTAGTTGGTTTTTAGTCCGGTCCGTGTCATGCCCCCGTCCGTGTATAGACCTTTCCTTTCAAGCCTTTGTCGGCATACCGACTCAATATCTCTCGGTCCCTAATCGCCGCTAATCGCCGAAGTTCGCCGGTTTTCCGCCGCAGACTTTGACCAAGATATTGACCGGCGCCTTGACTTCGGCTCGACCGGCACAAATTATACACTCGACTCCCAAAGATTGACACCGAGTCATCAAGGATTAACGGTTATTCCATGCCTAATTACGGCTTAACCGACGACAAGTCAAGATCAATAATGACATTTATCACCCAAATCATGCCGACTTTTCGTCGAGCCCTGACACGATCTTGACTTTCGACGCGCCTTTGTCCGTAATTTACATCGAATGCTCGTTAAGACTCGATTACCCGCCGACTTTTAGGATCGTTTTTCTTTCGGTCGGTGGGACCCGCTTGCCCTATAGGACCCTCGCCCGGGCCGTCCCACCCCGGGAGGTCGAAATACAGTGGAATACGAGGGGCTTATAGACGTAGTGATCGGGCCCACCGATCCAGAATCAGCAGTAGTTTGCGAAAAGAAGAGCAATCTTTTCCAACCGATTAGGTTAATAAAACATGTTTTAAGTAAACGTGAACAAATAATCGCATGTTGCATGAGCCTAAAGCCCAAACACCTACCCTCCTTCCATTCCTGCACATCCGAACCTTCGTGTCCTTTCCCCCGCAGCCTCCGCACAAAGCTTGGTTTCGGCACCGGGTCACCGTTTGATCGCTGGGAAGAGTCAAGCGCGTCATCGCCTTCGCCGTTTGTTCCAACTCCGGGTTTCGTAATGTCCGCATCGCCCGGTAATGATGGGGATAACGTTGCTCCGTCCTCCAAAATCCCTCGCATGCACTCGATTGGATCCAGCTTGGTAGAACAAATGAGACTTCGACATGAGGCTCAAATTGATGACCTACTGGGGTAGTCGCAAGTCATGGTTTGACTATCGCCTCAATTCCGATGGCACCTTTACCGCAAAGACGTAAGAAGGTTCTCCTCCTCTTCTTAATAGTCCCTGATACATCAAGATGCTACCCCAAGATTCCTATGTTTCCACCGCCGGACTCCCGCCCGCCGACTTACAGTGGCAACCGGCCCCCAAACAGCAGCCGTGGACGAAAGAGTTCGGTATACCGTCGCTGTCCCCTCTCAAGGTGATGATCCCACAAATATCGCCCGAGTGATGAAAATCAGAAACAAGCTTAAAGAAATATGGTCACCCATCAAATCCCCGGAAGAACGCTGCAATGCATACAGCCCGGATCAAGAGGCCACACGCCACTTTGGGACCTTAACAATATCCCAACCGACCGGGGCTACCTTGAAGGACAAACATATGCCCGTTCCTCCGGACCTCAATATCTCTCATTATCCGGCGGAGTCCAATCACTCGCTACTGCACGAGCCCACAGCAGATCCCCCTGACTCAGCCCACTCAAAGTCCTTCCAAAGACCGCCAACCCGAGGTCCCAAATCCGCCACCACCGTAGAACACATTTGGTGGGATATTTGTGATCGTCCCGATTGCCTTGAAAGGGACTATCAGATTGGATACACGAGGACCGTCCTCCTAAGAAAAAGAAAATTTCCTCCCAAAGAAAATTGGAAGGAGAGATTCGAGGCCGGTGATAACAATGTGGGAACGCTCGGGAGCCATCTCGGGGGATTTGATTATTATGTACTCTACTCAGCCGCCTTTTCCCAAAGCAAAAAGGGATAAAAGAGCGTAAAAGCCTTGCCAACGACGGAATTGAGACCTTCGGATACCGTAGAGTACCGCAGAACGTAAGTCCAACCCCTCGGGTCGCCCAAGGTTCGCTTGTCCAGCCTCCCGAGTATACACCGATGAAGAAAACCGACGCCGGGCCTGGGCGCTCCCACTCAATCAACATGTTGACCGGAGATGGCAACCGCCACAAAAGGCATCAAGCATAACCTGGGCTTCGGCAAAGACTCGCCTCGCAAGAAAAAGGCACGAAGTGACCGGCTTGATGACTCTCCATCCCGAGACAAGGACCAAATCTATGATCCTCACCTATATGGGAGTATGATCACCTTCGCGATGAAGATTTGCCAAGAGATGTCTCCCAACACAATGAAGCTTTGTACATCACTATTCGGCTCAACACCATGTCACTCCCTCGGGGTATTAGTGGACAATGGATCATCGGTAAATGTCCTTCCCTCAAAGATGATGAGGGCCCTCCGCATAAATGAAAGGCGCGTGATCCCATCTACCCGGACCGTCAAAGCCTACGACGGTTCGTCTCGCCCCATTCTCGGGGACAAGTGACTCGGGAACTCGTACGAAACCCAAATGGTGCCCGCGAAGTTCCATGTAATGGATATCCCCTCCGAGTTCACAAACTCTACTAGTGGCGCCTCGTTGCATCACATGAAAGCCATAGCCTCCACTCTCCACCAATGCGTCAAATTCATCAACCGGCAGGAGACCTTGAAGTCATAAGGGGTGACAGCTTCTCATAGGGAACGAAGCCGAAACAATAGCCAAGAACGCCCACGCCAAACACCGGGGCTACATCCTTCAAGAGGCAAGTCTCGCCAAAGCATCCTCGGAATCCAAAGAATGCCAACTATGTCGACACACTCAAGCGAGCGGACTCCGAAGAAGTTCGATTCATCAAATTCAATTGCTATTTCCAACACTTGGAGGCGACCGGAAGGAAATGCCGAACACCGCCGTGATACAGTGCACACAAGTCCCCGGTCCTCAATCACAGATTTGTCGCATTCTCGCAAACCCATTCCTTGCCTCGCCGGCGAGGAGATTTTCATGATAAAAGTCGCAAACACCGATGCACTCTGGCCGAATCTATGAACGTCGTGTGGGACGTCCTCCTTGCCGAACTACCCGCCAAGCCTTTCCGCTCGAGTATGGGACATGAGATTTTTCTAGCCGCTCACCGAGACGCAATGCGTCCTTACATCCGGATTGAGCGATCGATTATGACGAAACGGAAGTCCCTGCACTGAGGAAGATCCCTACATCCACATGCTCGCCTTTCGATGCCAAACACAGCTTGATTCTCGGTTCGCACAAAGAGATGATAGCAACGATCAAGAGGGAGCACAGAGACCATGCCTTTCCCGAGTTGTGAAGCCACCAACAGCCGATGCCGCTAAAGAATTGGGAAACTCTCTCAGCCCGTCCGCGACCAAAGAGGAAATGATCACCAAGCTTGGATTGGTCCCCCGTCCTTTCGTGTCAACCTTTGTAAAGTCCTCCGAGTCTCTCATTGTTGAAGTTCGAGTCTCTCGAGTCGTCCGATGGCCTCACGCCCGAAGACTACGAGTCCGTAGCCAACGTTGTATTCCCCTTCGTCTTCAATGAAATGATGAACCTTTCTCGAGTATCCCTTAATTGCCACTTTAACTAATGATGAATTAACTAATAATCTAAAAACAGCTTAATAACGATTCACTAGATGAAGAGGCGTACACATTAAATGAACAATATATCAAAGAAATCTTTAAGCAAAGTTGTCCTGAAAGAGGAAAATCGAGCCCAAGCCGCCAAGAGATTTTGACAAGTGTGAATTTGGGAACTACTAAGAGCCTAAAGAGACGCAGATTGGTAGTTTCTTCGAAGGGACCGAAAGGGTTGCCCTAATCGAGCCGCTAAAAGAATTCGTGGATGTGTTCGCATGGTCCTATAAAGATATGCCAGCCTCGATCCTTCCATAGTTGGAAAGCACCGAATACCGCTCGACCTTAAGTCAAGCCGCAGCGTAAGGTTAAGAAGAATTAAGCCCGAATGGTCCTTACAAGTGAAAGAGGAAATAGAAAAGATGCTCGTAAGGTGGTTCATCGTGGTCATTGAATACCCAACATGGCCAGTCCAACATAGTGACGGTGACCAAGGCCAACGGAAAGATCCGATGCCGCGTAGACTTCAGAGACTTGAACAAAGCCACCCAAAAGACGATTTCCTCGCCAAACATCGACATTTTGGTAGATTCCACGGCCAACCACGAAGTCAAATCTTTCGTCGATGGTTTTGCCGGCTACAACCAAATCAAAATGGCGTAAGAAGATCAAGCCAAAACAGCCTTCACAACCCCTCGGGGCACATATCGCTACACGGTCATGCCATTCGGACTAAAGAATGCCGGGGCTACGTACTGCAGGGCGCCTGTACTGCTCCATGACATGATCCACAAAGAAATTGAGGTCTATGTGGACGACATGATAATACATTCCAGAGGATCGATGGCCGCACTTTGTTGATTTGAGAAAATTCTTCGGCCGCCTCCGAGACCACAAAGCATGAGACCGAATCCAGCCAAGTGCACCTTCGGTGTAAGACGGGGCAAGGTACTAGGATATATGGTGACGTAACGGGGAATCGAAGTAGATCCCCGTAAAATCAAGGCGATAGTTGAAATGAAGCCACCACGGACACCGACAAGTAAAATCCTTCATGGGAAGATCGCAATACATAAGCCGCTTTGTAGAATCACCGACCTCGATCCGCGAGCCAATCTTCAAGTTGATGAAAAAGAATGCCTACACGTAATGGACCCTTAATGTCACTTGCCTTTGAACAAATTAAGGCATACCTTGTGAATCCCCGATTCTCTCGCCCACCACATCGGCAAAAGCCACTCTTGCTATATCTCACTGTCACGGATACAAAGAATTGGGGCTATGCTAGCTCAAGAGAAAAAAGATTCCAAAGTCGAAAACGCCATCTATTTCGTAGCGTAAAGCTCCAAGGAAGCGAACTCAATTACTCGCCATGAGAAGACTTGCGCAGTTTGGTCCGGGTAGTGGGAAAATTGAAACACTACATGCAGCCTCACCCGATACATCTTGTTTCAAGGATAGACCCCATCAAATATCTCGTTCGACAAGCCTTCCATCTCCATGAGATTGGCAAAATGGTCGTTCTTTTGGCCGAATATGACATCGCTTATGTTTCAAGGAAATCCATAAAAGGACGCATAATGGCGTAACATCCGGCCGATTTCCCAAGTGATGAGTCCCGAGGACTCGAACCTCAATTTCCCGATGATGGAATCTTCGCTCTAGAAGGAGAAAATCGCCGGCAACTCTTCTTCGACGGGGCGTCAAACAAAAGGGGAACGGGATAGGAATGCTTCGGTCGATCCTACCGACGAACACACCCCCATAGCAGCAAGGCCGAACTTCAAGTCACCAACAACGCCGCCGAATATGAAGCTTGCATAGCCGGGTTGGAAGCCGCCCTTGAAAGAAATATCAAGGAATTGGAGGTGTACGGTGACTCGCCTCATCATCAATCAGGTCTCTAACAAATGGAAGACCGTGGATCCGGGTTTGCGTAAGTATCATGCTTACATGGAAGAGTTAGTAACTCAATTCAAAGAAATCAGCTTTCATTACCTCGCCAAGAGACCGAAACAAAGTTCGCAGATGCTCGCTACACTAGCCTCTCTTGTCGAAATACCCGAAGGAAAGTCTCGTTAAACCATTCGTAGCCTGGGAGAAGAGAAAACCCCGCCTATTGCTTCGAAATTGAAGCGGAAGCCGAACCGATCAATGATCCCCGGTACACTCGCATTTACCAAGACCAAGGATGGCGAGGCCTCTTTCAAAAACGAAGATGGGGAATATAAAGAAGGAATCAAAGCAAAAGTCTCTCACCCGAAGCGGCTCGCCTCCCATTATGTCCTTTTGGGAAACATGTTATACAAAAACGTTATCAAGGCCCCCTCCCGCGATGTATCAAAGCAAACAAGAGGCTACCGAACTCATGAAAGAAATACATGGTGGTACTGCGGCCCTCACATGAATGCTCGAGCTCGATGCAAATCATACCGAGAATGGGGTATTTTTGGATCACCATGGAAGCCGATCGCATCCAAGCTTTGTCAAAAGCCGCGACAAATGTCCGCCGATACTCAAATCTTAATCACTTGCCTCCTCACGAGTTATACCGCATGACAACCCTCGCCTTTCGTCACTTGGGGAATTGATGTCATAGGCAAAATCACACCATCAGCAAGAACGGCCACGAAGTTCGTCCCGGTAGCCGTGGGATTATTTCACCAAGTGGGTTGAAGCCAAGTCCTACAAAATCCTCAATTCAAAGAAAGTCGCCCTCTTCATCAAAGAAAACATCATGTGCCGATACGGGTTGCCGGCCGAAATCATTTCGTATAATGGATCCCACTTCAAGGGGAATGTGACAGTTGCGGAATTCCGAATAACCCGTCACAAGTCATCACCCTACAGTGCCCCAAACCAACGGAGCCGTCGAAGCAAAGAAACAAGACTCGGAAAATATCATCCGGAAAATGGCCGTCCAAGGTAGAGATTGGCCCGAGAAGTTACACTGGCACTCGGGCTGCGTAACACGCCGAACGGCAACCGGGGAAACACCTTTGCCCTCACATACGGAATGGAAGCCGTACTCCCAATCGAGCCGGAAATACCCTCGCTCCGTATACCGCCGGAAAGCCAAATCAACGAGGTCGAATGGCTCCGCAGTCGCCATGACGAATTGGCCCTACCGGACGAACGCCGACCGAAGGCCATGGAACACATCCGGCCTACCAAGGAAGAATGGCCGAGCCTTCGACAAGAAAGTAAAGCATCGGGAGATCCGAGAAGGTGATCTCGTTCTAAAAGAAAAGCCCCTACCCGTATCAACCCTCTCGCAAATGGGAGCCTCGTATGGGTCGGGCCATATGTCGTCCGTAAGATCTTCTCCTGAGGAGCCATGCAACTTGCACCTCGACGGAATCCCTTTGTACACCCAAAGGAATGGTGACAAGCCGCGCAGATACTACGCGTAAAAAAAAAAAAAAACAAAAAAAAAAAAAAAACAAAAAAAAAAAAAAAACAAAAAAAAAGAGTGCTAAAAGAGTAATACCCAACTAGGTTAGAAACCCGAAAAGGGCGGCCTAGGTAAAAACATGGTTGCACCAAAAAAAAACAAAAAAAAAAAAAAAAAAACAAAAAAAAAAAAAAGAGTGCTAAAAGAGTAATACCCAACTAGGTTAGAAACCCGAAAAGGGCGGCCTAGGTAAAAACAGGTTGCACCAAAAAAAAACAAACAAAAAAAAAAAACAAAAAGAGTTCACCGTTGAACTACGAAGACCCGAGCTCCTCAAAATGAGGGGAACGTAGGCAAAATGGAAACGGTTCGGTCTAAAGCACAAATAAAAGCCATACTTTGGCATCAATACAATTGATCGCACCATGAAAGCGTCTCGAAAAACTCTAAAGCAATTCAAATATTCATTACAAGTTAAAAGCTCTTTGATGAGTCTAAGCCCGATTCATTCCTACAACCGGCAACCTCGCTAAAGGAAAACTAAGATACATAATCAAACTAATGTGTCTCATGGCAAGAAAGGGATACTTGGAAACCTCGTAGTCACTCCAAGCCACTCGCATCGGTCTCTCCCTTCTTCTTCCCCTCCGAGTCTTTCTCTTCCGAACCGGAAAATGTCGGTATTCCTCCTACCAAGCTCCGGTATAGGAACAGGTCTATCAAACCGCCTCCGTCAGTGGCCTTAGTAGCCCTAGCGTCATCCCTCATCTCCCGTAACCTAGCCGGTAACATAGGAGCCCTCCTCTCCTCGTCTCTTGACGTAAGCCTCATAATCGGTCACGCCGTCTCCGCTCCCGCCATGAGGATTGGCCCTCGCCGCCCTCCTCCTCTCGTAAATGCCGGTCCTCCGCACCTACAATGGCCTCACGCCGTCTCAAAATAGCCACCCGAGTCTCTCCTGCATGCCCCTCGTACTCAATCCAGTACCAAGTGGTCAGAACACCGGCCTCTGACGCCTCGAGAATGACCCGAGGAGGAAAGGCATCGTACCTCCATACTCGGGAAAGAAATGGAAACACCGAGGGATCATCCATGGAAACAGGAGCCACCACCCCGGTGGCTACATCATCAAAGCCCTCCAAAGGAACCCGCTCCAAGCCAAACCGCCTAAGGACCAGAGCCGAATGTAGAAACCGGACCGAGAAAGCCCCGGAAGCATAACCACATGGGACCCGTCCCCGAAGCACTCGCGAGTCTCCACCCGCCAACGAGGCACCAACCATCTCGATATCTTCAGCCCGGCGACCCGCCATCCAACGCTCCCACGAGCCCCGATCATCAAAATCTACATCAACACCTCTCCCGGCAAAAGTCCAAGGCCTCGATCATATCGTAGGTTTCCGAAGAACCCCCAAACGCTCCATCGCCCACAGTGGTCAAGAGAAACGGGCCGCCCCGCGCATGTACCGCCGTCCGGTAGCTAATCCGTCGAGAGCATGAAAAGTCTCCCCAAGAATCAAAGGAACGACATCTCGCCTGTGCGACAATGAACGACAACATCCAAGCAGAGATCGATGGCAAATCCCAAAGGAATAGACCATGAACAAAGTGCCGAACATGCAAAGTGCAAAGGCATCCCAATAGGCGTCATCCACCAAGCCTAAGCCCCTAAATCTGTCTGGGAAGACCGGAAATATCAAAATGGTCGGGACCGCGGATCATGCCTCGTGCTTCCTCCGGGAAAGATGAAGAAGGTTGCACAACTTGTCAACAAAAGAAGCTCCTCCTGACAAAGGAATTGCTATCTCCTCCACCTCCGGACCTCCAAGCAAGGCCCGAAATTCTTCCACGCCGGAACAATCTCGTTGAAGGAAAGGCAAAAGACATGCCTTCTAGTATCCCAAAACGAAGAAGAAGCCCTTAAGAGGTCATAATCCGGAACCAATTCTTCGAGAGACCACAAGCATCGTACCTTGTACCGTTCTTCAAAGAAAGACCTTCTCTCATGCATAATTTCCCGACCAATCCTTGAACTTGTTGAAAAATGACATTTGGGACTCTTGGGACAATTTTGAGGGAGCTTTTCTAAGGCTTTCCATGGTTTTTTCTCTCTTCCTCCCGAAAATGGCCGTTTGACCGGAGGTTGAAGAAGATATTTGAATTTGAAATAAAGCAAGACCAGATTTAAAGCAAAATCAAAGGACAATGTCGATGCCGTGATTCCCCATCCGCGCGGATACGTTTGCTCCCCATCGAAAAAATCTCGCAATGTACCCAAGCCGCTACACCAAAAGAGGAATATTCCGTCCCGTTGCTCGAAACTTGTGCAAAAACCTCCCCAAACCACCCATATACCAAACACCCTTGCAAAAAAAAAAACAAGGCTCATGCAACACTGCATTCATATTGCATTGCATTCATAAAATAAAATCCTAAATTATTACATTCCAAAAAAAAAGAGAGTGTACAAAAAAAAACAACAAACAAACATAAATAAAATCCTAAATTATTACATCCAAAAAAAAAAAATGTGCATGATCTGTACAAATCTAAATCTAAAAAAAAAAAAAAAAAAATCAATCGGAGTCTCCAAAGACCCGATGTCTCCCCGGCCCTCTTGCGACTCGGCCCGCCTCGTCAGGAGCCCCGAAAGTCTCGGCTCGTAATCGTCCTCATCTCCGTAAAGAGGCTCGCCGGGACCAACCGGCACACTCGATAGGGTAAAACCTGCATCCCCGAAGAAATCGAATCCGAAGGTGAAGGCGTCCGACTCCCGAACATACGGAGACGACCCACCATGCCGCCGCACGTGTCCCCGCCCGTGCGGATCCCCAAGAATGACGTGATCCGAAGGCAAAGGCCGCGCGGTGATCAATGAGAGGAGAAAGAGGGGTCTCGAAGAAGTCTCCGAGGGAATAGGAGAAGCCTCCCGTCGGACAGCCGCCGTGGTCTCTCGCCCTAGCCTCGAGGTGCCCCGCAAGCAACCATCCTCCGTATGAACCTCTTAGCCCCGATCACTTGCTTCGCCGTTGTCTCGACGACCACCTCCGAAAACCGCACAAAAGCAAAAGCGTCAAAAAAAAAAAAAAAAGAAGTGATGCTAGAGATGATGAAACAAAAGAAAGAAAAGAAGGGGAAAAGGTGAAGCCATACCTTCATACCCTGACGAGGCCGGAAAGCTCGTGGAAGCCGCTCGGCCGAGGGATCTCGCACCTCAATCGGACCCCATCCCGGGATGTAGGAAAATCCGTCCGAGGGTACCGCGGGATCCCAAGCCCCTCCCTCTCCAAAACCCGAGGCATCCTCGCCTCCTCAAGACGAACGTCGCATATGGCTCGATCGCCACGAAGTCCGAGAAGTGCCGGCTCGCTCGGTAATCATCCCAGTCACTTGACCGATCGCCGGTGCATCATATCGGCGGGAGGCTCCACCGGTGTCCTCAAAGGCGAGTTCACGCCATGCCGGCGCGTCACCCTCTCTCCTGCATAGTAGACGTCGCAAGTCGCCCTCAAAATCCTCCGCCGCACCGTCCCGTATCTCGCGCCTCTTCACCGCGCTACCTCAAAGCGATCCTGTGGGAAGAATATCATCCCCTCATCCGTCTCGGCCTCCGTCAAAGGAAGGCAATCCGCGTACCCGAGAGTCGTACGCCCCGGAGCTTATCTTTTCCCGGCATGCTTGGACCAAGATCGCATGGCCGGATACGCCCGACGTACGCCTCAGCCGCTCCACACCGTGACGTGAAAACTCCAACGCCCATACCGCGAAAGGTAAAAATCCAATCAATCCAGCAAATAAAAGTGCGTGCTCAAAGGAAAGAGGGAAAGCAAAAGAGAGCTTATACCTCCAGAGCAAACTCGAAGCAAGATAGGAGCTCACAGCCTCTTCCGCCGTATCTATCAAGAGCGAAGTACAGCTCACCACCCGGCCTCCCCCAGAAATATCTCCAACCGTCTCCATGTCCTCCAAGGACCTCAAGAAGGCAAAGACCGCCGTCCTCAAAGATGCCCAAAGAGCGTGCTCGAAAAGGTAAAACCAGAGGAAGGACCTAGCACCGCTTCGGCGCTAAACCTATCCTCCCCACTCGTAACTCGCGATGGTCTCCACAATCTTACCGAAGACCACGGCATACTCCATCCCCATCCCCTTTTTTGGGAATAGGGGAAAATCCAAGAAGAGCTCGCAGATCAAGACGCCGTAGCCATCTCTCCACTCAATGCCGCGTCCCATTGAAGGACAGACCCGTGATCGCAAAGATAGTCGAAGGCGTAATAGCCGCCTCGCCCGTAAGAAGTGGAATGTGTGGGTCGCATCCCACCAATGCCGCGCTAGAGCAAACATCAAGCCCTTGCACTTAGTGGAACTTGACCAGCCCCTCAAGCACTCGACGAACTCCCGTGAGCCCCGTCTCGACAACAATCCGTCTCTGACTCGCAAAGCTCCTCGGCCCGCATCCGGAAGCCGATCCCACAAGTCAATCACGTACTCCACCGATCCTCGAGTCTTCATCTTGTTCACCTTGCTCCGTCACAAAACGGTTTCCGCCCCGTAAAAAAAAGAGAGAAAATGTCAAAAGATTGCCTTTGCATTTACATTAAAAAAAAAATTCGACAAAGATAACAAAGATACAATGAGCATAGCCCCATTTTTCTCGCATGAAAGAAAACAATTTGCAAGTCCCAATGCATTCATCAAAAAAAAAAAAGGATGCATTCCTACGGAAGTAAAAACTCCGTCCCGTTTTCAAAAACAAAATGCATACATGCATATCATCCATCTTACATGCAACGGGAGGAAAATCCGTCCCACTTTTCAAAAAAAAAAAAAAAATCCTAAACATACATACATCTCATATTGGCAAAATGCCCATTCTTTCCAAACAAAATGCATGCATTGCATCATCATTCATCAATATCAAAATTCAATTTCAAAAAAAATCATCATCAAGAAAATGCAATATTCAATTCCAAAAAAAATCACAATTCTTCGAATTTTCACATGAAATTTTCGAATTAAAAAAAATGTGGCAAAAATGCCAATTCTTTTCCCAAGCAAAATGCACATTTTTGGGACACTCACAAATTCATTGCAACATTGCATATCATCAATATCAATATTCAATATTCAAAAAAAAATTCAAAATCACCCAAAAATTTCAAACAAGAAATCGACAAGAGGATCAAGAGGATTCGAAATATACCGCTCGGAGATGCGGATCCGAAGCCCAATGTTGCCAAGCATCGGGGTAATGCTCCTCCGCAACCGATTGCGAAAGATTGTAATGCCTCCTCATCCGACGAGCTCCAATCGCCTCTCCGCTATGGGACCACGCCCTGGCCTTGAAAAGCGCCTTCCCCGTGTTCCATTGCTCAAAAATCGAAGAAATCTGACGAATTTTGAAGCTCCTAGGCCAACAATGGCCGTTTCCTCTCTCTCTCTGTTCAAAAATTGAATGGGAAGAAGAAGGGCGTGGCCCATTAATACCCCGACTTTCCATCCCTATCCGCGGATGAGATTGCAAGGGTCAAAATGACCCTTTTGCCCCTTAAAATTTCAGACTCGCAATTCTAACTTGACAAAGTTAACCAAAGTTAACCAAAGTCAGCCCTTTGTCAAGAAAATCAGCAAACGTAAGAAGAAAGATAACGAGATCCCGTATCTTTCATCAAAAAACGTAAGACCGAGTGCCCGAGAAAGATAACGAGATCCCGTATCTTTCATCAAAATTACCCCTGCAGCCAAACGTAAGACCGAGTGCCCCGAGAAAGATAACGAGATCCCGTATCTTTCATCAAAATTACCCCTAAGCCAAACGTAAGACCGAGTGCCCCGAGAAAGATAACGAGATCCCGTATCTTTCATCAAAATTACCCCTAAGCCAAACGTAAGACCGAGTGCCCCGAGAAAGATAACGAGATCCCGTATCTTTCATCAAAATTTTCCCCTACAGTCAAACGTAAGACCGAGTGCCCCGAGAAAGATAACGAGATCCCGTATCTTTCATCAAAATTACCCCCCTAGCCAAACGTAAGACCGAGTGCCCCGAGAAAGATAACGAGATCCCGTGATCTTTCATCAAAATTACCCCTAGCCAAACGTAAGACCGAGTGCCCCGAGAAAGATAACGAGATCCCGTATCTTTCATCAAAATTACCCCTAGCCAAACGTAAGACCGAGTGCCCCGAGAAAGATAACGAGATCCCGTATCTTTCATCAAAATTACCCCTAGCCAAACGTAAGACCGAGTGCCCCGAGAAAGATAACGAGATCCCGTATCTTTCATCAAAATTACCCCCTGGCAGCTCAAACGTAAGACCGAGTGCCCCGAGAAAGATAACGAGATCCCGTATCTTTCATCAAAATTACCCCTAGCCAAACGTAAGACCGAGTGCCCCGAGAAAGATAACGAGATCCCGTATCTTTCATCAAAATTACCCCTAGCCAAACGTAAGACCGAGTGCCCCGAGAAAGATAACGAGATCCCGTGATCTTTCATCAAAATTACCCCTAGCAAATAAACGTAAGACCGAGTGCCCCGAGAAAGATAACGAGATCCCGTATCTTTCATCAAAATTACCCCTAGCCAAACGTAAGACCGAGTGCCCCGAGAAAGATAACGAGATCCCGTATCTTTCATCAAAATTACCCCTAGCCAAACGTAAGACCGAGTGCCCCGAGAAAGATAACGAGATCCCGTATCTTTCATCAAAATTACCCCTAAGTCCAAACGTAAGACCGAGTGCCCCGAGAAAGATAACGAGATCCCGTATCTTTCATCAAAATCATCCAACGGCAAGCCAAACGTAAGACCGATTTCCTGCACGAATACGTCTCGATTTTCCTCAAAGAAAGGCTAACGAAATCCCCAAAGAAAGTTAACGGAATCCCAAAAGCCAACGGAATCTCGAGTAGTACTCGAACTACGAAAGGGCTTGATTCCCACTAGGGATACGTAGGTAGCCTATCATTAGGTCCAGCCCTCGACCAAAACGGTCACCCTCTCCTTCGGGCAACAGACAAAGTCCACCGAAAGGCCATTTCAAATTAAGGTCCGAGGCGCCAAAAAGCCATCATCATCAAGGTCCGAGGCGCCTAAAAAGCCATCATCATCAAGGTCCGAGGCGCCTAAAAGCCATCATCATCAAGGTCCGAGGCGCCTAAAAAGCCATCATCATCAAGGTTCGAGGCACCTAAAGCCATCTCCAAGGTTCCGAGGCACCTAAAACGCCATCTCCAAGGTTCGAGGCACCTAAAACGCCATCTCCAAGGTTTGAGGCACCTAAGACGCTATCACTAGAAAGCGATAAATCGCAATCATCCCCAAAGAGACCGAAAATGGTCATTCCTATCCCCAAACAGAGCGGATACCCGTCGACCGAAAATGGTCATTCCTATCCCCACAGAAGGGATAGCCATCGACCAAAAATGGTCATCTCTTATCCCCAAAGCAGAGTTTCTTTCCAAAGAACCGACCGTAGAACTCGCTCATCAAAGTTCGAGGCACCTAAAACGCCATCATCTCCGTGGTCAAAGACCCGAACTACGATCGGCTTGATTCCCATTCGGGATACGTAGGTAGCCTATCGCTAGGTTCACCCACCCGATCACTGATCATCCCGCCAAATATGGAGCCTTACTCTTATCGACGACCCCGCTTCCTTCGAAAGCGCTCGTCGCCGAGGGCTACCGTAAGTGCTCCAATTTGAGCTTGTTAGAATTTTCGTTAGAAAATTAATCTAAAGTTATAACATTTCTAACAATTCCTAACTATCCTAACATTCCTAACAAAGTGAGGGTAAATGGGCATTGTTATTTAAGGTTAAACCTTAAAAAGAATCTCAAAAAGAAAAACAAATGAAGAAAACCAAATATAGCAATGCCGGAAACAAAAACCTGGCCGGTCAATTTGAATTTTGAAAAAGATTATTCTTCTTGTCCAAAGCCGAAGCCGCATTTAATGAACAAAGGCACGCCGCCCGATCCTATCCGCGCGGACAAGTATGTAATTTTCAGAGGGCTATAAATTGAGCCCTCCAAATACAAAAATAAGGAGGAAGAACACAATAGCAACGAAGTTCTCCGGCGAAATATAGAGAGAAAACAAAGGAGAATTCTCAAGAATTGTCACCTTTTTCTTTCCAATCTTTCCCAACTCATACTCATCCACTCACTCTCATATTAAAGCCCTAAACACTCATACACTCAAGCCAAACACTCAAGAACACAAGGAAGATTGGTAAACCCTCCTCTTCCTAACCCTAAATCTCATCCATGCATGCATCTTCTAACTACAAAATGTAGTTCTTTCATCTTTTTTCTCTAGATCTAAGAAGATCACCATGGAAGACCATCTTCCATGGATGATCTTCTACAAAGATCAACATTATTTTCAAAGCTTTTCTTTCTTACTTGCAAAAATGCACTTTCAAAACCCTAAAAACCATTTTCAAGCACTAAATCTTGATTTCAAAGGGTAAAATCCCCTCCCCAAGCAAATGAAATGCTTAGTCCTAATGTACCCTAAGGATGGTTTGGTATAGTTGATTCACCACTAAAATGTCTAGTGATCACTAACCAAAACCTAGGGAAATGGGGACAAGCATGGATGCAAAACCCCTTAAAATCATATTTTCTTTCTTGAGAAGTTGCTGTCCAGTAGCAATTTTCTCAGACCTCAGTCCATGGTCTTAATTTTTGGACACAGATGAACTTGAATTTGGTGTTGACTACAAAACACTTTTTGTAGCCAACATCCAGAGCTTTCCAGACATATTTTTACCTTATTTTTTGGGTGAGTAAAACTCCTCTTTTCAATTTTTCTTTTCAGAGGCTAGTTCATCAGCTTCTGGGAATCCAGATCTCATATCTGAGGTTTCCAGAAGGTTTTGACCCCTCAAATCTTCTCTCCAAAATGGAAATTTCTTTCACACAAAGTTTATTCAAGGAGTCTAGAGAAACTTTCATTCTCTGAGTTCATCCAGATTATGAAGTTTTAGGACCCTTGAATCCATTTCAAAATCAGGTGTCTGCTGCCATTTCCTTCTGGCAGAAGTGACTTCTCAACTTCAAAAGGTTTTTTGAGTACCAAATCTCAATCCAAAAATTCTTCCAAAAATCATGGGATCAGTTTAAAGTCTTAAAAAGACATCCCAATTTTTACTTTTTCCAGTTTCAACTTATTTTGGCCAAAACACACACACACACACACACACAAATGATTTTCTAGCTTGGAAGACTCAAGTTATTTTGATGAGGCTGCAGGCGGTCGGCCGTGCACACTAACGTCCCCCTTCCCCGACGCTGTAGAACATGCACCTCCTAACCTAAAT
>JAFEMH010004671.1:0-197619 GCA_022495995.1 Adenophora triphylla var. japonica | reverse complement strand
AAGCGGAATAAGCCGGATGCGGGCGCGAACGCGCTGCCTCTCGGATACGGGCAACTTCCGAGCGCGACGAATGCGAGATGCGGAGGCTGAACGACGCGCGCGAGCCGGGATCCGGGTAGTTTCAGTTGGCGACTCTGATGGGGAAAATTTGTTTCAAAAAAACTTTTAAACAAAATAAAAGATTTTTAAAACAATGATGAGGGTCAAACTTTCATTTTACCCCTTTCTTTAACTGTTGTGTGTGTGTGCATGTGCTTTACTTTTTATTTTACAAAAAAAATAAAAATACAAAAAATGCATCAATATACATCTGTGTACATACATTTAAAATTCTTCAAAAAATTTTTTGTTTTACTCAGAAAAAAGAATTTTAGAGACCGCACACTACGCGCACTGCTGCCTCGGATACACCGCACACTATAACCCTCAACCCGGAGTGGTCTCAGTTGCAGTCCGTTTGGTCTTCCTAGGCCTCTTGGACGCGCACGGGATCATTTCAAACATCCCATCCTAGTCTGACGTCGGCCACACTTGCATGTTTGAGTCTTGAGTCACACTCTGTCCAGACTCGGTTGGTTTATACCCAGTCCGTGTCATACAACTTGGATACATATCCCATGCCGGCCATTTTCTGAGTCGAAGCTCGGAATTCAAGATCCCTTGCGCAAGCAAAGCGATGAAAGGTCATGCTAAAATCTTGACTTGATCTTGATTTCCGAAGCTACACCCAGACGATGTTTCGTCCCGGATATACATCCATGCTCACATGACACCATGTCATCAAGCCTTTAATACGTCAGCCATGACGATATGACCCAGCCAACGCCTAACGTCACAGATCCCTTGCGCAAGCAAGGTAAAGAGAGGTCATGCCGAACTCTTGACATGATCTTGACTCAATGGCCGGCTCGGTTCACTATTCACATGGCTAACGCATTAAAACGAACATGACAGGCTCGGTCCTTAGGTTCGATTTTTCTTTTAGGCCGGTGGAAACCGCTTGCCCTATAGGACCCTCGCCCTGGGCTGTCCACCCTGGGATGTCGAAATACAGGTGCAAAACGAGTGGCTTATAGTTGCACAGATGGTTTCCACTGACCCAGGATCTAGCATAGTTGCGAAAAAGAAGAGCAATCTTTTCCAACCTACCTAGGACTCTGAGAAAACACGTTTTAAGTAAATTAAAACAACAAAAAAAATATTAAAAAAAAAAGAACGGAAACCGCATGTCACGTGAGTTTTCCCCCTTTATCCAAAAGGCCTTCCCGTGTCTAAACCTTACCCGTCACCCCCTCCAGCGAACCGAGAGTGATCGAGAATACCCGGGAACTACTCTCCCCGTGTCAAAGCCGCAAGGTCCAACATCCTTCCCACCGCAGTCACCAGGGCAGTCCGTCAGCTCCCCATGGCCAAGTCAGTGGATAACAACGAGGAAAATGGGACCTTACCCCCAAGAAATTTCCCAACATTGGAAGAAATTTGGCAGGTCCTCATGGCTATTGAGAAATGCCAAGGTGAACAACAAGCCTGGATCGAAGGTGCCATGCACCACTTCGGGACATTAGCCACCCAACTACCTGGGGCTTCCAAAGTCATGCCTACTCCTGCAGCTTCTAACGTCTCTCATTGTCTCCCAGAAGTCAACATGTTGCCCTCGTACGAGCCATGCAGATACGACATAAAGCCACAAGACCTCTCGGGGGAAGACATGCCCATTCAGCATCCTGAGGTCCCGGTACCACCGCCGAACAACGAACACATCTGGTGGGATGTCTGCGATTGCACCGCTTGTCTGGAAATGGAATTCCAAGATGAAATGAACGAGGGCCGCCCTTGAAGAAAGAAGAAACCTTCTTCTCAACAAAAGCTAAAGAAGAGGTACGAATCCGGTGACCCCATAGTCGGAACCCTCGGAGAACCCTCAGGAAAGTTTGACTACTACGTCATCTACTCCAGCAAATCTCCTCAGCCTAGCTCTACACAAGGCCACGGCAACATCTGCGCCATGATCAGCTGGGACGAGCTTCGCACCGCCACCAACGGCCCGAAGGTCGGATACCTCAACCCTGTCTTGGGAGGATCTCAAAGCCATTGTCGATGCTTCCACAAGAGCTATGACGGTGAGCGAATTGAAATGCGCGGAAGGCCCAACGCCAACCAAGGCCCTCCCATTACGAGAGATAGGAGAGACGAGCAAAGCGTAAGCCGAGGTGAACGTTCGACACGTTACGGTCAAATCCCGACGAATCCTCCACGGGCGGACAAAAGGCCAGCCATACACGAGCCACGAGGCGAAAAGGGACCCTATGCCAAAGAAGCAGAAACCACTTGACCCGAAAGTGAAGATCTGTCTTAACTCGGCTCAGCGTACTCGGGCTAACATCTCGCTCTGGTCTTTACTCACTTCATCTTACCCGCACAAACTCAAGTTGGAAGAAAGTCGGCCCGGACCATGGTTCCCATCACCGTGACACACGATGAAGCGGTTCGGATGATCGGCAATGTTAATTACGGCAACATCATCACTTTCGCGGAGCTCGACCTCCCAAAATTTGGGGCGACCACAATGAGCCTCTCTACATAATAGTTCAACTAGACGAGCGCCGTCTCCCTCGAGTCTTGGTAGATGGGGAATCATCCATGAACGTCCTTCCATCCAAAATGATGGATTTGCTAGGGATCAAAGCAAGCGATTTGAAGCCCTCAACTCGAGGCAATCAAGGCATACGACTCAACGTCTCGCCCGGTCTTAGGAATAGCCACCTTGAACCTATGGTTCGGAAAAGCAAATGGTCGATCGACTTCCAAGTCATCGACATCCCGATCACATTCACGCCATTTTGGGACGCCCTTGGCTACACCGAGATCAATGGGGTGGCATCCACCCTCCATCAATGCGTAAAGTTCGTCAAGGAACATATCTAACCATCATCTACGGTGATAGCATAGTCACCGAAGGGACCGACACAAACGGCGTCCGGTTTTAGAGATCAAACACGACGATGATGGCATGATGCTAACGGGGTTCACCATCGAAAGCCCAAAGGCCCGGGTGTGCCACATAGATGCGCCTTTGATTTGGGACAAGATCCCTCCCCGATGAAAATGATGAAGCACATGAACTACATCCGGGGCTCGGTTTGGGAAAACGCCGTCGGGGTACCAACAAATCATCAATATCAAAGAGCAGAATACCCTCCATGGCCTGGGATACATTCCTACTCCCGAACACATTGCGGAAGACAAACGAGCTGCACGGAAACGCGCCGCCGATAACAAAAGAGGCTTGCACGCAACCTCCGATCTTCGCCCTAACAGCTTCGACATGACCAAGTACTTCATAAAAAAGGATGACAACTTGAAGGAAGACCCAGGAAAGGGAACAAAGTTGATCAACGCCAAACAAAGCTGGCCGACAACCATGGACAGGCTCCAACAGAACATTGCAAGATTCAGAGGCCTCAAGGTAAATCCCGTCAGAAGAGCATTTCTCGACGCACCGCCTCTACCAGGACCCACGACAACCACTATTCACAATGAATTTTGGTTTGGGAAAGCCCCCTCCTTGACAGAAGAACTCGAAAAACTCTTTGTCAATACCCCTGCCTTCAACAAGTGGGATGAGTCCGCATTTGAGCTAGCAATGCCCAAGACAAAAGCAAAAGACTCCGCAGACGATGCTTGGAACGAGCCCCTGCTCCACCTGCTCTTTGATGAAGAAATCGAGATGCCAGACCTAGTCGATTTTGTTTCTGATAACTCTATAGTAGCCATGATCGGGAACGGTGACACAAAGCCTTTCAAACCCCGCCTCCTATCAAGCTCACTGCCACTCAATGACTGGGCCACCTTCTCCGGACCCACCGCCAACAAAAGGAACATGATCGAACAACTTGGTCTGACCCCTCGAGTCCTAGAGTCCGGTGTCAAAACCCATCTTGAGTCCATTATCTTTGAATTTGAGTCTCTCGAGTCATCGATGGCCTCACGCCGGAAGATTACGAACTCATTGCCAATAATGTATTCCCGTATGCTCTTAATGAATGCTTCGATCTTTCCGAGTATCCTCTCATTGCATCTTTAACAGCGATAAATTAACTAACACACAAGCGGTTAATAACGATTCACTTGATAAAGAAGCGAGACACATTAAACGAACAATACATTAAGCACATCTTTAAGCATGTTGTCAAATGAGAGAAAAACCGGGCCCAAGGCTGAGGAGGTTTTAACCAAAGTGAATTTGGGAGGCTGTTTGAAGAGCCAAAAGAGACGCAAATCGGAAGTTTCTTCACCGGCACGAGCAAGACGCATTGGCTTGCCTTTGCTCAAAGATTTCGTGGACGTGTTCGCTTGGTCTTACCGAGACATGTCCGAATTAGATCCAAACATCGTAGAACATCGGATCCCCTTGAATCCCTTAGGCCTATCAAGCAAAAGCTACGCCGAATCAAGCCAGAATGGTCTTTACAAGTCAAAGAAGTGATCGAGAAGATGCTCCGCGTCGGCTTCATCAGGGTGATCGAGTTCCCCACATGGCTCTCCAACATAGTCACAGTCACCAAGGCCAATGGAAAAGTGCGCTGCTGTGTGGACTTTCGAGATCTCAACAAAGCAAGTCCCAAGGAAAATTTTCCACTACCCAACATCGACATGTTGGTAGACACTACAGCCAATTTCGAAGTCAAGTCCTTCGTGGACGGATTTGCCGACTACAATCAAATCAAGATGGCTGAAGAAGACCAAGAAAAGACGGCCTTCACTGCCCCAGGGGACCTGCGCTACGTGTAATTCCGTTCGGACTAAAGAACGCTGGGGCTACCTACCAACGGGCAGCAACAGCCCTCTTCCACGACATGATCCATAAAGAGATTGAAGTGTACATCGATGACATGATCATCCACTCAAAAGGATCAGATGGACAACACTTCACGGACCTGATAAAGTTCTTCGATCGCCTTCGAAAACACTCAATGAGGTTAAACCACCGAAATGCACATTTGGGGTCGGCGAGCAAAGTCTTTGGGTACATGGTCACTGATAGAGGCATCGAGGTTGATCCTCAAAAGATCAAGGCCATCATCGAAATGAGACCACCGAAAACTCAAACAGAGGTGAAAGGCTTCATGGGCCGCCTGCAGTATATCAGCCGCTTCGTCAATCAATTGACCTCCATGTACGAGCCCATCTTCAAACTAATAAAGAAGAATGCCGACGTCGAATGGAACTCAGAATGACAAGATGCCTTTGAAGAAATAAAGGCG
The DNA here is from genome assembly GCA_022495995.1 of Adenophora triphylla var. japonica. NCBI lineage: Eukaryota > Viridiplantae > Streptophyta > Magnoliopsida > Asterales > Campanulaceae > Adenophora > Adenophora triphylla. The sequence continues at coordinate 192,355 of JAFEMH010004671.1, read as the reverse complement.
TACCTTGTGAGTCCTCCGATTCTCTGTCCTCCCCATGAGGAGAAGCCATTGTTGCTATACCTAACTGTGACCGACACGCATGATTGGAGCCATGCTTTCGCCAAGAAAAGAAAGAGTCACGAGTTGAGAACTCCATCTACTTCGTCAGTCGAAAGTTTCAAGGCAGCGAACTTAACTACTCAGCCCTCGAGAAAACCTGCGCAGCTCTAGTATGGGTCGTCAGAAAATTGCGGCACTACATGCAGTCGCACACGGTACACTTGGTTTCCAAAATGGACCCAGTCAAATACCTCTTCGACAAGCCATCTCTATCAATGAGGCTCGCCAAATGGTCCTTCTTCCTAGAGGAATTTGACATCAAGTACGTGAACCAAAAGTCAATCAAGGGACGGGCAATGGCCGAACAGCGGTGACTTCCCAGCCGACGAGGCTCGAGGCCCCGAACCACAATTCCCGAGACGAGGAATCTTCGCACTCGAAGGCGAAAATCGATGGCTTTGTTCTTCGATGGAGCGGCCAACAAAAAAGGAAACGGCATCGGTATGCTCTTGGTCGATCCCAAGGACGAGCACACCCCGATCGCCATAAAACTCAATTTCGAGGTAACCAACAATGCCACCGAATAGCCTGCGCCGCCGGACTACAGGCCGCACTCGAAAGAAATGTCCGAAGCTTCGAGGTCTATGGGGACTCGGCCACGATCATCAACCAACTTTCCAACAAGTGGAAAACCATAGACCCAGGCTTGCAAAAATACCACGCCCGCATGGAAGACCTCATCACACAATTCGAAGAGGTCACCTTCCACTACTTGCAGAGACCGAAACCCGGTTTGCGGATGCCTTAGCCACCTTGGCTTCACTCGTGGAAATCCACGAGGGAAAAGCAATCAAGCCCTTCAAAGTCGGACGAAAGGAAATTCACGCCTCTTGTTGCGAGATCGAACGAGCCCAAGCCCATCAATGAGCCATGGTACAACCGGATCTTCCAATACCTCAAAAATGGGGAAACCGCCTTCATGAACGAGGAAGGTCAGCGCGGGGAAGGGGTCAAAGCCAAGAGCATCATGGCCCTAAAACGCCTCGCCTCTCACTTTGTCATCCTTGGGGACATCTTTGTACAAGAAACGCTACCAAGGACCACTCCTCTGTTGCATCGGCCCGGGAAGAAGCAAACAAGCTCATGAACGAAGTCCACAATGGGGCTTGCGGTCCCCACATGAACGCGAGCCACGATGCAAATCATTCTCGGGATGGGCTACTCTTTGGATCTCCATGGAGCGAGGCTGCGTCCCACTTTGTCCGAAGAGCTGCGACAAGTGTCAACGGTTCTCCAACCTCAATCATCTACCTCCTCACGATCTCTACTGCATGACTACGCCCTGGCCCTTCGCCACATGGGGAATTGACGTCATTGGGAAAATTGCTCCACCGGGTAGCAACGGTAACGAGTTCATCTTAGTAGCCATCGACTACTTCACCAAATGGGTCGAAGCCAAGTCTTACAAGGTACTTACCTCCAAGAAGGTCGCGCATTTCCTCAAGGAAAACATCATCTACCGATACGGCATCCCGAACGAGGTCATATCAGACAACGGCTCACACTTCGAAGGGGAATGCGACAGACTGCTGGCTGAATTCAAAATCACACGCCACAAAAGTCTTCTCCCTACCGGCCATAAACAAATGGCGCCGTAGAAGCAGCAAACAAGACTCTCGAACGGATCATCCGAAAAATGACCACCCGAGAACGAGATTGGCCCGAGAAGCTGTACCTTGCACTTTGGGGCTACCGAACATCAGTCAGAACAGCCACGGGAGAAACTCCATTCGCCCTAACATACGGGATGGAAGCAGTCCTCCCCATTGAATTGGAAATTCCCTCACTCACGAGTCTTTGCTTGGAAAATGACGTCAACGAAGTCGAATGGCTCACGGCCAGAGCACGGCCAATTGGCTCACGCTAGACGAGCGACGACTAAAGGCCATGGAACACGTCCGAGCCTACCAAAGCGGGATGGATAGAGCTTTCGACAAGAGAAAGTCAAGTCCCGAGACATCGGGGAAGGCGATCGGCACTCAAGAAAAGCCTCCCGCTCGAACCAACCCAGCTGGGAAAATGGGAACCAACATGGATCGACCCTTTCGTGGTTCAAAAGATCTTCTCAGGAGGTGCCATGAAGGCGACAGGAACTAGACGGCAATCCCTTCATGAATCTAGTCAACGGAAGCAAACTTCGCGAGATACTTCGCCTAAAGAAGAACAAGCGTGTATCTCTTGGCACTCCATTGTAGTGTCGAACTACGCAGACCTGAGCCCTCTAGTCCGGGGGAATGAGGCAACCTTAATTGGTCCGGTCTAAAAACACACAAAAAAGTCAAAAGTTTGAATGTCAATCAAGACCTCCATCAAGCTGCACACTTTCCAAGAGCATGCCCCCACCGTCACCTTGACTAAATCAAAACAACGGCGGCAACATCAAAGGACATCAAAAGGTCACTCAGCATCAAACGGCCGGCCCATGTACGCTTCCCGAAGCCAGGGGCTTGTCTTCGCCCTCACGCGCTTCAAAAAAAAAAAAAGAGAGCTCGAGCAAGGGCTCACAAAAAAATAAAAAAAAAGCTCAAACAGAAGCTACAAAAATGAGGTCAAGAGCCCGAGGCCAACAAGAGGCAAGGAAGCTACGGAAAAGACCGTCAAAACGACTTGTCAAGGGATCATCCAACCTCCCATCCAAACACAAAAGCCCAAGCAAAAGGGATTGCCGTCAAGGCCCAGGCTGCTTCAGTCCGCAAATAAAACATAAAGGTCCAAAGCTGGACGCCGCCAAGGTTCACAAAAGAAACAAAAAGCGAATAAGAGATCTTGCGTCTCGACAAAGCTTTAAAAGTAAATCACAAATCACTAACGGTTACAACATTTCTTGATAAGTTCAAGCACGGTCTACTCTTAATTTCACAACATGCTAAAAGATAGCTTAATACATTTAACAAATAATGTGTTTACAATGCAATGAATGGATACCTAGGAGGTCATTCCGCGCCATCTACGCTTGTCCCCTCGCCATTCTTCCCTTTCTTCCCTCGTCCCCGACGAGTCTTCTTTCGCTCCACGCGAGCCAGCTCTGCGTCTCTCAGTCCGAGATTAGGGGTCCTCCCCGTAGAGTCAAACAATCCAGCAGCTCTCAGGGCTTCATTCGACCGTGCTTCGGCTCGGATCTCCTCCCTGCGAGTCTGCAAAAGAGGACCTCTCTCCGTCACTCGGTCAACTCTGGTCTCGTAGTCAAACAAAGCATCTCCCGTGACATCCTGAGGGTCAGACCAGGCTTTGGCACTCCTAAGGCAATAGCTACTATGGCAACCGGGTCCTAGAATCGCTCCACGCCTGTTCCCCAAAGCCACTTGGGGCCCACGACACTGTTGCTCGTACCGGGCCAGTGCTTGGGTGGTCAATACGACACTCTCCCGACGTCTAAGGAGCACCACAGGAGGGAAAGCAGAATACTTCCACACCCTCAGAAAATACGAAAAAGCACCTGGAGCGGCCATACAAAGAGGAGCTACCTCCGCAGTCGCAAGGTCATCCCAGCCCAACAAAGGCTCCTGCTTCATCCCGAACTGCCGGGAAACAAGCAACGGAATATAGAAAGAGGACCAAGACAAGCCTGGAACTCTGACAACATAGGACTCTTCCTGAAAGGCCGTCCTAGTCTCAATCCCCCAGTGCGGAACCCACCAACGGATCTGATGCGTACCAAGCTGTGCCATCCATCTCTCCCAGGCAGACTGATCCATATCCAATACAAGAGGTTGCTGAGCAAATGACCACGGGCTAAACGACGTCGGAGCCTCGGGCATGGCCTGAAGTCTCTCCCGTAGCCACAATGTGAGCAAAGCGAGGCTTCCCCCTCTCATGAACCGATCCCCAGTCGCCAGACGGTCGATACCATGAAGAGTCTCCCCTAGCACCAATGGGACAATATCCTCTCCAGCTCTGCAGTGCCCAACCACATCTAGCAAAGCACCATCGCAAACCCCAAGGGAGCTGACCATGAAAAGCATTGCTATCACGCACAAGGCAAATGCATCCCACGAGACATCACTCTCATCTTCAATTATGAACCGCTCCGACAGCGCAGAAATGTCAATATGACCTGAATCAAGGATCATGCCCTGCACTTCTCCCAATGAAGTCCGAAGAAAGCCCGCAAGTTTCATGCTCACAGCAGCACCACCAATCAAAGGAAGCGAGATGACCTCCACCTCCGGTCCTCCAATCAAAGCTCGAAAATCCTCAAAGGTGGGCACTACCTCATTGTAGGAGAAGCAATACACATGCCTCCTAACATCCCAGAACATCGCGGTGTTGGGTTTTATGGATCCATGCGCAGCGGAATTAAGCATAAAATTAACACAAAACCCAAGCCCTAAGATCCGTTCTATACGATTAAATTGAATTGCTATGAGATAGAATTTACCAACCTAAATTGCTTTCCGGTCTTGAGCTATCGAACGGATAATTTTTGTGATTCGTAATCACAAACTTTTGATCTTCAAATCTTCGAATCTTCAACTCCTTTGGATCTTCAGATTTGAACTCTAGGTCTTTGATTTGTTTGAACAAAACTAAGACCCTCTTTTGGTAATCCACACAAATATGAATGTCGAGAACAATTCTCGGGTTGGGAATTGCTAGATTCCTAAAACTTATGGAAGAATATTGAGAGGACTTTTGATTGTGAATTTCTATTGAAAAATTCGGCTTGTTAATTAGGTCTGACAGACCTCACATATTTATACTACAATAGTATGAATATGTCTCCTAATCGTATTAGGAGAACAGGCTGTCAAACCGCGTTGGGCTTGATATGTCGCGCGGTATATTAAGCCATTGGCTTAATATGTCGCGCGGTATATATAGCCAGATACAGAAACTCTCAACCATTCTTCCTCCTGTTCAACCAATTCATTCTATTTGTGTGTGACCCAATAGGATTGTATTATGTTGGCAATGAGTCCGATCATATCGGCTCTCATAAGACATAAGCGGACTCTAGCAAGCCATTATGTCTACCCAAATAACACAACGTAAGAGTTCACGTTTCCAATGGTACACTTTCATTTATCCCTTTGTCTCACGATGTTATATTGAACACAAGTCATGGTCCATGTCAACTTGTATTTGTTCAATGCTTTCTCGATCTTGAGTATAATGATAGTCCAATCATATTGGGGTGTGGCCACACGCTTTCATCATTATCACTCATTGAGGGGCCCAAGCAAAACATCTCTCTTTCGAGGGACAAATTCCATCTTGACTTATCATCTTTCCCATCATGAATCCGATCATGCCAAAGATAGCCTTTATAGATATCGTGTTAAGATACCGTTTGACTAAAATCAAACATAACTTTCATCATGTGTAAAGTCATGATAATCTCGAGGTCTAGGGACTAAATGAAGTGACCATATGAGATTTAATTATGACATTTGACCATGACATAAATCTCATACGGGTCAAGTCCGATTACTTGTTCTCGACAAGTACCCATAATTTCAATGTGCATCTCTATGCATATAATCATCATATGATTATCCATTGACAATTATACTAATTATTCTCTTAATAATCGGGGACGGAGATTATTACAATAAATATGCAAACTATATAATAATCAAATAATAAACATAAACGATAAAGATGATACATAACGGTTTTCAGTTAAACATAACTAAAGCCTAGGGCATTACACCAACAGTCTCCCACTTGCACTAGGCTCCATTTATGTATCGAATACTCATGGATCCAACATGACCATCATGCTTCTGCCTGTGCGAGGGTCTTTGTAAGTGAATTCCTTATGTCATCATTGGTTGATACTTTGTATATTTTAACGTCTTCTCATTCTTTATGAATTCCTTGAAGAACGTCTAAGTGAGTGTTTGGATCGCTGTTGTGACCTTGGTTCCATTGTTTGCACAAGTGGCACCACTATAGTCATAACAAAGTTTCATCGATTAGTGATACTTGGAACATTTCCAAAACACTAAGCGAACTTTTGATCCAAACCGCCTACTTTTAGCTACATCATATGTTGCTAACAATTGGCCTTAGTAGTAGAATTGGCTACAATTTCTGCTTGGAATCTTTCCAATCAAACTGCACCTCTTATAAGCATAAACACAAATCCTAATTGCGATTCTAAAATAACTTTGTCAGTTTGGAAGCTAGCACATATGTAACCCTTACAACAAGATTAAACTTCCAATCTTTCAAATCCCAAGAACGTATCCTTAGTTCTTCTTAAGTACTTAAGGATCATCTTGAATGCCATCCAATGGTTCTCATCACAGGATCAGATTGGTATCGACTCATTATGCTTAGAGCATATGAGACGTCGGGTCTAGTACAAATCATGGCATACATGACAGATCCAAATGCCGAAGCATATGGAACTTCATTCATTTTCCTTTTGCTCATCAGTTGTCATAAGACAATGAGTATTGCTAAGAGAAGTACCATGATCCATTGACAAGTTACCTTTCTTAGACTCTTCTAAGAATCTTGTCAATGTGAACACTTTGACTCAAACCAATTTATCCTTCTAGATCTATCTCTATAGATCTTGATGCCAAGGATGTAAGCGGCTTCACCCATATATTTCATTGAGAAACCTTTCCTTGACCAAGACTTAACAGTCTTAAGTGGCGGAACTTGTTTTTCCAATGAGCAAGATATCATTGTAATAAAACAATAGAAATAATATTACGCTCCCACTGAATTTCATGCATACACAAGATTCATCTTTGTTCTTTGATGAAGTCAAACTCTTTGACCAATTCATCAAAACGAAGATTCCAATTCCTTGAAGCTTGCTTCAATCCATCTCATGGATCTTTGCAACATGCATACTTTATTAGAGTTTCTTGGATCGACAAACTATTCGGGTTGTGTACTCTACACATCCTTAATAATCTTTCCATTTAAAGAAAGTCGTTTGACATCCATTTGTCATATCACATAGTCACAATATGCGATAATGGCAATTGAAATTCTAACAGACTTCGACATTGTAACTGGCGAAAAAGGTTTCAATATAGTCAATACTATGAATTAACCTAAATCCCTTTGCTACAATTCTTAGTCATGAAAGTATACACCTTCACATCCATGTCGGTCTTTGAAGACCTACTTGCACCCTTTAGTTTTTACACTTTTAGGTAGCCCAATCAAGTTCCAAACTTGATTGTTAAACATGGATTGTAATTTGGATTCCATGGTTCCTAACCATTTATCCAAATTAGGAGAGGACATCGCTTCTTGATAGCAAGTAGGATCGTCATTCTCAATGACTTCCACTTCATCACTTTCCGCAACGAGAAATCACTATTTCTTGAGTTTGGATCGTAACCTATCCGATCTACGATGGACTTGTGCATCTTGAACCGGTTCCACAACTCCTTTGTGAACTTGGTTCCGTCTCTACTCTTGGATCCATATTATTTTCGGGTTCTTGAACTTCTTTCAAGATTAATTTTACTCCCACTAGATTCTTTATTGAGAAACTATTTCTCAAGAAACAAATCGTGCAGAGCAACAAACATTTTGTTCTCTTTGTGATTGTAAAATCAATATCCGAAAATAACCTTGTCAGATTTGGTGCTAACTTATAAGAGACAAGTCTCTTTACATAAAATTCGCAATCCCAAATCTTCATGAAAGACAAACTAAGTTTTCTTCCATGCCACATCTCATGTGGGGCCTTAGGAACCGATTTAGTAGGGACTCGATTCAGTGTAACCGCATTATTTCTAATGCATATCCTCAAAAGGAAATAGGAAATAGGAAAGTCTGATTGACACATCATCGAACGAACCATGTCCTACAAGGTTCAATTCCTCCTTTCAGACACACCATACAATGTGGTGTTCCGGTTGGAGTCAACTTTGAAACGATTTCATAGTTTTGAGATGATTGTCAAACTCTTGGCTCAAATATTCATTACCTCGATCCAATCGAAGTACTTAATAGTTTTGCCAAGTTGTTTTGCACTTCATCTTGAAATGTTCGAAACATCTCAAACGATTCACCTTTGGACTTCATCAGATAGACATAATCATATCTAGATAAGTCTTTAGTGAAATACGACGAAATACCAAAATCCTCCCCTAGCAATGCTGCTTAATAGTTCACATACATCTTATGTATAATGACTAATAAGTCACTAGCCCTCCCACTACTTTAGTGTAGGGTGGTTTGGTCGATAATCCCAATAAATAAGATCCAAAATCCTCAAATGATTCATGGTCATATGAGTCTAAAAGTCCATGTTAATGGAGTTTAGATATATGTTTCTTATTTATTTGACCAAGCCGGCAATGCCATATGAACGCGTTGTTCATATTGTTCGGCTTAGATTTCCCATTTATATTATAGATATCTTCAATGTTATTTTGTTTCTCATCTTCAAGGATATGAAGACCATTTAATGACATATGCATTACAATAAGGCATATTATTAAATAAATATAAAACTTCTTATTGAAAATAAGAAAATTATATCCTTCATCATCCATTTAAGAAACATAAATAATACTCCTACTCAAATCCGAACGTAGTCATACTTGTTCAAAACAAGTACTACTTCACAAGGCAAAGTGACTTCATAAGTCCCTTATGGCTAATGTTGCAACTCTTGCTCCATTCCCATGCTTAGGTTTAATTTACCTTATTTGAGTAGCTTTCTATTCTTTGTTCCTTGCACATTTAAACAAATGTGGGATTCAATCCTGTATCATATACCCAAGAACAAGAAGTCGAAAGAAAAATATCTATCATATAGATACTTGAAGTAGTAGCAATCATATTGCCCTTCTTCACCTTTTAGGCCTTCCTAATAAGCCTTGCAACTTTGCTTCCAATGACAATCTTATTGCAATGATAGCAAAATGCATCCTTTTGAGACACTTTGGGTTTAGCCTCTTCGGCTTTGACAACATTTGTCCTAGGTTTAGCAACTTTTGCTTTACCTTCTTTTCCTTCCTTTATGAACCCTTTTATTGTGTCAACCATTAACACAATTTGCGGATTGCTCCTTCTTTCATCATATGAATTAAGAGCTTTCACCACAACATATATCTTTTGCTTAGCTTGCACTTGGAATATTTCCCCTTTTGCGGTGTGCTAGAACAAAAGTAGTTATCATGTGCACAAGGTTCTTCATAAGAGCCTTTGAACATGGTGGCAAATATAAGGCAAGCAATATTGTCAGAATCATCACTATGTTTCTAATGTTGCTTCCTTATTTGCCCTTTGCAACATTTGCAATAGGATCAATAGGAACGGATTCGTAATGAACGTACAAATTTACCTAAGAACCATTCTTTAGGCTTTTGATCCAATCAAAATTATTTGTATCATTCATTTCGAACTTTGTCCTTCATAAGGACGAATCGCAATTATCATTATGTAATGCTACTTCTACAACAAAATATACAAATTATATGAACACATATCAATATCAACACATTTATCATTTAAGAGCAAATAATGTATTTTACAAATACTCCCACTAAATCATACACCTTCTAATGCTAATAAGCATAATATGCATTTAATGGGCTAAGATCCTACTTTAATTTAATCTCAAGTACGCTATGGCGCACCGCTCAAGATTAAACTAAATTAGGTAGAAAACATCAATCATATCGTATATGACTCTTAGGACTAAGATCCATCTTTAATTTAATCTCAAGTACGCTATGGCGCACCGCTCAAGATTAAACTAAATTAGGTAGAAAACATCAATCATATCATATATGACTCTTAGGATCTTTTATGAGATTTATTTAAGACATCATATGTCTAAGCATATTTTAATCTCATCTTATGCCTTGGGTCCAAAACCATTTTGATAACCCAATTAAGTTCATTCATATTAAACGTATAGGAACCACCATTTCCTCATCTTGCTCGCAAACGGAATAGACTCAAAGTACCTTGCTATGGCAAGCCCACCCAAAACTATCCGAGTGGTCTCAAGTGTTTAATCATGAATTGGCATAAAGAACTTAAAAGTTAAATGAAGGTTCTTTAAGGTAGATTATAAGCATATCAGAAAGATGGTCATAATCATGCACTGTAAGTTCCCGTGAAGATAGGTGAGCCACAAGGACTACTTAAGTACCAACTCTTCCTTAGACGTAACTCTCCTAGTCATGCACAATTAGAAATCGCCTACGATTTGGCAACATAATCACTACCTTTTATAAATAATCAGTTTCCTTTTAAATTTCGCGTAATTATGACTTGTTTCCATAAACAATCATAAAATTCAAAAGTTACAATGTCTAAATCTAAACATATTAGGAAACTATGAATCAATGTTTCAACTAAACATCTAATAAAAAAATTCTTACTTGTAAAACTGACTTGTTTCATAAACAATCAGACACTAACTTGTTTCTCATAAACAATTAGTGAACTATAATTCAATGTTCAAAAACATTCTAGAATTACAACAGCTTCTTCATGCATAAGAACACTCAATAATTATGCAACGCAACAATTAAATAAACACCTTTTAATTAATTAAGCAAGCATAAACAATGAATTAATCTAGCATAGCCCTATAAACTCAATTTCCGTAAATTTATAGCATCCAGATTAAGACATAAAACATCTCGGATTGTAAACACAATCACGTAATAGCGTAAAAATTAAACAAACCGATTCTCGCCTGCATTTGGCTTATTATGTCGCGTGACAACATCGCCCGAGGCTTGATATGTCGCGCGACCTAACAGCCGATAACCCGAATTCCTCATGGCTCATCATGTCGCGCGACTAAAGTAGCCAAGTAACAGGATTTCCGCATTTCAATCAATTCAGATTACATGCAATTAAATCATATAAAACAACCCTTTTACAGATTTAATTCAACATAATTCGAAAACGATTTTCACATTGTTTCACATAAACAATCAAAATTCTATCGCATACAAAAACATGCAACGAACATATAAACAATTTATATAATCATTCTAGCATGTTAATTCAAACTTAACCATACGAACGGGGCTCTGATACCACTGTTGGGTTTTATGGATCCATGCGCAGCGGAATTAAGCATAAAATTAACACAAAACCCAAGCCCTAAGATCCGTTCTATACGATTAAATTGAATTGCTATGAGATAGAATTTACCAACCTAAATTGCTTTCCGGTCTTGAGCTATCGAACGGATAATTTTTGTGATTCGTAATCACAAACTTTTGATCTTCAAATCTTCGAATCTTCAACTCCTTTGGATCTTCAGATTTGAACTCTAGGTCTTTGATTTGTTTGAACAAAACTAAGACCCTCTTTTGGTAATCCACACAAATATGAATGTCGAGAACAATTCTCGGGTTGGGAATTGCTAGATTCCTAAAACTTATGGAAGAATATTGAGAGGACTTTTGATTGTGAATTTCTATTGAAAAATTCGGCTTGTTAATTAGGTCCGATGTGCACTCACATATTTATACTACAATAGTATGAATATGTCTCCTAATCGTATTAGGAGAACAGCCGTCAAACCGCGTTGGGCTTGATATGTCGCGCGGTATATTAAGCCATTGGCTTAATATGTCGCGCGGTATATATAGCCGGATACGTAAAACTCTCAACCATTCTTCCTCCTCGTTCAACCAATTCATTCTATTTGTGTGTGACCCAATAGGATTGTATTATGTTGGCAATGAGTCCGATCATATCGGCTCTCATAAGACATAAGCGGACTCTAGCAAGCCATTATGTCTACCCAAATAACACAACGTAAGAGTTCACGTTTCCAATGGTACACTTTCATTTATCCCTTTGTCTCACGATGTTATATTGAACACAAGTCATGGTCCATGTCAACTTGTATTTGTTCAATGCTTTCTCGATCTTGAGTATAATGATAGTCCAATCATATTGGGGTGTGGCCACACGCTTTCATCATTATCACTCATTGAGGGGCCCAAGCAAAACATCTCTCTTTCGAGGGACAAATTCCATCTTGACTTATCATCTTTCCCATCATGAATCCGATCATGCCAAAGATAGCCTTTATAGATATCGTGTTAAGATACCGTTTGACTAAAATCAAACATAACTTTCATCATGTGTAAAGTCATGATAATCTCAGGTCTAGGGACTAAATGAAGTGACCATATGAGATTTAATTATGACATTTGACCATGACATAAATCTCATACGGGTCAAGTCCAGTTACTTGTTCTCTGACAAGTACCCATAATTTCAATGTGCATCTCTATGCATATAATCATCATATGATTATCCATTGACAATTATACTAATTATTCTCTTAATAATCAGGGACGGAGATTATTACAATAAATATGCAAACTATATAATAATCAAATAATAAACATAAACGATAAAGATGATACATAACGGTTTTCAGTTAAACATAACTAAAGCCTAGGGCATTACACCAACACGCGGCAGCCCGCAACAACTCCCAATCAGGAACCAACTCCTTAAGGGACCAAACCGAGAAAAGTCGAAACCTTACCTCGAAAGCCCGCCTCTGATGCCTCATACGGCGTCGCATCCACATTTTCAGCCGCTCAAGGAAGTGTTCTTGCCGCTCCTGCGAAAGCCTTGGCAAAATTCGTGGAACGTATGAAGAATCCATGGCAAAAATGGAGGTTCCTAGAGAAAATGGGGAAGAAAGCTCGAAAATGGCTGCAAATGGGGAGTGGGGAAGTCCAGACATCCGGAAAGCATTTATCCCTTTCCAAAAGCAAAGGTGATCCGTACGGACCTCTTTGCACCCCATGTTGGTCCGTACGGACCTTGTTGCAACCAGGTCCCACTTTTCCAGCAAACAGCACAAGTTGCACTGTTCCCAGCAGGACCTTGCTTCAAACTGCCCAAACTCTGGCCAAAGCCATTTCCGGCAAGCATACACTTCCCACAAACGCACTCCCAGCTCACGTGGCATGCACAAATAATAAACTAGCAACAATTACTAGGACAATTCCCGGGAATCACAAAGACGACATTACATCTTAGAATAAAATGCTTTGCGATACAAATGCGAATGTTTTATTACAGGTACAATGTCTGTTGCTAAACAAAAAAAAAAAAAAAGATATGGAAAGAGGGAAAGCAAATGAACCCTAATCTGATTCTTCAGCATCATCAACATCACCAACATCCTCAAGAGAGAAGTCGGGCACCCCGGCAAACCCGCCAGCCACATCCTCGTCGTCAGAATACTGAACCCCCTCCTGGGGTAGGTACTCAAGATACTCGGAGGGATCAAACCCGACAAAAGGGTCGAAATAGGCAGGCTCTGACGAACTCTCTCCCGATGCCTCCTGCGATGGCCAGAACTGGTGAATGACCGGCGGCCTCTGGACTCCCGAAGGCGTCCCAGCATCCATGTTTTGCCGCCCCCGCGAAGGTCCCTCCTGCTGTGGCTCTGGCTCGGCTCTCGGTGGGGGAACGTCCACAGAATGCCTCGAAGGCATCGGCTTGTACGCCGGCACACGCCGCGAAGACCGGCAAGACATCTTCCCCGCCATCTTCTTCATGAAGGACCGCAACGCCACATAACGGCGGGTCAGCGTATTATAGGCTCTCCCAGAGACCTGCACAAACAAAACAGCAAAAGAAAAGCTCAGCCAACGAAATACAGGCATACAAAAGAGAAAAATACAGAAAAGATGCCAAGACGGAAAAGAGTAAGCACACTCACCGGCATATCAGGATCAACCCTGCGCCTGCTCGGGGATGGGTACCGACACCCTCCGCCTCGAGGAATCCCCGCGAACATATGTAAAATCCGGCCCAGGCACCGGAACCTCTGGGGGACCTGGCGGGCCAGCCTCCCTCTCCCTCGCCAACACCTGTGGCGTCCTCAACTTCCTCCTCACGAAGGTCCCATACTCCTCTCCAAACAAGACAAACTCATCGGCACTCATGCCGCCCAGATACCTCTCAAACTCCAGCACGTCCATATCCCGAGAATCCATTATCCCAAAAGGCGGGTCCCTCGAAGCCAGGGGGAGCATACCCAGGCCATGCTGCCAAAAGACCCTCTCTCCTAAGTACATGACGTAACAGGTCAGGCCCCGCAGCATCTTCCGCTGCGCCGTCACCATGAGAGCACCCTCAAACTCATCAGCCTCATACCGAGCCCAGGGGTACAAAGCAAACGCCTCCGGGCTATCTCTCCCCAGATGCTCCTGCACCTCCCCGTAGGTAATGGTGAGCTTCCCCCTACTGGTCCTCCTCCTCCTCGCCGGACGGGCCCAGCCCAACATAGCAGGATAGGCCGCTATGGCCCCATCATCTCGATCCCACGGGAAGCACCGAAAGATCTCGTAGAACCACACCTGTGACAAAAGCAGAAAAGGCTCAGTGCAAGAGAAAACGAAGAAATGATAAGTTGCTAAATCAAAAACAACAATAAACTCATACCTCCAAAGCAAAATCAAAGCAGGCCAAAGAACTGGCCACGCCCCGGCTAAACCGGTCCAAGGAGAAGTAAAGCTCGGCCAGGCCCGCCTCGCCCCAAGCTATATCACAGACTTTCTCCAAATCAATCAAGCTCTCCAGCAGAGCAAAAGGAGCCGTAGTCACGTGGTTCGAGAACAGAGTCTCAAAAAGGGCAAACCACACAAAGGAGTATGCCAACTGATCCGCCGTCACCAGGCTGGTACCATGGCAATAGGCCCCAATACTGGCCGTAATCCTCATCTCCACATCGCTGTACAGCATGCCTAGACCCCTGCGTGGAAGAGGCGCAAAGCCCAACAGCTCTGCCAGCATGTCCTCTGCTATCCTATCCCTCCACCGCACTGGTCCTCCTTTGAAGGAAAGCCCGGTGATAGCAGCAAAATCGGTGGGCATCACCGTCACCTCGCCCCAGCTCAGATGGAAGGTGTGGGTGGTATCCCACCAATACTCAGACAAACCCAGGAAGATACTCTTGTTCTTCCTCGTATCAGAAATCTCGGCCAAGTTCTCCACAAACACGCCCAAGCCGGAAGCATACACCAACCTCTTAGGACTCGGCTTGCCCCCCATAGAGATGTCCAGCAACTGCTGCCACAGCTCCACTACAGCCTCGAGCGATCCCCGAGTCTTCATCTTTTTGGCTTTCCCAGCCAAAAGCCCCTCATCCTGCAGGTAAACACAACAAAGGTACGTCAGTCACAGTACTTAATACCAAAGCATAAAAAAAGGGGTCCGTCACAAAACACGGCACACATTGCACATAATTTTCACATGTAACCCGTCACCAAACACGGCACACATTACACATAATTTTCACATGCAACCCGTCACAAAACACGGCATGCATTGCACATAATTTTCCCCATGCAGTCCGTTACGAAAAACACGGCACACACTGTACAAATTTTCTCAACAGAGGGATTAAGCCCTACACGACACATTCTCAAAAAGACCCGTTACAAAACACGGCACACAAACTCCCCACAGAGTCCGTCACCAAAAACACGGCACACACTGCATTATACATTTTTCAAAAGAAAAGTCCGTCCCCACACGGCACATACTTTCAAACAAAACCCATCACGAAACACGGCACATGTCACATTTTTCACAAAATTTGTCACTACGTGGCAATTTTTCTCACAATGTACATACAGAAATAGCATAAGGTACAAAACACCAAAGCATGCATTCCAAAGAGAGGCACTTTATTTTTACAAATAAGAGCTAATCTACACATTTTTGCACAAAATTCACATACCCACAATTTTTACATGCTCAATTTCAACAATTCATCACGAATTTCACAAAAGGCATGGCAAATAACAAAAGCCCCAAATATGCGAAAAACTACAACCTAGTTCTAGCATTCAACAATTCAAGCAAGGAATCAAGACTAAATTGATTTCTTACCTCCCCGGTGTTCCTAACCCGCCGATTATGCACCTCCGGATTCGGATACAACACATCCGGGTTCTTCGAAGAAGGCACGAAGGAGATGCAATTTCTTTGAAGCTCCATCCTTTGTTCGATCACCTCTTGGCTCCGTTGAAGACGTCCCCTCCTTGTTCCTTCCGCCATCGCAAGCAATTCAAGCTAAGAAAATGGAGGATTTTGGTGTAAAAATGGAGTTTTCTCTCCTTCTCTCTCGCTGGTTCACGAACTGGAAGAAGGAAACGAAGGGGTGCCTCGGTTTTAAAGCCAGTCAAAATCTGGGAACTGTAAAATTCAACACTGGTCCGTACGGACCTCTTTACATCCCAGGTTGGTCCGTACGGACCTTCTTACAACCCGTGGCCAAATTACTTCTTTGCCCTTATAATCTTTGCCCCTGGCTGTCCAAAGGCCTATTTCGGCAGATTCAACGCAGTTTGGTCCTTAACCCATCAAAACAAGCATCGGCCGTCATTGTAAGTCCGGATTTCGCCCACTAAACGGCAACGCAACCACCGGCCGTCATCGTAAGCCCGGACCTTGCCCACTAAACGGTGAAACAAGCGCCAGCACCTCCAAGGCACAAAATGCCTCCAAAATGCTCAATGGCAACTCAAGCACCGGCCATCAAAGTAAGCCCGAGCTCCTTCCCCAGCAAGTCAAAAAGGGAATTCTTGCAAACCCGTACAAGACCGCATATCCCCAGCACCGGCCATCATCGTAAGCCCGGACCTTGCCCACTAAACGGTGAAACAAGCGCCAGCACCTCCAAGGCACAAAACGCCTCCAAAATGCTCAACGGCAACTCAAGCACCGACCATCAAAGTAAGCCCGAAGTCACCTTCTCAGCAGGAAAAGCCCCTACAAGGCCACGATGATCCCCAACAGATGAACACCGGCAGTCATCGTAAGTTCAACCTTCTCCCCAGCGGACAAAGCACGAGGCATCTACACCTCTCGCAATCAAAGCACAAGGCAGCCACGCCTCCACAACCGCAGCCAGAAGACGAATCAAGTCCTCACGCACGACACACCCGCAGTCAGAAGACAAATCAAGTCCTCACGCATGACACAACCGCAGTCAGAAGACGAATTAAGTCCTCATACATGACATATCTCCAGCCCGGAAGGCTTTAAACCACTCGGTCCGGAAGACCGTATAAACCTCCCACATCACTATTTCCAGCCCGGAAGGCTTTAAATCACTCGGTTCGAAAGACCGTATAAACCTCCCACATCACTATCTCCAGCCCGAAAGGCTTTAAACCACTCGTTCCGGAAGACCGTATAAACCTCCCACATCACTATCTCCGGCCCGTAAGGCCTTAAACCACCCGATTCGGAAAATCATATAATTTCCATCTCAGGACGCCACCACGTCCTCACAGTCGACCTCGGCGGTCACACCACAAACCATCTTCTCGTAAGATTACCCATCTTCTCGTAAGATTACCCATCTTCTAGTAAGATTGCACACCCAGGACGCCACCACGTCCTTACCACCAACCTATGCGGTCACCCCAGGACGCCACCACGTCCTCAGAGTCGACCTCGGCGGTCACACGACACCCAGGGCACCACCACGCCCGCATACACTCACAATTTCACGACCTCTGAACTACGACCAGGCTTGATTCCCGCCAGGGATACGTAGGAATCCTATCATAGGGTCCAGCCATCGACCTATGCGGTCACCCAGGACGCCACCACGTCCTTATCATTGACCTATACGGTCACCCAGGACGCCCCCACGTCCTTACCATTGACCTATGCGGTCACTCAGGATGCCACCACGTCCTTACCACCGACCTATGCGGTCACCCACAGGATACCATCACATCCACACACAGAGTTTCAGTCAGAGGACATCTCCCGTCCTCGTGCACAACAACACTCACCCCACACACGAACTACGACTAGGCTTGATTCCCGCTAGGGATACGTAGGAATCCTATCACAGGGTCCAGCCAACTGACCTAAACGGTCACACACACCCAGGACACCGCCTTGTCCTCACACATCGACCTACACGGTCACTTCCTCTCCCAGCACGCGATCCAGATTAGGACCCTTATCTTATCGACGACCCCACTTCCTCCGTAAGTGACATCGTCGAGGGGCTTCTGTAAGTACCCCAATCTGGATCACCCTCTTTCGAGCACATGGGAAACACCGCAGACTCACAAACGCAGTCTCGAAGACCTTTGACACTCAAAACCCCCCAAAAACCCCCATCCAAACCAAGGGAGGAACCTTTCTGGGATAAAAAGGGACAAAAGGACCTTTTGGGAATTTTTCAGAAATCAGAAAAGCATAAATGGTCCGTACGAACCTCTTTGCTGCAATGATTACTAAATCCCCTTAAAGTCCAATATATTTCCTCAAATCCCGGAGAACATCATTACTAGAATGCATGGTTGGTCAGTACGGACCTTATTGCATGACATATTGGTCCGTACGGACCTTCTTGTCACCAGACACCATAATTGCTGAATCTTCTTAAAGTCCACATATTCCCTCAAATCGAGGAAAACCAAAAATTTGGATTACCTAAGAGGTCCGTACGGACCTCTTTGCAGTTTTCCCTACACTATAAATAGAGGGCTCCCCCTCCCTCATTTCACACATCTCCCTCTTCTCTCCTCTCCCCCCAGCCTTCAGGCATCCCTCTAAGACCATTCGGGGCACTCCCGGCCCCTTTCGGATCCTTCCGAGGCCTTCCGAGCCCCCTCGCGGTGCTCCGAAGCCTCTTCGAGCACTCCCGCGATGCTCCCGCACTGCCCCGAGGCACTCTCGAGCTACTCTGAGGCCCCTCGTGGTACTCCGAGGCCTTGCCTGGTCTTTCCTGAGGCGTTCCGGCTCTTTCCGAGTCAAACCGGCGATCCCGACCCACGCCGAACCTTTGCCCGAATCCAACCAACGATTCCGACCCACGCCGAACCTCTACCCGAGTGATCCCTGCGATCCCAACGCACGCCGAATCTCTGCCCGAACGCAACCTACAATCCCGACGCACACCGAAACTCTGTCCGCAGACAACCGGCTCCTCCCGAAGCAATCCCGGTCCGTACCGGAACACTATTCCATCCTCAAACACTATTCCCCAGCGGAAGACAGACACGAACCAACATTGGTAAGGCTTCCTTCCTACACTATTTCAATACATTTCAATAAGCAGTGTACAATGTAGACATCCGATACATCATGCATTTTTAAAAAGCACATACACACACACACACAACAGTTAAAGAATATTAGGGGTATCCGAAAGACTCGTTTTTACGAGGCGACTCGGGTGAGCTCTAAGATTCTAATATTCTCTTCCCGAGGAGTCATCTAACCTCCGAACTCAAAATCTCATCACACAAAAATAGTTTATTTTTAAACTGATGCCCTTTTTCAATGTTTTGGGCTTAATAAAAATGGTGTGGCGACTCTACAAAGCGAAAACACGGCGAGACACCTCCCAACCACCGCAAAACGGAATAAGTTAGATGCCGGGGCGCGAACGCGCTGCCTATCGGATCCGGGCCATTTCTGAAACGCGACGACAATGCGAGATGCCGGGGGCCCCCCACGCGCGAGCCAGATCTCGGGTAATCTCACATGTGACTCACCTGGGGTAGGGTTTTCGTCCCGTTATTCCCGGTTTTGTCCCTTTTTTAAATAACTGTCCGAAAAATGTCCAAAATGCCCCCGAAAAGTGTTGAAAAGTGCGTTTTTCAGGAAAAGTTGTAATTTTATTTGTGATAACGTGTGTTGAGTATGCTTTGATGTTGGGATGCACGGGGCAGTCCCGGGACATCTTGTTAGCTTAAGAACGGGGAGTTTAACGGGTTTCGATTAACCTGGAGCGGGCCAGTTAACGGATTCCGGTTAATTTTTAACGGATTTTGATGATCCAGATTTGGGTACTTACAGTTAGCCCCTCAGCGACGTCACTTTCGAAGGAAGTGGGGTCGTTGAAAAAGATAAGGATCCAAATTGAGGGATGCCTTACTTGAAGAGACCTGAGAGGTCAGCTGGCTGGACCCTTAGTGGAAGAATTCCTACGTATCCCAAGCGAGAATCAAGCCGATCGTAGTTCGTAGGTGCAAGGGCCGCGCGTGGGGACCTTGACCTAAGCGAGACTGTTGTGAGGCATCTAAACCTGAGTGAAGACTATTGTGAGGCATCTGAACCTAAGATTACTGAAACTTTCGAGGGCGTGTGGCGCCTCAGACCAAGATTACTGGAACTTTCGAGGGCGTGTGGCGACTCAAACCGAGATTATTGAAACATTCGAGGGCGTGTGGCACCTCAGACCGAGATTACTGAAACATTCGAGGGCGTGTGGTGCCTCAGACCGAGATTACTGAAACATTCGAGGGCGTGTGGGGCCTCAGACCGAGATTATGAGGACGTGTTTGTCCTGAGACAAAGGCATTCGTGCCTTGAGATTGATTTTTGTGAGGCGTTCGTGCCTTGGGTGCTGGACTTATGATGACGGCCAAGTTTTATCTGCTGGGGATATGGTGGAAATGACGGGAATGGCTGCATCAAATGGATGTTATAACAATATGGAAGGATTGACGTTCTAACGACGGGGTTAGGAACGGGATGTGATCTCGGGATAGACTGACACATTGTTGGGGGAAAGTGCCCAGAGTTCTAACAGAACTGGTTAGGAATTGGGGGGATTGATTGACGTTTCTTCTTAGATGGATGGTCTTAGGATCCTGCTGGGGAGGAATGTTCGGGCTTACGATGATGGCCGAAGAGGGATTGTTGTTCGGGCTTACCTTGATGTCGCTGAATTGGGATGGTAGGGCTTACAATGACTGCCGGGGAAGTGAATGTTCGCTTGCTGGAGTGAAATGGTATTCGGACTTACGAGGATGGCCGAAGAGGGATTGTTGTGCGGGCTTACCTTGATGGCTGCTGAAATGGGATGGTCGGGCTTACGACTGGCGGCCGGGGAAGTGAATGTTCACTTGCTGGAGTGGTATTCGGACTTACGAGGATAGCCGAAGAGGGATTGTTGTGCGGGCTTACCTTGATGGCCGCTGAAATGGGATGGTTGGGCTTACGACTGGCGGCCGGAGAGATGAATATTGGTGAAAACCAATGGGAATTTTGACGTCTGGAGACGGAATTGTGATTTAACGTCTGAAGATGAATTGAGATTTAACGTCTGGAGACGAAACGTTAGTGAGAACTAACGGGAATTTTAACGTCTGGAGATGGAATTGTGATTTAACGTCCAAAGACGGATTGAGATTTAACGTCTGGAGATGAAACGTTAGTGAGAACTAACGGGAATTTTAACGTCTGGAGACAGAATGTTAGTGGGAACTAATGGGAATTTTAACGTCTGGAGACGGGATTGTGATTTAACGTCCGAAGACGGATTGAGATTTAACGTCTGGAGACGAAACGTTAGTGAGAACTAACAGGAAATTTAACGTCTGGAGACGGAATGTTAGAAATGTCTAACTAGGATTTAACCTCGGGGAGGGGGTGTTAGAAATGTCTAACTGGGGAAATTTTACACTTTTGGGGGCCAAAAGGGGTAAAATTGAAATTGTGAGAAGCTGAGGGGCCAAAGTGGCAAGGAATCTTTTAGCCTGTAAAAGAGTCCGGCCGGACTGAGACTCAATTTGACCAGGTTCAAATCAGCAACAGGCCGACGTAAATCAGTTCATTTCCTCCATATTTTCAGGCGATAGAAGAGAGAAAAGAGAGAAAAAAATATTTCCCCTTTTTTGAGTTTTGTTCGAATCTTCGCGGGATAATCATCATGGATGCCGGTTTAGAACCACGGGCTCGTCATAGGAGGACCGACAACGAGAGAGCGAGGTTGGTGAGGACCATTCGGACCACCGCTCTTCCCATGGATCCAACGGAGTTTTATCCGGCTCGGGACACTCATAAATCCAAGGAAGGGATCGAAAGACAGGTAAATATCCTCTAAATTCCGTTAATTTTCAAAATGTGCATTCTTTAAATTTTAGGATTTTGATTAGTATTGAGTTAGGGTTCTTGGTGCCCGAATTGGGGCTTTTGACTTTGCGATGTGCCTTTGTCGAAATTGACTAGCTCTTAGTTCAATTGACAATATGGGCAGATAACATAAAAATTTTGATTGCAAAATTTCATGCCTAGGGATGTTTTTCGAAATTAAAGTAAGTTTAATTTGGGACGAAGTAATTTTTCGAAATGTTCGAAATGTTTGAAAGTTCCGACTTCGACGGATTTTTCGAGATGTTTTTTTTAAAGTTCCGAATTCGAGGGAATCTTTGAAATGGTTTGAAAGTTTCGAATTCGACAGATTTTTTGAAATGTTTTGAAAATTCCGAATTCGACGGAGTTTTCGAAATATTTTGAAAGTTCCGAATTCGACGAATTTTTCGAAATGTTTTGAAAGTTCCAAATTCGACGGATTTTTCGAAATGTTTTGAAAGTTTCGAATTCGACGGATTTTTCGAATGGTTTTGAAAGTTCCGATTTCGACGGATTTTTCGAAAGGTTTGTACTTTTTTGGGATTTTGGACCGTTAATACTCCAACTGGGATGGACATATTTTAGGAAAATGAACTATATCTGTGTTTCATCATTTCGATATGCGTTCGTGCATTCTGTTGATGTTGTTTCTGTAGTAACGTACTTTTGTCGTGTTCACCTGCAGGGGCGAGGGCCGGTTAATGTTCATAACATGAAGAGTAGGGGAGCCTTTGAGGCGGTCCGGGGCGCTGTGGGAGATGCTCCCAGACGAGGCTCAGGACGGAGAGAGGAGTCCACGGCAGTTTGTGGTTGACTCCAGCTTGGCAAGATTTATCAGCGCAGTAGCTGCAGTGGCTTCGACGCAGAAGGCGAGGGTTTTGCATGTCGCTCTGAGCGAGTATTGGTGGGACACGACCCACACTTTCCATTTTAGGTGGGGGGAGGCGACCGTGACTCCCACTGATTTCGCGACGATTATCGGGTTGCCATTCTGGGGCAACACACTTGTGTGGGTGGATGGCTACACCCCGGAGCAGTTGTCGGGGCTGCTGGGTTTTGACATTACCGATGTCAGGGGCTTGGGTATTCGGTACGGGCCGATGGAGGCTCATCTGAGGAGGGGCATTGAGGAGTATTTGGCGGGGTCCCTGAGGATGACAGCAGAGGGCCTGGCTCGGGGGTTTTTGTGGTTTGCTTTGTCAGCTACCTTATTTCCCACTGCTGACACACCATGTCACTTTCCTCTGCTCGGCTCACTGACTGATATGGATGCCGTGAGAGGGTTCACATGGGGAGAGGCTGGTCTGGCCGAGCTCTACCATGCTTTGGATAGGTTCTCGCGGGGAGAGGATAACACTATAGGCTATTTTGTGTTTGCCTTGGATGTAAGTTCCCTTCTTTTTCTCTTCCTTGTTCATTTGTACTCGTATGTATCTGATTTGTAGCTGACATAACTTTCCATGTGTTTGACAGGTGTGGTTCTTGGAGGTGTTCCACCCACAGAGGTGGGAGACCAGGGAGGAGTATGCGTCCTTGTTCCCTGCCATGTTGATTTGGCAGAAGGCGGCGAAGAAGCCGGAAAAGTCGAGGGAGGGTACTCGGCTGACTTATGAGGAGGTGTCTCTGGCCATGAGCCGAGAGTTTTCTGCGCGGATCCAGCTGACTTGGTGGAGCCGGATTGATGCTTTTGTGGTCCAGGCTGCTAGGGACGTTACACGTCAGCGGAAGCTGTTGGTGGGGCTTCATTGCGACGCGATGTATTTGGGTGAGAGGGTGACCTATCAGCACGGTCCGGGGTCCCTTCCTTTGGTTCCGATGAACCCGCCTCCACACATGCAGTATCTTTTGCTGATACCGATGGAGGATTTGCAGCGATACAGACAGGGCATGTTTTACGCTGAGTTCATTATAGAGGATGACGACTATGATGTCTTTCTGAGGACGAGGCTGAGGAGCCCGCAGGTGTTTCACAGGAAGGCGAGGGCCCTGCATATCCCCGGGACTACCCGCTCCCTCGCGCTCGGCTGGCGTATGAGGGGCCTGATGGTTCTCGCAGGCGACTGACGGTTCCCATTTCGGAGGAGGTGAGGCCTCGGTACAGAGTGGATCCCAATGCTTCGGTGAGTGTTTTAATTTGATTTTTTGTACTTGATAGTAGCATTCTGCAAATGTTGCATCTGTGCTGTCTTTTTGTCTTTTGACGGCTTTCCTGATTTGCAGGTGTCTGGCCGTACTTACAACCAGGACGTGAGGCGTATGGATGGGATAGCCAACTATGCCAGGAGACTCGTGGAGTTCCTACGGTGTAGTTCCCGAAGGAGTGCGGCTATGCATGAGCCGATGCCATCTAGGCCGTCTGCAGCGAGAGACTCGTCTGCCTCCACGACTGGTGGGGCAGATTTTACGCAGGGGTTTGGCCAGTTCTCTGGTGAGACGGCGGGGTTCAGAGCTCGTCACTCTTCATATTCGGGACACGAACGAGGAGAGTCCTCGGGGACACATGCGCAGAGGTGGCCTTTCTCGTATTCCCGCCTTTAGGAATTTGGAGATTACCTATCCTCTGTGGATCCGGCTGCGGCGGGGCAGTATTTCGAGTGCTCGGATGACGAGCAGGACTCCGAGTAGTCCTACTGTTTTTTATTTATCTTTAAACAAATGTGTGTATTGTCCAAACAATCTAATTTGTACCTGAAAGGGCCTTTGAGGCGAAACCTTGTATTTTGAACATTTATTTAGTGATTACCTTTCTTTATTTTTGGCAAATAAGCAAGTAGGTTGATCAAAAATAAATAATGATGAGACATGCATAAAATTTGAACTGGTTAAAATTTATATCTATATGCACTATTATTTAATTAATTGCACTGTTGCACGAGCCCGGGGCGGATGCGGTGTCGACAGTGGTTGATTTAAACTATGGATGCACGTAGTTTTAAACAAGGCTTAAACAGGATGTGATTTGGAAATGTTTCTGACTTGAGGCAGCGGGCTGCAGAGTTGACCAAGTCAACTTGAAAAACAGTCCGGCCGGACTGGGCTTCAATTCCAGTTTGTTTTAAATTGCAGTCCAGTTTTTGCAATTTTGAAAACATTACGTTTGCTTCTGATCAAAAACTGACTTTCCGTTTGAATTCTTGAAGGTTTCCTTTGTTCTTTTCATGGCTCCATTTCCTAGGTTATCGTCTCAGATGCAAGAGCGATACTTGGATAATTTCCAGTAGTGGGTACGGCACCACACGAGGCAAAGCAAGGGTTTTTTCGAGGGTTGTTATGGGATGAAATCGGTTTGGGCTTTGAAGGAGCTCATGCCGGATTGGGATCTCTTGAGAGCTGCGGCTCGCTTCTGGGACGTAAGGAGGCACGTGTACATCTTTTCGTACAACGAGATTATGCCCACGTTTGAAGATTTCCGGGCCATAATAGGAGGATCTGAGGTGGAGCAACTTGTTCTTCCTTTGACGGGCAGCCTGGCCACCATTGAGAAGTTAGTGTCTTTTCTTGGTATCCAGTTGAAGAAGCATACGGGATGCTCATACTGAACACGGATTATGTTGACATTTCGAGGCTGCCCGATAAATTTGCCAGTGTGGAGGGGAGCATTTTTGCGTGGGACGCTTTTGCTCTGTGCGCAATTGCCACTTTATTCACCTTCACGTCCCTGGGTGTGTGCCATCACAGTGTACAGGACCTGGTGAGGCAGTGCCGGAGCGGGGGAGACATCGTGCCTTTGATCCTGGGCGAGACGCTCCTTGGCATAGGTCGAATGGGGACCGGCAGCCGATACATGTGGGGAGGGAGTCCCGCTATGCTCACTCTGTGGTTGAGGGAGCGATTGCAGATGGAGCCCGAGGTGCCAGTGTCTTGTGACCCCTGGTCCTTTTCTCGAAGTCCTTTAGTATTAGGGGGCGATTAGGCTGAGTTGGAGCTCTGGATGGCCAGACTCCGCATGCATCATTTGCGATGGTGGGTTCTTCATTGGAAGCTACAAACTTGTTGGACCACTCAGGAGGGTCTTCTTGTTGTCTGAGTGCCGGGAGTGTCCCAGACTGCTTTCTACATTCCATCATTGGTACTGCGAAAGTACAGGCTGGAGCAGGTGCCATTGACGGGTTTGGGTAATACTTCTACCTTCGAGGTGGGATCTCTTCCAATGGAAGATCCTTCGATGCTATTGCTTCTCACGCGGCTGTGGCAACACACGTCCTTTCCTGCCAGGGTTCTCTTTCACCGGAGAGGGGGCATTGTTCATCTACGCAGTATTTGAACTGGTACGAGGAGTGTATGGGGGAGACATAGATGGCCATCTTGTGGAGATGGAGGGAGCTGTTGGGCCTTAATTACCTATACGGCTCGACTTTGAGGGGGGCTGAAGCGGCTGCTAACCCTCAGGATTGTACTAGGGATGACATGGCTGATTACGAGGCCAATGCTAGTCGGGCGGCCGATCAAAGCATGGATATGATGACTCGAAGAGAGGCAGCTCGTAATAGAGCTAGGGAAAGGGCTGCATTGGCAGCTGCATGCTTGACAGAGGCGTCGGGAAGGGTCCCAGAGCCATGTAGAAGGACTACGGGAATATTCCCTGTGAAGGTGAAGAATGCTCGCCGTGGAAAAGGGAAGGGGAAGAAGGATGAAGGACCAAGTATGGGGGACTAGGTTGACCTTGCTGTCCGGAGTATCCGCCCACTGTCATTACAGATACATTAATTGATTAATGTTTATTGTAGTTTTGCTAGCGTGTAGCGAGTCAAGAGTTGACCGTGCTTGAACTCATCAAAGATTGTTTTACCCGTTATTAATATGTAGGTTAATTTTAAAGAGTTTTTCGAAACACAAGCGATTGGTGCTTATTTGTTTTTTTTTGTTTTTGAGACCGAACCAATAATGGCTGCCTACGTTCCTCTTTTACAATTGGACTAAGGGGCTCAGGTCACCGTAGTTCGACACTTTAGGTGATATTTGAGAAAAATAAACAAAAGAAGTGCGACCCTGTTTTTTACCTGGATCATTAGGAATGTATCCAGTTGGGTATTACTCTTTTAGCACTTTAATTTTACTGAGGGGTGGTGTATGGGGAAGGAGAGTTGACTCGTGTTCTTCCTCGAACAAAGTATTTGCGGAGCTTGCTTCCGTTCACAGGGTTAACGAAAGGGCTCCCGTCCAAATCTGCTAACTTAATGGCTCCTCCGGAGAAGATTCTTTGTACCACGAACGGGCCTATCCAGGTAGGCTCCCACTTTCCGAGGGGATTGGTCTGCGTAGGAGGCTTTTCCTTTAGCACCAAGTCGCCTTCTCTGATGTCTCGGATCTTGACTTTCTTATCAAATGCTCGGGCCATTCTGCTTTGGTAGGCACGAGTATGCTCCATGGCTTTCAATCTGCGCTCGTCGAGTAGAGCTAGTTCGTCGTGACGGCTCTGAAGCCATTCGACTTCATTGATTCCGTTTTCCAAGAGGACTCGGAGGGATGGAATTTCCAATTCCACTGGTAACATTCCTTCCATTCCGTAGGTAAGTGCGAAAGGAGTCTCCCCTGTGGCGGTTCTGACTGATGTTCTGTATCCCCATAGCGCTAGATGTAGCTTCTCGGGCCAATCCCGACCTCTGACGGCTATTTTTCTGATTATCATTGCGAGAGTCTTGTCTGCTGCCTCTACTGCACCATTAGTCTGTGGTCTGTAGGGAGAAGACTTATGGCGTGTAACTCTGAACTCGGTCAACAGCTGGTCACAATCTCCTTCAAAGTGGGTCCCATTGTCGGATATGATCTCATTGGGCACCCCGTATCTGCACATGATGTTCTCTTTAATGAACTCGGCCACCTTCTTAGAATTCAGTACCTTGTATGATCTGGCTTCTACCCATTTGGTGAAGTAGTCGACTGCGACTAGTATGAACTCGTGACCATTGCTCCCTAGCGGAGTGATTTTGCCGATGATGTCGATTCCCCATGTGGCGAAAGGCCATGGCGTAGTCATGTAATAGAGTTCGTGAGGAGGGATGTGATTGAGGTTGGAGAACCGTTGACATTTATTGCAGCTTCTGATGAACTGGATGCAGTCTATTTCCATTGATACCCAATAGTATCCCATACGGAGTATGATCTGTGTCAATGCTCTGGCATTCATGTGCGGACCGCAGGTTCCGTTGTGAACTTCGTTCATCAGCTCGCTGGCTTTTTCTTTATTTACATACCGGAGGAGTGGTCCTTAGTGGCGCTTCTTGTACTATATACCCCCCAGAAAAACGAAATGGGATGCCAGGCATTTTAGTGCCATCATGTTTTTGGCTTTGATCCCTTCTTTATATTTTCCATCTTCATTTGTGAAGGAAGCTTCTCCGTTTTGGAGGTACTGGTAGATTTGATTGTACTAGGGTTCGTCCATCGTTTCATTTTTAACTTCGATCTCACAGTAATAAGCAGGTGTTTCCCGTTTGCCTATTCTGAGGGGCTTTACTGATTTCCCTTCGAAAAATTCGACAAGAGATGCTAGGGTAGCCAGGGCTTCTGTGAAGCGGTTCCTGTCTCTTGGCAAATAATGGAAAGAGATGTCCTTGAACTGAGCAATGAGCTCCTCCATGTACGTGTGGTACTTCTGGAGGCCAGAATCTATCGTCTTCCATTTGTTGGACACTTGATTGATGATCAATGCTGAGTCTCCGTATACTTCCAGTTCTGAGATGTTGCGCTCAAGAGCAGCTTCCAGGCCGGCTGCACAAGCTTCGTACTCTGCTGCATTGTTGGTTGCTTCAAAATTCAGTTTGATGGCTATGGGAGTGTGCTCGTCTTTAGGATCGACCAAGAGCATTCTGATACCATTTCCCTTCTTGTTGGCTGCCCCATCGAAGAAGAGTTGCCAGCGGTTTGCGCTGTCGAGTGAGAAGATCTCGTCATCCGGAAACTGCGGATCAGGACCCTTGGGTTCACTGCTTGGGAAGTCTGCCAGCTGATCTGCCATTACTCTGCCCTTTGTCGATTTTCTGACCATGTACTTGATGTCGAATTCAGCCAGGAAGAATGACCACTTGGCTAGTCTCATTGACAGAGATGGCTTATCGAAGATATATCTGACGGGGTCCATCTTGGGGATCAGGAGCACTGAATGTGATTGCATGTAGTGTTTCAGTTTCCCGACTACCCATACCAAGGCGGTACAAGTTTTCTCTAATACTGAGTAGCTGAGTTCACTTCCCTGAAGCTTTCAGCTTACGAAATAGATTGCATGCTCAACCTTGTAATCTTTCTGTTCTTGTGCCAACATTGCTCCAATTGACATGTCTGTTACTGTCAGGTACAGGAGGAGTGGCTTATCTTCATGTGGCAGGCACATGATTGGGTTATTTTCCAAGTATGTCTTGATTTTTTCGAAGGCTGTTTGGCACTCGGAGTCCCATTTGATGTCAGCATTCTTCTTCATTAGTTTGAACATTGGCTCGCAGAGAGATGTCAACTGGTTGATGAAGTGGCTGATGTATTGAAGTCTTCCCATAAAGCTTTTTACTTCTGTCAGTGTCTGTGGCGGCTTCATGTAGATGATGGCCTTGATTTTCTTGGGATCGGCTTCGATACCTCTTTCTGTAACCATGTACCCTAGTACTTTGCCTCGCTTGACGACGAAGGTGCACTTTGCAGGGTTCAATCTCATGGAGTGCTTTCTGAGTCTGTCGAAGAACTTTCTCAAATCTATCATGTGCGGCATGTCTGATCCTCTGGAGTGGATGGTCATGTCGTCGACATACACTTCGATTTCCTTGTGAATCATGTCATGGAAGAGGGCTGTTGCAGCCCGCTGGTAAGTAGCCCCAGCGTTCTTCAAACCGAACGGCATGACCGTGTAGCAGTATATCCCCCACGGAGTGGTGAAGGCAGTCTTGGCTTGATCTTCCTCGGACATTTTGATCTGATTGTATCCGGTAAACCCATCCACGAAGGATTTTACCTCAAAATTTGTCGTGGTGTCGACCAGCATGTCGATGTTGGGCAGTGGGAAATCATCTTTAGGGCTGGCCCTATTGAGATCTCGGAAATCCACACAGCATCTGACCTTTCCATTGGCCTTGGTGACCGTCACAATGTTGGAGAGCCAGGTCGGGTACTCAATTACTCTGATGAAGCCTACGCGGAGCATTTTCTCAATTTCTTCTTTTACTTACAAGGACCACTCTGGCTTGATCTTGCGTAATTTCTGCTTGATAGGCTTGAATTCTGGATCCAGGGGGATTCTGTGCTCCACGATTGAGGGATCGAGTCCTGGCATGTCCTGATATGACCAAGCGAACACATCAACATACTCCTTGAGGAGATTTATCAGGGCTTCTTTTTCTGCACCAGCGAAGAAACTGCCCACTTGTGTCTCTTTAGGCTCTTGCATTGACCCCAGGTTCACTTCAGTCATAACCTCTTCGGCAGCTTGGGCCCGATTGTCCTCTTGGTCTACTACACGCTTGAGAACTTCTTTAATGTATTGTTCGTTTAGTGTGTCTGCTTCTTTATCAAGTGAGTTATTATTAACGTCTTTTAAGTTGTTTGTTAACTTATCAGTTGTTAAAGTGGAAATGAGGGGATAATCCGAAAGGTCAGACTTTTCATTAAATGCGAACGGAAATACATTGCTGGCTACATTATCATAGTCTTCCGGCATGAGGCCGTCGGACGACTCAGAGGACTGGACTTTGACAAGGACTAACTCAGAGGGTTTGAGACCGGGTTTAGGGAGATGTGGGTGCAGGCCCAACTTGTCTTCCATTTATGTCTGGCTTGCCCTTGGTACATTGAAAGTTACCCAGTTTTTCAGTGGCATTGCTGGATGCTTGATGAGGGTTCGGGGGTCGAGAGGCTTGGCTTCTGCTGTCCCAATCATAGCAATGATGCTGTTTTCGGAGCCCAGGTCAATCAGGTTTGGCACCTCCATGACTTCTTCAAAGAGACTCTGTAGAGCGGGTCCACTGCGAGCATCTTCTATGAATTTTGGTTCCTTCTGCTTTGGAGTTACTGTCTCGAATGTGGCACCGACGGCTAAACCGAACAGTCTATTTCCCATGAAGAGTGCCTCGAGCTGCTCTTCCATGTATGGGATTCCTTTGAATGTGTACTCATGCTGAACTGTGGTGGCAATTGGTCCAGGTAGAGCTGTGATGTCGAGGAACGCTCCCCTTATCGGACTAGCCTTGAGTCCTCTGAAACGCTTGAGGTCCCGTGCTAGCTTTTCCATCCTTTTTGTAGTCTCTGTGCTGACTTTTCCTGCTTCTTTCTCATCTTCATCAGTTCCACTTTCGGTCCCCTCAGTTTCGCTGTCGGTTCCCTCAGTTCTGCTGTCGGTTCCCTCAGTTCTGCTTTCGGTTCCCTTGATGAAGTAATGAACGAGGTCGAAACTGTAAGGTTGGAGGTTGGGTGTGCCGTTGGAGGTTCCCCTTCTGCGGGCTGCTGCCTTGGTGCTAGCGAGCCTTTTGTTTTCTTTGATATCAGCTGGTGTTGGCACATAACCGAGCCCCTAGACTATAGTGTGGTTCTTGACTTCGATGACTTAGTGTTAGCCTTGTAACCTTTTGCCGAGCCCCAGTCCTGGGATGAAGTTCATGAGTTTCATCATCTTCATGGCGGGAGGGATTTTGTCCCGAAATAGTGGAAGGTCCACGCTGCATATTTGGATCTTAGAGGTCTCCAGTATGAATCCAGTTAATGCCATATCATCATCATGCTTGATCTCTAACACTGGAATGTCGTTGGTGTTGGTCCCCTCGGTGGTGACGCTGTCGCCGTAGACTGTTGTTAGCTCGTTGCCTTGCATGAACTTGATACATTGGTGAAGGGTGGATGCCACGCCATTCATTTGATACAGCCAGAGTCGCCCCAGGATGGATGTGAAAGTGATAGGAATGTCCAACACTTGGAATTCAGTGGGGATCACCCGTTTGCCGAACCAGATATTTAGAGTAGCAACCCCGAGAACTGTGCAGGAAGTGGAGTCATAGGCCTTGACAGTGTGGACTGAAGGCTTCAGATCTATGGGCTTAATGTCAAGAAGGTCCATCATCTTGGCTGGCAAGACATTCATTCTGAAACCTCTGTCTACCAACACACGGGGAAGGCGACGCTCGTCTAGCTGAACTGTGATGTAGAGCGGCTCATTGTGATCAGCCCCAAATTTTGGCAGGTCCAAATCTGTGAAGGTGATGATGTTGTCGTAGCTGAACTGTGATGTAGAGCGGCTCATTGTGATCAGCCCCAAATTTTGGCAGGTCCAAATCTGTGAAGGTTGTCGTAGTGGATGTGTGATGTAGAGCGGCTCATTGTGATCAGCCCCAAATTTTGGCAGGTCCAAATCTGTGAAGGTGATGATGTTGTCGTAGTGGATGTTGTCGATCATCTGAATTACTTCTTCTGGAGTTGCGTCCACGAGGACCATGGTGCGGGCCAAACTTTCCTCTAGCTTGAGCTTGTGAGGGTATGAAGATGTGAGCAGGGACCAAAGGGAAATGTTCGCCTGGGTCTACTTGAGCTGAGTGAGGATCGGTTCCTCTTTCACGGAACTTGTGTCTTCGAGCAGGCCGGGTTGCGATTCTGGCTCCGTTGGCTTTTTAGTGGCCTTGGGTGGTAATACATGGATTTGACCTGATCAGTCAGGGCCAAACTTTCCTCTAGCTTGAGCTTGTGAGGGTATGAAGATGTGAGCAGGGACCAAAGGGAAATGTTCGCCTGGGTCTACTTGAGCTGAGTGAGGATCGGTTCCTCTTTCACGGAACTTGTGTCTTCGAGCAGGCCGGGTTGCGATTCTGGCTCCGTTGGCTTTTTAGTGGCCTTGGGTGGTAATACATGGATTTGACCTGATCGGTCAGGACGCTGACATCAGGTTTGGTCCCTTTCGCACAGGTTGCTTTGAGCTGAGCCATAGTCAGAGGAGGATTTCTCGAAGCATAGGGCCATATGTCTTCTCTCAATTCGTTGACTGTAGACGCATTCTCGTGGGCTTCGGCAGCTTTCCGGATTCTGTCCCAGGATACTGACTTGGGTGCCTCCGCGGGGAGAGAGTCTATGGTTTGCCGCAGCTGTTCGAACGTCAGTGCGCAACAGTGGTTGCCGGAATTGCACTGTGCGTTGCTGACCCTCCGGGGGAGGTTAGAGAGTTCTTGGTTCATGTGAACTGTCTCCTTGATCTCTTCACGGTATACTGCACTTCTTTCCTTCTTGCTGAGCATGCTCAGGGCATTCTGGAGTTGGGTTAGGCGATATTCATGGTTTGCTAATTTTCCTCCACTTTTAGCCCAGATCAACTCTCTTGCAGTAGAGCCTACGTCGAGAGTTAGCGCCTGTGTTTCTTCCCACGTGAGAATAGCCAGTGCTTCCTTGAACTGTATGCGGCAGTCTAGATAAACTTCCATCGGGGAGAGCCTTTTCTTCTGCTTTAACTGAGTGGCGGGTATGTCAGAAGGTGAGTACACGGCTTCCCGAACGTCTGCCCATGTAACTGGCTGCTGTCCCAGTTGATCGTTTTTATAAACAATGTCGTAGTCTGTGGAATCTCCCTGAGTAGTTGCTGGAGATGTATTTCCATTTTTCTTTTCTTTTTGAATAGACCTTCCTCCTTCAGTTGGCCTTTTAGTTTGAGAGCGGAAATGATCCGTCCCCATCCTCCCAGGACCCTTGGGATTCCGGTTTTGTTGACTCTATGCCAGACTTAGAAGAGAATGGTTTCATCATCTTCGTCGTCGCTTTCACAGAGGACTTGCTTTCCTCGGGGAGGTAAGCGCTTGTACTCTTCATGCTGTTTGACTAGGTATTCCTTGTGCTGTGCCATTCCATCTCCTAGGTCGTCGGGACCATTGATCGCCCTCCCTTGCCAGAGAGGGTTTGATGAGAAGTGATGGTAGTCCAGGAAGTTGTCGTGGGCAAAACCTTTGAGGTCGAACTGGTCTAGAGTGGCCTCTAGCTTTCTGTCTGAAGCTGCTTGTAACGCTTTAAGGGCTTGGTCCCTGTGAGTCTTCTGAGCTTGGTTCTCGTCCCAGAGACGGTTCTCTTGAGTAGCTAGTTCCAGGAGGGCTTTCCTTGCGAGAGCTAAATAGTCTTTGTAGGTGCGCGCCGTCTGACTGGTGTCTAGAACTGTAATCACATCCAAGTCCCCGAATGGCAGAAACACTTGGATTATATTGACGAAGGAAGTCGGCCTGGGACATTCCATACGGCTTTCCTTGATCTCGGTTACCAAGAAGTTTGCCCATACCTGTTTGATTGAACCCACGAGGGTATTGAATTCTGCGATGTTGATAGTCTCATGATCTCGCTGGATAGCCAAGTCTATCAGAGCTAGCAGTTTGCTGGCGGGATGCCTGAATCCGTGGCCGTGATAGTTGGGAGCAGGGTTGAACATGAACATGTTGATGCTGATGTGATCATTCCTTTCTTCGGAAGCTTGATCTGTCTTGCGGGGAAGACTCTTACAGATGTTTTTAGGGTGGCTACCGGAAGCGTTCCCGAGGTCGATCTAATTTGTAGCAGGGTGAGGATCTTTGTCTCCTTTGCAGATGCCCTTGGCCTTGGCGGCGCTCTTAGCTGTAAGCTTGACTGACGGTACGGGCCGGTTGCCGCTGGGGCTGGTACTAGGAAGTGATGATGAGCTTTGAGCTCAATTGGCCAGGGCCTCATTTACCATGAGCAGGCAGTCATCGAGGGTAACTTTGGCATTGCAGAATCTGATAATAAGGACCGGATCCTTGGCATCATCGGGATATCTGGAAAAGATAATGTTGACGAAGTCGTACTTAGTTACTTGATCGGAGGGGTTCTTTGTCGTGTTAACCAGTTGTTTCCATTCGTCGGATAACTGCCTGTACGGGATGTTGAGCTTGACAATTTCCATGGTATTGGAGCCCTCGTCGTAGGTGACCTCATCGGAACTGGTGCCACCATCGAAACTTAGCATATGTATGTAGGGATATTCCCGTGGATCTGCCGCGTCTTCAACTCCGGAAAGTCCTGATTCGTTGTCGTCTGATGGCTCAACCCAGACGTAAGGACGTCTCGCGTCCTGCTACGATGCTGGAGTTGCTAGAAAAACATCATGCCCTTCGCTTGAGAAGAGGGGCTCGGCGGGCAATTCCTCGTGTAGGACATCCCATACAACTGCCATACATTCATTACGAGTGTGACGATGCTTGTTGACCTTTATCATGAAGATTTCTTCACCTGGCGGGGCCAGAGAGTTGACTTGGAGGATGCTGACAAATCTCCGATCAGAGACAGGGGGTTTGTGTGCCCACCTCATTGCGATGCTCAGGGTTTCTTTCCAGTATGTGTCCAAGTTTCGAAAACGGCAGTTGAACTTGATGAATCTGACTGCTTCAGGATCTGCCTGTTCGAGAACGTTGACATAGTTAGCACCTTCGGACTTTGAGGGATTCTGATGAGATTTTCCTCGATAGTCCCTTGGTCGGCTTGAAGGAGGTAGCCCCGGTGCCTGGCTGCGGGCACGCTTGGCTGTTGTCTCGGCTTTGTTCCCTATGAGGAAATTGTCTCCTCTGATGACTTCAAGATCTCCTTGTCGGTTAATGAACTTGACGCACTGATGGAGAGTGGAAGCTATGGCTTTCATGTGGTGTAGCCATGGGCATCCCAACAGAGCTGTGAATTTGGACGAAATGTCCATCACCTGGAATTTTGCTGGCACCATTTGGGTTTCGAACCAGAGCTCCAGAGTCACCGTCCCCAGGATGGGACGAGACGTGCTGCCGTAGGCTTTGATAGTCCAGGCAGATGGGATCATGTGGCCTTTGTCGATGCGTAGGGCTCGCATCATGCTGAGAGGGAGGATGTTAACTGCTAATCCATTGTCTACCAATACCCCGGGGAGAGAGATGGTGTTGAGCCGGAGAGTGATGTATAAAGCTTCATTGTGCCCTGGGCGTCTTTCGGCAGGTCTTCATCACAGAAGGTGAGCATACTGCCATACAGTCGGGAATCGTAGATCTGGTCTCTTTCCGGAGAGGGAGAGTCATTCAAGCCATCCGTTTCCTGTCTTCCTCTTGAGAGGGAAAGCTTTTGGTGGTGCCTCGGGATTGTGTCGAGGTATCTTGTGGCGGTGGCCGGCCTTGGTCAGCACGTTGATTGAGTGCGAGTGCCAAGTTGACTTTGACTTTCCTTTGCCGGCCCATGCTCTGAAGTTGGGCAAATTGAACCTTGGCTGATCCCGCGGGGGAATAGGCTTCTGGCTGGCGGTAAGGTTGTCAAGATTTGAGGTATTCTGGTGTCCTGAGGCCTGAACTTTGGCGTCAGCAGGATTTTTCGGCTTTCTCATCCCTGTCTGCTCTAAAGCTGCGTGGCCTGGAGGAAGGGAGGACTGGCTGGAGTAGAGTACGTAGTAATCAAACTTCTCGGATGGCTCTCCGAGTGTACCCACGCTGGTGTCTCCAGCTTTATATCTTTCTCTCAGTTTCTGTTGAGAAGATTTCTTCTTCTTCTTTCTAGGAGAATCACCCCTGATCATGTCTTGGAACTCGTACTCAAGGCATTCGGAGTAGTCACAAACATCGTAACTGATGTGGACATCTGATGAGGACTTTGCTGGAAGAGGCGGAGGAACTGGCTCTATGGCAATCTTTTTTGGCACCCACTTGATGGAGTTTACACTGTTGTTGTTCGAAAAAGGGTTTCCGACTGTATTAGGTCCACGGGGACGCTCTAATTTTCCTTCCTCTATCAAATTCTGGATTTCGTACCGTAACCCCACACAATTGTCGGTGATGTGGCCATGATACTGGTGGAAGGCGCAGTACTTGCTATTATCAGCGTTGACTACGGGATTCTTGGGTTTGTAGTTTGCAACGGGCTTGAGGAGGCCTTCCTTGATCAACCCTTCCAGCATTTTACTCAGCGGCATGTCCAACTTATCGAAGTATACGGCAGGCTGCTTCGGGGTGGAGTTGTTGCTTTGCAGTACTGGGTTTCTGTTACCCGACTGCTATCCCTGATGAATGTAGTTAACTAACATATCT
Source organism: Adenophora triphylla var. japonica (assembly GCA_022495995.1). Classification (NCBI taxonomy): domain Eukaryota; kingdom Viridiplantae; phylum Streptophyta; class Magnoliopsida; order Asterales; family Campanulaceae; genus Adenophora; species Adenophora triphylla. The sequence continues at coordinate 155,438 of JAFEMH010004671.1, read as the reverse complement.
TTCCCTTTTGTCGGGGGCCGGTGCGGGATTGAATGCAGCTGCTGATCGGTATCTGTATGGCTGTGTTGTGGCCAGTTTCTCCTTGAGATCCTTTTCGAACTGTGAGCCGGCATTGACCATGGCTCGGAGATCTGGGATGAAGTGATGGCTGATGAGGGTTCTGATGGACGGCCACCTAGGTCCACGGATTCCCTCTCTCTGAACAGATTATCCACACAGATCAGGTAGCTAAAGGTCTCTCATCTACTTGTAATGACTTTCAGCCAGATCCGATCATTCTTTCCCGATCTCCTCTATTTCGTTCACCTGAAAAGCTTCCGCCGTTATCTCCGGCTAAAGCCCTGGTGAGAAACTTCATCTCCAGTAACATTTCAGCCCCTATATCATCCCCTAATATATTCATACATATCCTCGTGCACCCCGCATATCTCTCACAACAATGGACTGACATTGGGAGAATGATAATTTGTTATTGGCTATTATATATTTCCCGAAAAACTTTTGTTTCAAGAAATTATTTTATATGCCACAACATTTCGGAGAAACTCCAGCCGGAAACAAGCTTTTAAATTGCTTCACGTGGAAACAGACTCTCTTGTAGCTTTTAAATTGTTTTATTATTATTGAAATTTTTGATTTTTTTGGTTGAAAAATTTGTCTTATAAGTCAATTATAGAAGACAAAGTAGTATTATAATTCACTTATAAGAGTTATAATGTGTGAGATTAATTTGTTGTTATTATTATAATTTTTGATTTTTTTGATTGAAAAAATTGTTTTATTAGTCAATTATAAGAGACAAAGTAGTCTTATAATTCACTTATAAGAGTTATAACGTGTAAATTATGAGATTAATTCGTTGTTATTATTGAATTTTTTGGTTGAAAAAATTATCTTATAAATCAATTATAAGAGATGAATTAGTCTTAAAAGTTGTAATGTGTAAATTATTAGATCAATTCGTTATTATTTTTGATTTTTTTTTTGTTGAAAAAATTGTAACTGAATTATAAGAGATAAAGTAGTCTTATAAGTCAGTTATAAGACAATTATAAAAGACGAATTAGTTATAAAAGAAAAGTTTATCTTGTAATTAAGCTATAAGAGTTTAAATATGTAAATTATAAGATTAGTTCGTTGTTATTATTGATTTTTTTTTGTAAAAATTGTCTTATAAGTAAATATAAAAGATAAATTAGTTTTATAATTCACTTATAAAATATAAATTAGTCTTATAAGTCAGTTATAACAGGGCGAGGGGTGTCTATAAAATTTTAGGTATAATGTGTCATGCATTGGGTTTGAATCTCGATAGAGTGAGCACCTTAGGATGGCATAGCCTTTTAAGGGCAAGGTTCAAACGAGGAAATTCTTACGGAGGATACCTATGCACCCAAAGACGAGAAAGGGCGTAGTAAGCGACGAAATGCTTCGAGGAGTTGAAACTAAGCAAAGATCCGGAGATTCCCGAATAGGTTAACCTTTCAAATTGTATTAGAGGAAGTGGCCCATAAAATAAACTATTGAAAAAAATTCATAAAAGCTTGCTTACAAATAAAAATTACAAAAAAAAAAAAACAAAGTGATTTGGATATTGTATTTTAGCCCTAACTACTCACTAGTTTAAGGTCCAAACAAAATTTACAAGCTCTATTTTGAATGTCTTACTCATTATTTTAAAATCCATTTTTTTAATACTTTTTAAATTCGCAAGGGAGTTTTTTGTGATAAATGGGTGCAATGGATGAATATGTGTGTTCCCTCTGTCGGTATTCTATTAACTATTATGGTTAATGGAGAAACCATTGGTCCAATCGTTCCGAGAAACGTGGATTAAGGCAAGGTGACCCTCTTTCTCCTTACCTTTACATTATTTGTGCGAAAGGATTACTGCTCTTATCAGAGATGCTCGTCAAAGAGGCTCCCTCCATGGTAACCGTAATTGTAGAGGTGCAACTATTACTCATTTAATGTTCGTTGATGTTTGTCTCTTATTTTGTAGGGCTACTTCTCAAAAATGCACTACTTTAAAGTCTGTTTTCGATTTTTATGAGCGTATTTCGGGTCACACACTTAATTACTCAAAGTCCCAAGTATTTTTTTATTAAGAATGCTAAGGAGGAAGATCGTGCAATTCTATCTCAAATATTGGGTGTCACAATTAGGTTAAACTGTTCTTCTTAGGGCTGCGCGCCGGCCATTATAGGTGGAAACAATAAGGTTATCTTTAGTTAATTGTGTGATCATTTGTGAAATAGGTTGCAATATTAGTAAGACAAACCTTATCTAAAGCGGGCAAATGCACCCTTTTTAAATTTGTCACTCAATCTATTCCATCTTGTTGTACAAGTATATTTCTTCTTCCAGACTCCTTCCTAATTGAGTTGGAATGTATGATGAACACATTTCGGTATGCAGTAAAAAAGATGGCAACAAAGGTATAAACTGGTTTGCTTGGGATCACTTGTGTGTGAGAAAGGCTATAGGTGATTTGGGTTTTCGGGGCTTTCAATTATTTAATGTGGCTATGCTTGGTAAGTGGGGATGACGTTTATTGAGTGACCCATCCGCTTTGGTGTGCCGGATGTTAAAAGCAAGATATTTCCTTATGGCATGTTTTTAATGCTAAATTAGGCAATATCCCTAGTTATGTTTGAAAAAGTATTATAAAAGCCCAGGATTTGGTGCACCGTGGTATTAGGTGGTGCGTGTAGGAGATGGGAGGCAGATAATTGTGTTTCAGTCATCCATGCACTAGTTGAAATTACCCCCTAATCCGAGACGGCGCCCGGACGCGTCGGCTTCACTCGAGATTGAGATGAGCACGAGCTGGTTTGAATTTCACGTTATGCCTCGGGAAGAGATTAATGTGCTCACCCGAAATGCCTCATATTGACGAGTCTTTCTATATTTCTCGAAAACTGTGCTTGTGTGTGTGTGTGTGAATTACTTGAAAATGAGTTTGAATGGCGGGTTTCGAAATGAGGGATATTTTGATTTGAATCGGACATTATAACGCTACCTTTTTCTTAATAAAATGACAGTAAGGAAAATATTTTGATTTGAATCGGGTATTATAACGTTACCCTTTTTTTTTGATAAAATGACAGTACAGAAAATATTTTGATTTGAATCGGGCATTATAACGTTACCATTTTTTTTTTGATAAAATGACAGTAAAGAAAATACATTTAAAGTAATCGACAGTAATGAAATGATGATCGACAAATCAAATTCTTGAATCGGATGTTAAAGTAAATGTGATCAACAGATCAAACGGTTTGGACGGTAAATGACAGTATTGAAATGACGGTAACAACGAATCAAACGATTCGTACGGTAATAGACGATCAACGAATCAAACGATTCAGACGGTAAAGAGCATTATTTAAATGACGATATCAACGAATCAAAAGATTCGGACGATAGAAATGACAATCAACGAATCAAACGATTCGGACGGTAAATGACATAATAAGATAAAGTGACAAATGACGAGTCAAGATCTCTCATTTTAACTCTAAATTACTCTTTTTGAAAGAGAAAAGTAATAGAGAGAGTGTCATTTCTTGACTCGGAGACAAAGTAATGTCTACATTTTGAGAAGTTTGATTGGAACATAAATAGCGAAAAGACGTAAAAAAGAGATGAAAGTTTAGATTGAGAAGGAGAGTTTACCAATTGTTAGGTTTTTTGACTCTATATTCCGAGGGTTCGTAAATTGGATACAAAAAGTGTTTAGATTGTGTTTTATTTGGGAAAAATGAGGTTTTCACGCAAATCGTGGAAGTTTTCGAGACTTTCAGGGGAGATTGGGATGCTGGAATCGAGGTAATGAGGCAGGAGGGTTAAAATTTTTGGACCATTTACTGAAGCCAAAAACTTGTAAAAAATGCGTTTTTTTAAGCTTAACAAAAAACGTGTTTTTCTCGGCCCCTCTCTCATTCTCTCTCTAAACACTATGCTAGGCTTGCTCTTTCTCTTTCTAAACGGAAAAGGCGTTGCTCTCTCCCTAACCATCTTCTTCATCTGTCCTCTCTCTCTCTAAACCCATCGGCCGACGACCTTCCCGGCCGGAAACCTAACCCAAACATCTCTCAATCGCTACCCAACCGAGACCTCACCTAATTCTCTCTCAATTGATTCCATTTCTCTCTCCACCCAAACGGCGACAACCCAATTCGCAAGAAGCATAGGATGAAGAACGTGTGACGCCGGCTAAACCTTCGATCAAATGCCAATAAAGAGGAGGACCATCTATGTAACCAGCCAAACACATCGCCAGCATCCCCAAACCTACCTTCAAGACGGCCGGACTACAAGATCCAGTCCGATTAATAGCCATTTCTATCAATATCGTCTCGCGTGGTGATTGATTTTGGGGTGATTGATTTTTGCCTTTGTTTAGATGCCAGTTATAGTGTAAACTAATGCCATTGTTTGTTTTTTTGAGTGCCAGTTCATGTATTTAGGAGTGCCAGGGCGAAGGGGTTTCTGGGAGATTTGATGTGCCAGTTCTAATGTATACTAATGCCAGTGTTTGTTTTTTTGAGTGCCAGTTCATGTTTTTTGGAATGCCAGTCCATGTTTTCTTGAATGTCAGCAAAAATGATTATCAGTGTTTTTTGAGTGCCAGTATATGTGTATTTGAGTGCCAGTGTATGTGATTTTGAATGCCAGTCCATGTTTTTTTGAATGCCAGTGCTTGTGTTTTTGAGAGCCAGCAAAAATATTAGTGTAACAAAGTGTCAGTGTTAGTGTAACAGAGTGCCAGTATGAAGAGTGTCAGTTTATGTATATAAAAGTGCCCGTATAAAAGTGCCAGTGTCAGTATAACAAAGTGTCAGTGCCAGTTTACACTGGCACTTTGTTAAACTGGTACTGGCACTTTTTTCACTGGCACTTTGTCACACTGGCAGTTTGTTAAACAGGCACTGGCATAAACAGGGAACCCAAAACACATTTTTCCTAAGTGACAGGAAAAATGCGTTTTTCATAAGACCAACTCTTTACTGAATGACTGAGGCTGTATTTATAGGATGTAAATTTGGAAATCAGGCCGGCCGGCCTTTCTTTCATGTTGAGAGCATTTTGGGCATTTCGATTTATTGATTTGACCATTGGATGACTTACTGGTTAAGCTAGTAAAACAGGTCGGTCGGCCTAACTATCAGCCTGAGGGTATTTTGGTCAATTCACACTCTGACTTGATTTGACCCTGATTTGACCCTAATTTGATCCTTGGGGAGACTTTTGAGACGAGTTATCATTGTTTCGTCCTTTGCTCGGGTTTTTGACAGTTTTTTAAATAACTGTCCGAATAAATGTCGAAACAGTCCCAGAAATTACGTGTTTTTTAAAAAGTAATATTTTTTACGTGTTCTAACGTATTTTTAATACACTTTGATTTTGAAGGATCTGGACAGTCCCGAAACAGAAAAGGACCCAATCTGGGGAGATGCCTTACGAAGTGACCTGGACGGTCAAATGGCTAGACCCTAAAGCAAGGATTCCTACGTATCCACGGGGGAATCAAGCCGATCGTAGTTCTTGTCTGTTAAGTATAAGAGACTTAACTGGCTTTACTTTAGTCACGAGACCTTACGCTGGAGATCTAACGGAATGACAGGAATGGTTGTGTTAAACAGATGTTTATGACAACACGGTCTAAGTCCGAAGGAATGATTGAAGTTCTAACGACGCGGTTAGAAACGGAATTTAACCACGAGAGAGGATGATATGTTGCTGGGGAAAGGCGTCCAAAGTTCTAACGAAATCGGTTAAAACTGAAGGTACACGTTTAAAGTTCTAATGAAGTCGGTTAGAAATGAAAGAAATGATTGAAGTTCTAACGAAGTCGGTTAGAAACTGAAGGAGATGATTTGAAGTTCTAACAAAGTCGATTAGAAGCTGAAGGAGATGATTGAAGTTCTAACGAAGTCGGTTAGAAACTGAAAGAGATGATTGAAGTTCTAACGAAGTCGGTTAGAAATTGAAGGAGATGATTGAAGTTCTAACGAAGTCGGTTAGAAACTGAAGGAGATGATTTGAAGTTCTAACGAAGTCGGTTAGAAACTGAAGGAGATGAATGAAGTTCTAACGAAGTCGGTTAGAATCTGAAAGAGATGATTGAAGCTCTTGTTAAAAGGGGTGGGCTTACGATGAGGGCCGAAATTTAACCTCAGGAGAGAGAACGTTAACAATGATTACGAAATCTAACAGAAAATTTATCCTCGAGAGAGGGTACATTTGAGATGATTATGAAATCTAACAGAAAATTTAACCTCGGGAGAGGAAACGTTAGAGATGATTACGAAATCTAACGGAAAATTTAACCTCGGGAGAGGGAACGTTAGAGATGATTACGAAATCTAACGGAAAATTTAACCTCGGGAGAGGGAACGTTAGAGATGATTATGAAATTTAATGGAAAATTTATCTCGGGAGAGGGTATGTTAGAGCAAGAGAATTATAAGAACATTTGAGCAAAAAACATCAAATTTGAAAAGATGAGGGGCTGGATGGTCATTTGGCCCAAAATGGCCCATCTGGTAAAACAGGCCGGCCGACCTTTCCTTCAAATTGGGCTGGTTTAAGTTAGTCGACGGACAGAAGGAAAGAAAACATAAATTTTGGTTTTCTGGCCGAGAGAGAAGAGAGAAAAGAGAGAAAAAATTGTAATTTTCTCGATTTTTGTCGAAATTTTGAGAGATTATTGCCATTGAAGGAAGATTAGGACGACGGGGCCGCCATAGGAGGACCGACAATGAGAGAAAGAATCTTAAGAGGACGATGCGAGTCTCTAAGCTTTCCTTGGATCCATCCGAGTTCTACAAGGGATGGGATAGTTACAAGGCTAAAGCGGGGATCGAAAGGAAGGTAAGCATTCTCAGATTCCTTGATCAATTTCGAATTTAGATTTGACTTTTATGAGATTAGGGTTCTTGTTGCCCGGTTTGGGGCTTTTGATCCTGTTATGCCCTTTTGTTGAAATTGATTGTTGTTTGATGCAATTGAGGGTATGGGTAGACAATGTAGAAAATTTGGTGAAGAAATTCTATGTCTAGCTAAGTTTTCCAAATTTAAAGTGTGTTAATTTGGGACGGAGATTTTGAAATGATATAGAAAAAACTCCGAACTGAGACGAATTTTTTTTTTGAACTGATTCCGAACTGAGACGGAAAATATTTGAAATGATTCCGAATTGGGACGGAATTTTTTTTGAAATGATTCCGAACTGAGACGGAAATTTTTTGAAATGATTCCGAACTGAGACGGAAATTTTTTGAAATGATTCCGAACTGAGACGGAAATTTTTGAAATGATTCCAAATTGAGACGAAAATTTTTGAAATGATTGGATTATATCTCTTTGTGACGATATATTTTTGTGCTTTTGTTTCATGGCATATACATTTTGCGTACGTTATTTGTGTATCAACATACCTTTGTTGTGTCTTACCTGCAGGGGCAAGGGCCAATAGACTTTTCCACTACAAAGAGTAGGGGGAACGTTGAGGCGGTGAGCGAGTTGTGGGGGATGCTCCCAGACGTGGCTCGGGTGAAGGGAGAAGTCCTCGATAGATAGTTATGGATTCTGGTCTGGGGGGCTTCATCAGTGCGGTGGCTGTAGTGGCGTTGACGCAGAGGGTCAAAGTCATTCACGTGGCCTTGAGCGAGCGCTGGTGGGATACAACCCACACTTTTCATTTCAGGTGGGGGGAGGCTACGGTTACTCTCACGAATTTTGCAGCTATCACCGGGTTATCCTTCTGGGGTAATCCCATAGAGTGGTTTGAGGAGTTCACTAAGGAGCAGCTCACGGATCTGCTGGATTTTGACATCACAATGCCAAGGGTACCGGCATATTGTACAGTCCGATGGAGGGGCAACTTAGAAGAGGTATTGACACTTATTTGGCTGGCTCTAAGAGGATGACAGTCGATCGATTGGCTCGGGGGTTCTTATGGTTTGCTCTGTCAGCTACCATCTTTCCCAATTCTAATACGAAGTGTCAGTTTGCCTTGCTTGGCTCTTTGACTGACTTGGGGGCGGTGAGAGGATTTGCCTGGGGAGAAGCTGGCTTGGCCGAGCTCTACTTCGCTTTGGATAAATATTCTCTGGGGGAAGAGAATTTTCTATGTTGCTTCCAGTTTGCTTTGGATGTGAGTCTTCTTTTTCTCTTCCTTGTCTCATTTTTCACTTGTTTGTATCTGTTTGTGATTGACACTCTTTCCTGTCTTCTTTTCAGGTGTGGTGCTTTGAGGTGTTCCGTCCACAGCAGTGGGGTATTAAGGAGGAATATGCCCTCCTGTTTCCTGCTATGCTAACCTGGCAGAAGGAGGCCAGGAAATCGAGGAAGACGAGGGATAGCACGAGGGTTACTTATGAGGAGGTATCCGAGGCTTTGGAGCGGGACTTTTCATAAAGGGTGAATCTGGCATAGTGGCATTGGCTCGATCATGAGATCATTGATGCCGCCAGGGAGGTGACAAATAAGAGGAAGCTTCTGGTGGGGCTCTTTTGTGACATCCTGTACTTGGGCAAGAGGGTGACTTGTTAATATGCTTGGGAATTGGATCCCATGGTTCCTAGGGATCCTCCTATCCACATGCTGCAGCCTTTGCTTATGGATAGGGAAGAGTTACCGGTATAGGCTGGGAGTGCCTTTTACAGAGAATGTTATTGAAGAGGCTGACTATGACATCTTTCGAAGGATGAGGATGAGTAGCCCGCAAGTGATGGCTAGAGAGGGGGAAGATCCTTCACGTCCCAGAGATCCTCCTATCCCTCGCACTCATTTCGCTTATGAGGGCACTAGTGGTTCTCGCAGGCGGTTGATGATCCCGATTCCTGAGCTGGAGAGGCCTCGATATCGAGTCGATCCCGGTGCTACTGTGAGTATCTTGTTGATTTCATGTATCTGTACTCACTTTTTGCATATGTGTATCTACGTTGTTCTTTCCATCATTTGATTGTTTCCTTGACGTGCAGGTCTCGGGACGTACCCATGATTTGACTGTCCGACGTCTGGAGGGAGTGACAGGTTTCGCCCGGCGGCTTCTTGATTACATACGGTGTGGTTCCAGGAGAAGTACGGCGGTTCATGAGCCTATGCCCTCTAGGCCATCTGTTGCTAGGGAATCTTCTGCTTCCACGACTGGCGGGATGGGTGTGGAGCGGAGCTTTGGTCAGTCTCCTGCTTGCTAGGGTGAGACTTTCGTAGGCTCGTCATTCTTCTTACTCGGGATTTGAGCATGGGGAACCTTCGGGATCACAGGTGCAGGGCCGGTATTCTTCGTACACTAGGTTTGATCATGGGGGACCTTCGGGATCACAAGCGCAAAGCCATCATTCTTAGTATATACCGGAGTGGATGACTTCATGAGCTATCTGTTTGCCACAGATCCTGCTGCGGTGTCGCAGTTTCTTGAGTGCTCGAACGACGAGCAGGATTCGGAGAAGTCTTGTAGCAGTTGAAATAGCCACTTTTCCAATTGTACAGCTTATTTCAATTACTGTTTGTATTAGGGATGCCTTTGTTCTGGGGCCAAACTTTGTACATCTTATTATTATCATGATTGATTTTATTTACTTTTGGCATTTAACGAAACCAGATAAGCAAGTAAATTAATCTTGATAAATAATGATGGAAATGCACTGATTCTTTTACTTCTTTGGTTCGCTCTTCTTGGGATGGTAGAATCTTTGGTAGACCGTTGGTTAAGTTTGGTAAGAATCATACTCGCCTCAAACATGATCTTCAACTCTCGAATCGTTCTACGTTTGGGAGAGTTGATCAACTTGTGAAACATGCCGAAGATGAAGTTTGTTGTAAAGAGCTTTTATTTGAGCAAGATCCAAGTGATGAAAATAGGGCTGCTCTTCATCTTGCTCAAGCGAATCTTTCCTATCGTCTTAAGATTGAAGAGGAATTCTGGATGCAAAAAGCTAACTTAGCTTGGGTTAAAGATGGGGACAATAATACTCGGTTCTTTCATGCTTACGTGAAAAAGAGAAGACAGAAATTACACATTCATAAAATTCGAGATAGTGACGGGAATTGGATTGTTGATCATAATCAGATTCAAGAGGAGGCTATTAGATTCTATTCGGACCAACTTAATGGTAATCCTAATGAAAATGTGGATCCCCCGGATGAGTTGCTGAATGTGATTCCTCGGTTGGTTTTTAATGAGGATAATAAGATGCTTATTGCTCCCCCTACGCTTAAAGAGCTTCACGACATTGTCCTTAGTTTGAGTGGGACTAGTGCTGCTGGTCCGGATGGATTTACGGGTGAGTTTTATCATAAATGTTGGGATATTATATGCATGGATATTTTTAATGCTGTCCTTAAGTTCTTCTCAGGGTTTCTTCTTCCTCGGAGTTGGAGCAGTACGCTTATTGTTACTATTCCTAAGGTGGCAGCCCCTACTTCTTTCTCGCAGCTTCGGCCTATTAGTTTGTGTAATTTTTATAACAAAATCATTACTAAACTTCTATGCTCTCGGCTGCAAAATGTGCTTCCTCGTATTATCTCTCCGCAGCAAAGTGGCTTTGTGAAGGGTCATCTTATTCATGAAAATGTTTTGCTTGCTCAAGAGCTCTTTCACTTGCATAAGAGGAAGGTGTATGGGACTAATGTTGCGTTAAAGCTTGATATGGCTAAGGCGTATGATAGACTTTCTTGGTTTGCTTTGATTAAGGTGATGAGGAGATTTGGCTTTGCGGAAGAATGGCTGGGCATGATCTTTAGCTGCGTGAATTATTGTTGGTTCTCGGTCCTTATTAATGGTACTGCAAATGGCTATTTTGTTTCTACTCGCGGTCTTCGTCAAGGGGATCCTATATCTCCTAGCCTTTTTATTATTGCTGTTGAAGTTTTAAGTCGGGGTCTTAATAATCTCCATCTTCTTCATCCTCATGTGGCGTTTCATACGGGCAATCTTAATGTTCCTATCATTTCTCATCTGTCTTATGCTGATGGTATTATTATCTTCTGTAACAGAAGTATTCCATCTCTTGAGCTTCATATGGAGTTTTTGGCGTCTTATCAGCATTTCTCGGGGCAGCTCATTAGCATCTCTAAGTCTTGTTTTCTGACTGGGCAGAATGTGGTTGAGCATGATAATTCTATCTCTCTTATTACGGGGTTTCAGAAGAAAAATTTGCCTATTGTTTATTTGGGGTGTCCTCTTTATATTGGCAGGAAGGTGCAATCTTTGTTTGATCCGGTTATGCAAAAGCTTTGGGATAAGCTTGATTCGTGGCAAGGTAAATTACTCTCGGCTGGTGCTAAGCTTGTATTGATCAAATCTTGTCTCCAAGCTATCCCCATTTACTATATTTCTTTACTTGACCCTCCGAAGGGTGTTATTAATGCCATGAATCGTCTTATTGCTAATTTCTTTTGGAGTAGCACTGACGGGGAAAAAATGTCATTGGGTTTCTCGGAATGAATTTTTCTGGCCTATTGAAGAAGAGGGTTTAGGCCTTTGTAAATTTGAGGAGATGGCGGTTGCTTTCTCTATGAAGCTTTGGTGGAGATTTAGTACGTCTAATTCTCTTTGGGCACAGTTTCTTGCTGCCAAATATTGTCGTGATACTCATCCTATGGATGCCATCTCTAGATTGGGTTGCTCTCACATTTGGAAGCGTATGGTTGCTGCTAAGGATTTGGTGGAGAGCCGTATTGCTTGGGGTGTGGGTTGTGGTGATATTTCTGTTCAAGAAAAGTGGCTTCCTCATGATATTCCTCTCCTTGATAATCGTCATGATCAGATGTTTTCGTTATTTGAGGATGGTGCTTTACGGGAAGATTATATTCACGATACTTTTGGGCAGCAATGTTTGTTGGAGCTTCAATCCTATGGTATTCGGCTTGAAGGAGATCGCGATCAACCGTTTTGGTCTCCTTCTTCGGACAGATTTTCTATCTCTTCGGCTTGGAGGGAATGTAGAGTGTCCCTTACTTGGAGTAGTGTTTTTGCGTGGTGTTGGCACAAGTATATCCCTCTTAAGGTGTCGATCTTCCTGTGGAAATGTCTAAAGGCTGCTCTTCCTACTGATGACAACATATCTCGAAAAGGTATCTCTATTGTTTCTCGTTGTCATTGTTGTGCTAACCCTTCTCTTGAATCTTTGCAGCACATTCTTCTTCATGGTGATATTGCTTTTAATGTGTGGCGTTTCTTTGGGAATTTGATTGGTTTCCAAATATCGGGCTCTACTATCATGCAAAGGATGATTGCTTGGCATGATTGTAAAAATTCGAAGCTTAGTCGGGCTATTTTATGGTTAGGAGATATTCTTTCGAGTTTTATCTGTTGGGAGCTTTGGAAGCACATAAATAAATGCCGGTTTGATGAGGTAACTCCTAGTTGGGAAAAGGTCCATAATAATATTCAGTTCCAAATCAGTGATATTCTTCGGGCCCACAAGTTATCCTTTCCTGTTCTTCCTTCGGAGGTAAATATTGCTTTATTTTTTAATATTGTTATGGCGGCTCTATCTATTACTCGTGTCAAGCTTGTGTCTTGGATTCCTCCTGCTGTGGGGCAAGTGAAAATTAATACGGATGGAGCTTCTCGTGGAAATTCGGGCATTGCTTCGGGTGGTGGTATTTTGCGTAAGCATGATGGGTCTTTTATTTTTGCTTTTTGTCATTTTTATGGTAATGCTACTATCATGGTTGCTGAAGCTAGGGGCTGCTCTTGATGGGATTACTTAAGCTAGGTTAATGGGTTATAATTCTCTTTGGCTCGAGGTTGATTCTGAAGTTTTGTCCCTTATCTTACTTCGCAAATGCAATATTCCTTGGGAGATTTGGTACTTCGTTCAAGCCATTTTCAGATTCATGGAGGAGGTGTCTATTCAGGTAACTCATGTTTACAGGGAAAGTAATAAAGTGGCAGATTGTCTTGCAAATATCTCGGCTTCCGAGCAAGCGGACTTTGAGTTTCGTTCTTTGGAATCTTGCCCCAAGCAGTGCCAGAGTCTTCTCTACTTTGATCGGATTTCGTTCCCTAATATTAGGCAGTAGGTTTTTGTTATTTATTGATGTATTTTCTTTTGTTTTTAGATCCCCCCTTTTTTTTGTTGAGGATCTTACAGGTTGTGTAAGAACTCCCCCTAGGTTTTTTCTGGTGGTTAAGGTTGTCATGTCCCCACCATGTTTGTAATTTTAATTTTCGTTATTAATAAAATCATGGGAGTACCATCTCCTTTTGCCAAAAAAAAAATGCACTGAACAAGAGATTTGAACAAGTAAAATTTATTGCTATCATGCGCTATTATTATTATTAGCACTGCCGCACGAGCCCGGGACGGATTTGGCATTGCATGGGGGATGGTTCACGGATTGTTGGTTGATTTGGATAGGATGTGAACAGGATGTGTTTTGGAATGGACAAGGGAACATGATGCAACAAGGCTACAGTTTGACTATGTCAACTTGCAAGACAGGCCGGCCGGCCTCTCCTTCAATTTCGACTCCTTTAAATTGTAGCTTCAGTTTTCTGGTTTTCTGAGGTTCAAAGTTGTTTCTATTGCATTTTGAAGCTGGAAATCCGTTTCTTCCCTTCAAAAGTTGAAATTTGTTCACTTTCCATGGCCACGTTTCCAAAGTTGTCTACTCAAATGCAAGAGCGATTCTCGGATAGGTTCAAGACATGGGCGAGGCACCATATGAGGCATAACAAAGAGTTCTTCGAAAATTGCTATAAGGTAAAGTCGGTTTGGGCTTTGAAAGAACTTTCCCCTGACTGGGATTTTTTGAGAGCTGCGGCTCGTTTCTGGGACGTGAGAAGGCATGTTTACAGTTTCTCATACAATGAGATCACGCCCACGTTCGAATATTTCCGTGCTATCCTTAGAGGACCTGAGGTGGAGCAGGTTACGCTTCCTTTGATGGGAGGGATGACGACTGTTGAGAAGTTGACGTCTTTTCTTGGCTTTTCTGTTGAAGAAGCTTACGGGATGTTGATACCTCATACTGACTATATTGACATCTTTGGGATCCCAGATAGGTTCATGAGTGATGACTGGAGCGTTGCTGCGTGAGACGCTTTTGCTCTGTGCGTGATAGGCACCCTGTTCATGTTTACATCACTAGGAGTATGCCATCACGGGGTTCTGGAAATGGTGGGACATTGTCGGGGCGGAGAGGATATCGTGCCTTTGATCTTAGTCGAGACCTTTCACGGCATTGATCAGATGGCGACCGGTAGCCGGTACTATGGGGAGGAAGTCCCGCTCTGCTTACTTTGTGGCTGAGGGAGAGGCTGCAGGTTATGCCCGAGGTTCCAATGACGTATGATCCTTGGTCTTTCTCTCGACGGCCCTTGGAGATAGAAAGCAAGCAAGCTGGCTAGGAACTTTGGATGGCCAAGCTTCGCACACATCACTTGCGATGGTGGGTCCCGTGTCAGACCGTTCAGGATGGTCTTCTCATTGTCAGAGTTCCGGGACTTTCTCGGTCTTCCTTCTATATCCCATCTTTGGTCTTACGGCAGTTTGGGATGGAGCAGGTCCTTTTAAGGGATTTGAGCGATGTTGCTACCTTCGAGGTGGGATCACTTTCCATGGACGATCCTTCGACGTTCTTGCTTCTCATGTGGTTGTGGCAATATTCGTCTTTTCCAGTTAGGGTTCTCTTTCACCGGAGGGGGAGCACTATTTTGTCCACGGGCTACTTAAACTGGTATGATAAATATATGGGGGAGACGCAAATGGCACTTTTGTGGAAGCGAAGTGATCTTTTGGGTCTTAACTGCCGTGACAGCTCAACTTTGAGGAGGGTCGAGGCTAAGGCTAACCCTCAAGATAGTACGTGGTATGGCATGGCGGACTATGATGTCAACGCGAGTCAACTGGCGGACAGGATCACGAATATGATGGCTCGAAGAGAGGCAGCTCATAGTAGAGCTAAGGAAATGGCTGCATTAGCGGCAACGGATTTGGCAGAGGCGTCGGGAAGGATCCCAGAGCCTAGCTGGAGATCGACAGGGATATTTCCTGTGAAAGCGAAGAACACCTGTCGCGGAAAGGGGAAGGGAAGGAAAGATGAAGGACCGAGAACAAGTGGCTAGATTGACCTTGCAGTACAAAGTATCCACCCACTGTCATTGCATACACATTAGGTTTATTAAAGTTTTTTTTTTGCTTTGCAAGTATGTAGTGAGTCGAGAGTAGATCGTGCTTGAACTCATCAAAAAATGTTTTAACTGTAATGAATTCATGGGTTAATTTAAGAGTTTTTCGAGACACAAGTGATTGGTACCGAATTTGAAATTTTATTTGTTTTTTAGACCGAACCAATAATGGCTGCCTACGCTCCCCTTTTACAAATGGACTAAGGGTTTTTTTTTTTTTTAAACCGAAAGGAGACATAGCTCCCTAGAATTTATAAATAAAAATAAAGATTACAAAGTAGGTGGGGGACATAAACCTAACCACCGGAAAAGGAAAAAGGCTAAAATGTGGGGCTTAAAGTGGACTAAGGGGTTCAAGTCATCGTAGTTCGACTCTTTTGGGATCGGGAAAAATAGAAGTGGGATGAATAGTACAACCCTGGGTTGTACCTAGACCATTTTAAGGATGAGTCTAGTTGGGTATTACACTTTTAGCACTTTGATTTTACTGTTTGGGGAATAGGGGGAAAGAGAGTTGACTCGATTTCTTCCTCAAACGAAGTATCTGTGGAGCTTGCTTCCGTTTACTGGGTTGACGAAAGGGTTTCCATCCAAATCGGCTAGCTTCATTGCTCCTCCTGAGAAGATCTTCTGTACCACGAACGGGCCTATCCAGGTAGGTTCCCACTTTCCGAGGGGATTGGTGTGTGTAGGAGGCTTTTCTTTAAGCACTAAGTCACCCTCCCTTATGTCTCGGGTCTTGACTTTTTTTTATCAAACTGTCGGGCCATTCGGCTTTGGTAGGCACGAGTATGTTCCATGGCTTTCAATCTTCGTTCATCTAGTAGAGCCAATTCGCCATGACGGCTTTGGAGCCATTCAACTTCGTTGATCCCGTTTTCCAAGAGGACTCGTAGGGAGGGGATTTCTAGTTCAACTGGCAACATGGCTTCCATTCCATATGTTAGCGCGAAAAGGAGTTTCCCCGATGGCGGTTATGACTGATGTTCGGTATCCCCAAAGTGCCAAATGCAGCTTTTTGGGCCAATCTCGTCCTCGTACTGCCATCTTTTTTATTATCATTGTGAGAGTTTTGTTTGCTGCCTCTACTACGCCGTTAGTCTGCGGTCTATAGGGAGAAGACTTGTAGTGAGTGACTCTGAACTCGGTTAGCAGCTGGTCGCAATCTCCTTCGAAGTGGGTTCCATTATCAGATATGATCTCGTTGGGCACTCCGTATCTACACATGATGTTTTCCTTGATAAACTCGGCCACCTTCTTGGAATTCAGTACTTTGTAGGATTTGGCTTCTACCCATTTGGTGAAGTAGTCAACAATGACTAATATGAACTCGTGGTCGTTGCTTCTGGGGGGAGTAATCTTACCGATGACGTTGATTCCCCATGTGGCGAAAGGCCATGGCGTAGTCATACAATAGAGCTCATGAGGGGGAATGTTATTGAGGTTGGAAAAATGTTGGCACTTGTTGCAACTTCTGACGAACTGGATGCAGTCTGTTTCCATTGATATCCAATAATATCCTATACGGAGGATGATTTGCGTCAATGCTCGGGCGTTCATGTGGGGGCCGCAGGCTCCGTTGTGAATTTCGTTCATCAACTCGATGGCTTTCTCTTTGCTTGCACATCGAAGGAGTGGTCCTTGGTGACGCTTCTTGTATAACATGCCTCCCAAAATGACGAAGTGGGATGCTAGGAGTTTTAAAGCCACCATGCTTTTGGCTTTGATGCCTTCTTTGTAGTTTCCTTCTTCGTTCGTGAAAGAGGCTTCTTCACTTTTGAGGTACTTGTGCACTTGGTTGTACCAGGGTTCGTCGTTCAGCTCAGGTTCAACTTTGATCTCACATCAGTAGGCTGGGGTTTCCCATCTCCCTACTCTGAATGGCTTTACTGATAGAGGCTAGAGTGGCCAAGGCATCGGTGAAGCGATTCCTGTCTCTTGGCAAGTAGTGGAAAGAGATTTCCATGAATTGAGCGATGAGCTCTTCCATGTATGCGTGGTACTTCTGGAGACCATGGTCTATCGTCTTCCATCTGTTGGACACCTGATTGATGATCAGTGCCGAGTCTCCGTATACTTCCAATTCTTTGATGTTGCGTTCAAGAGCGGCTTTTAAACCGGCTATGCATGCTTCATATTCTGCCGCGTTGTTGGTTACTTCGAAATTCAACTTTATGGCTATGGGAGTGTGCTCGTCTTTTGGATCTACCAGGAGCATTCCAATACCATTCCCTTTCTTGTTGGCTGCCCCTCAAAGAAGAGTTGGCAGTGGTTCTCACTGTCAAGTGAAAAGATTCCGTCATTGGGGAATTGTGGATCGGGACCCTTGAGTTCGTTGCTTGGGAAATCTGCCAGTTGATCTGCCATTACTCGTCCCTTCATTGATTTTCTGGTCATGTATTTGATGTTGAACTCAGCCAGGAAGAATGACCACTTGGCTAGTCTTATTGATAACGATGGCTTATCGAAGAGATATTTGACTGGGTCCATCTTGGAGACCAGGAGTACTGAATGGGATTGCATGTAGTGTTTCACCTTTCCGACTACCCATACCAAAGCGGTACAAGTTTTTTTCTAAGGATGAGTAGTTGAGTTCTCTTCCTTGAAGCTTTCGGCTCACGAAGTAGATTGCGTTCTCAACTTTTGAATCCTTCTTCTCTTGCGCTAGCATAGCCCCAATTGACGTATCAGTCACAGTCAGGTATAAGAGGAGTGGCTTATCTCCATGCGGTGGGCATAGGATCGAGGGGTTTACCAAGTACGTCTTGATTTTCTCGAAAGCTTCTTGGCATTCAGCGTTCCATTCGATATCGGCATTTTTCTTCATCAGCTTGAAGATTGGCTCGCAGAGAGACGTCAGCTGGTTGAAGTCTTCCCATGAAACTTTTCACTTCTGTCAGTGTCCGCGGTGGTTTCATCTCGATGATGGCCTTGATTTTCTGGGGGTCGGCTTCGATGCCTCTTTCCGTGACCATGTACCCTAGTACTTTGCCTCGTTTCATGCCGAAGGTGCACTTTGCGGGGTTCAGTCTCATGGAGTGCTTTCTGAGTCGATTGAAGAACTTTCTCAAGTCTATCATGTGCTGCATGTCAGATCCTTTGGAGTGTATGATCATGTCGTCTACGCACACTTCGATCTCTTTGTGGATCATATCGTGAAAGAGGGCGGTTGCAGCCCTTTGATAGGTAGCCCCGACATTCTTTAAGCCAAATGGCATTATCGTATAAAGTATGTTCCCCATAGAGTGGTGAAGGCAGTCTTGGCCTGATCTTTTTCGGACATCTTGATCTGGTTGTATCCGGCGAAACCATCTACAAAGGAATTTACTTCGAAATTGGCAGTGGTGTCGACCAGCATGTCGATGTTTGGCAGTGGGAAATCATCATTCGGGCTGGCTTTATTAAGGTCTCGGAAGTCTACGCAACATCTAACCTTTCCATTGGCCTTGATGACTGTCACGATGTTGGAGAGCCAATTCGGATACTCGATCACTTTGATGAAGCCGATGCGGAGCATCTTCTCAATTTCTTCCTTTACTTGCAGGGACCAATCTGGCTTGATCTTGCGTAGTTTCTGCTTGACGGGCTTGGCCTCGGGATCCAGAGGGATTCGGTGTTCCACGATGGAGGGGTTAAGCCCTAGCATGTCTTGTTAGGACTAGGCAAACACGTCAACATATTCTTTAAGGAGATTTATCAGGGCTTCTTTCTTTGTACCGGTGAAGAAACTGCCAACTTGTGTCTCTTTAGGCTCTTGCATTGCGCTGACCCTAGATTCACTTTGGTAAAAACCTCTTCGGCAGCTTGGGCACGATATTCCTCTCGGTCAACTACACGCTTGAAAATTTCTTTAATATATTGTTCGTTTAGTGTGTCTGCTTCTTTATCAAGTGAATCATTATTAACTTCTTTTAAGTTGTTAGTTAATTTATCAGTTGTTAAAGTGGCAATGAGGGGATAATTTGAAAGGTCAAACTTTTCATTCAAGACGAAGGGGAATACAATGTTGGCTACATAATCATAGTCTTCTGGCATGAGGCCGTCAGACGACTCAGAGGACTTGGATTCAACAACAAGAGACTCAGAGGGTTCGAAACTAGAATCAGGAGGATAGGGGAGTAGCCCTAATTTTTCTATCAGCTCTTTCTTGCTTGCTATTGGTCCGGTGAAAGTCACACCCAGTTCCTTAATGGTATTGAAGGATTTTTGGCAAGGGTTCGTGGGTCAAAAGGCTTGGCTTCTCTTATCCCTATCATGGCGATCATGCTGTCCTCGAAGCCCAGATCAATCAGGTTTGGAACTTCCATGACTTCTTCGAAGAGGTTTTGTAGAGCAGGTCCACTTAGAGCATCTTCCACAAATTTTGGTTCCTTCTTCCTTGGGATCAATGTTTCGAATGTCGCTTCGTGGGCTAGACCGAACAGCCTTTCTCCCAAGAAGAGCGTTTCGAGCTATTCTTCTATGTTGGGTATCCCTTTGAACGAGTATTCATTCTGAACGGTGGTGGTGATGGGTCCAGGTATTGCAGTGACGACCAAGAACGCTCCCCTTATCGGGTTGGCCTTGAGCCTCTAAAACGTTTGAGGTTCTGTGCCAGATTTTCTAGCTTTTCTGCAGTCTCTGTGTTGACCTTTCATGTTCGTTTCTCATCTTCATTAGTTCCTCTGTCAGTTCCCTCAGTTCCTTTCTCATCTTCATCAGTTCCTTTGACGAAGTAGCGAGCTAGGTCGAAGCTGTAAGGTCGGAGGTTGGGTACGGTGTAGGAGGTTCCCTTTTTGCGGGACGTGGCTTTGGTGCTTGTGAGCTTCTTGTCTTCTCTGACGTCATCAGGTGTAGGTACATAACCGAGCCCTTGGACAGTATTGTGGTCCTTTACTTAGATGACTTGGTGTTGGCCCTGTAGCCTTTTGCCGAGCCCCAGTCCTGGGATGAAGTTCATGAGCTTCATCATTTTCATGGCAGGAGGGATCTTATCCCAAAACAACGGGAGGTCTACGATGCATACTTGGATTCTGGAAGCTTCTACTGTGAATCCAGTTAACATCATATCATCATCATCGTGCTTGATTTCTAGCACGGGAATGCCATTGGTGCAAGTCCCTTCGGTGGTGGCACTATCCCCGTAGACAGTTGTCAATTCATTTCCTTGCATGAATTTGATACATTGGTGAAGCGTGGATGCTACGCCGTTTATTTGGTGCGGCCATGGTCTTCCCAAAATAGCTGTGAAAGTGATAGGAATGTCCAGGACTTGAAACTCGATAGGCATCATCTGTTTGCCGAACCATATGTTTAGGGTAGTGACCCCGAGAACTGCGAGGGAGGTAGAATCATAGGCTTTGACAGTGTGAGCCAAAGGCTTTAAGTCGGTGGTCTTGATGTCGAGAAGGTCCATCATCTTGGCAGGCAAGACATTCATTCCTGAGCCCCCGTCAACAAGTACGCGGGGAAGGCGGCGCTCATCCAACTGGACAGTGATGTAGAGCGGCTCATTATGATCAGCCCCAAATTTTGGCAGGTCCAAGTCTGTGAAGGTGATGATGTTCCCGTAATGGATATTGCCGATCATCTGGATTACTTCTTCGGGAGTCGCGGCTCTGGGTAAGGATCGGGTCTTCCTTTTCGGAACTTACTTCTTCGAGTACGTGCCGACTGGGTTGCGGCTCTGGTTCTGTTGGCTTTTTGTTGGCCTTGGGCGGTAGCACATGAATTTTGCCAACTCGGGTCAGAACGTTGACATCGGGTTTGGCCTCTTTCGAGCATGTTTCTTTGAGTTGAGCCATAGTCAGTGGAGGATTTTTCGAAGCACATGGCCATACATCCCCTCTCAATTCGTTAACTATTGCTATCTTTCTGGGGGCCTCGGCCACCTTTCGGATTCTATCCCATGATACGGGTTTAGGTACTTCAGAAGGGAGAGAGCCTATGGTTCGGTGCAGTTGCTCGAATGTCAGTGTGCAGCAGTGGTTGCCAGGACTGAGCATTATCTCGTTCACCCTTTCCGTGAGGCTAGAGGATTCTTGATTCATACGAACCGTTTCTTTTAACTCTTCGCGGCACACGTCATTTTTCTCTTTCTTGCTGAGCAGGCTCATGGCATTCTGAGCTGGGACAAACAGTAATCGTGGTTTGCTAGCTTTCCTCCACTTTTAATCCAAATCTGCTCTCTTATGGCCAAGCCTTCGTTGAGTGTTAGCGCTTGCATTTCTTCCCAAGTCAGAATAGCTAAGGCTTCTTTGAATCGCATGCGACGATCCTGGTAAACCTCCATTGGGGAGAGCTTTCTTTGTTTCCTTAATTGAGTGGCGAGCATGTCGGAAGGTGAGTACACGGTTTCCCGAACGTCTGCTCAAGTAACTGGCTTTTGTCCCAGTTGATCATTTCCTATCCTGTAAATGAACTTTGCAGTCTGTGGGACCTCCTTTAGCATTCTTTGGAGGTTTGTTTCCATTTTTCTTTTCCCATTGAACAGGCTCTTCTTTTTCAATTTGCCTTTTAACTTGAGAATGTAAATGATCCTTTCCCATCCTCCTAGGACCCTTGGGATTCCAGTTTTGTTGGCTTCGTGATCGGCTTGGAAGAGTATAACTTCATCGTCGCTTTCGCAAAGGGCGTGCTTTTCTCGGGGAGGCAAGTGCTTGTATTCTTCATGCTGTTGGGCCAGGTATTCCTTGTGTTGTTCAATTCTATTTCCTAGGTCATCTGGACTGTTGACTGCCTTTCCTTTCCAAAGAGGGTTCGCCAAGAAGTGGTGGTAATCCAGGAAATTGTCGTTGGTAAAGTTCTTGAGGTTGAACTGATCCAGTGTAGCCTCCAATTGTCTTTCCGAAGCGGCTTACGAAGCTTTAAGGATTTGTCCCTGTGAGTCTTCCGAGCTTCCCAGAGGTGAGCTTCTTGCACAACCACTCCATGAGGGCTTTTCTTGCGAGACCAAGGACCCAGTGTAGAAATACTTGCATTATGTTCACGAAGTAAGTCGTAGTCGTACATTCCATGCGGCCTTCTCTGATCTTGACTACTAGGAAATCTGCCCACATCTGGTCGATCAAACCGACGGGTGTGTTGAATTCAGCTATGTTCAAGGTCTCGTAATCCCGGTCAAGAGCCGATTCTATCAATGCCAGCAATTCGTCGGTGGGTTGCTTGGATCCATTACCATGATGGCTGGGAAGAGGATCAAATTTGATCATATTGATACTTGAGTGGTCGTCCCTTCCTTTTGGGGTTTGATCTCTCTCGTCGGGAGCGTATTTGTCGATGTTCTCAGGGTTGCTGCTGGAGGCATTCCCGGGGTCAATCTTGCCTATAATCAAATGAGGAGCTTCGTTTACTTTATCGATGCACTCGGCCTTGGCTACATTCTTAGCTATGAACCTGACTAACGGCATGGGCAGGCTGCCACTGGTGCGGACACTCGGGGATGATGGGCCTTGAGTTCTTTTTGCAAGGGCCTCGTTTACCATGATCAGACAATCGTCGAGGGTAACTTTCATACGGAATATCCATCACTTGGGATTTCACTGGCACCATTTGAGCTTCGGACCAAAGTTCCAGATTTATGGTCCCGAGGATGGGGCGAGACGTATTATCATAGGCTTTGATGGTTTGGGAGGATGGGTTCATGTGGCCTTCATCGATGCATAATGCTTGCATCATGCTGAGGGGAAGGACGTTGATGCACTATTCGTTGTCTATCAGGACTCCAGGAAGGGAGACAGTGTTGAGCGAATGGTGATGTGTAGTGCCTCGTTATGTTCTGTAACCCCTTTTGGCAAGTCCTCATCACAAAACGTGAGCATACTGCCGTATAGTCTGGGATCATAGACTTGATCTCTTTCGGGAGATGGGGAGTCATTGAGCCAACCGTTTCCCGTCTTTCTCTTGAGAGGCAGAGGTCTTGGTGGTACCTCGGGATTCCAGTGAGGTCGCTTATGGCGGTGGCCTTCCTTTATTAGCACGTTGATTGAGTGTGAGTGCCCGGTTTGTTTTGCCTTTCCTTTTCTGGCCCACGCTCTAAAGTTTGACAAGTTGAAATTAGGTTGATCCCTCTTGGGACTGTGCTTCTTGCTGCCAGTCGGGTTGCCAGGATTTAGGGCTTTCTTATGTCCCGAGGCATGAACTTCGGTGTCAGCAGGATGCTTCGGCTTTCCTTCCCCTGTTGGTTTTGAAGTTGTGTGGCTCGAAGAAGGGGAAGGGGAAGGCTTGCTGGAGTAGAGGACGTAATAATCAAACTTTCCAGAGGGATCTCCGAGTATACCCACGCTAGTGTCTCCGTCTTCAAATCTTTCCTTAAGCTTTTGCTGAGAGGACGGTCTCTTCTTCTTTTTGGGGAAGTCACCTCTTATCATGTCTTGGAACTCGTCGTCAAGGCATTTTGAGCAGTCACATACGTTGTACCAGATGTGGACGTCCAGTGAGGGGTTGACTGGGAGAGGCGGAGGAATTGGCTCAGCGACAATCGACTTTGGTACCCATTCGATGGAGTTCACACTGTTGTTGTTCGGGAAAGGGTTCCCGACTGTGTTAGGGCCACGAGGACATTCCAACTTTCCCTCTTCTATCAGCTTCTAGATTTCATACCGCAGACCGATGCAACTATCGGTCATGTGCCCATGGTACTGGTGGAAGGCGCAGTACTTGCTCCTGTCAGCGTTGGCCGTGAGATTCTTTGGCTTGTAATTCTCCACAGGTTTGAGCAGACCTTGTTTGATCAATCCCTCTAACATTTTGCTTAGAGGCATGTCTAGCTTGTCAAAACGAAGGAAAGGTTGCCTCCCGGAAGAGTCGTTGTTTCGTTGGGATGTGTTCCCATTGTTTGACTGATGTCCCTGCTGGATGTAGTTGATAGTGGCGTCCTTTCCTTTGCCGGGAGCCAGTGCAGGGTTGGATGCAGCTGCTGCTCTATATCGGTAAGATGGAACTGTGGCCAGTTTTTCCTTCAGGTCCTTCTTGAATTGGGAACCCGCGTTGACCATGGCACGGAGATCAGGGAAAAAGTGGTGGCTGATTAGTGTTCTTATGGATGGTCTTAAGCAGGACTTGAAGATTATCATCTGTTCGTCCTTGGAAAGAGGTTCCATAATTTCGAAAAGTTTCCAGCTCCATCTTTTGTAGAATTCCCCGACACTTTTATCTCTCTTTTGTTCGGTGGTGATTAGGTCTTCACGACTTTTTTCCCATTCCAGGTTGGAGCGGTACCGTTTGAGGAATATGTTGCTGATCTGGTCCCAAGTGTGGCGGTCTTGGGGCTTGAATCTTAGGAACCACCTTAGCGCTGAACTCTTGAAAGTATGCTAAAAATGGTCGGCCATTTGTTGGAGGGTGGCCCCTTTTGCTCTCATGCCGAGGACGTAAGTTTCCACATGGGTTTGAGGGCATTCAGTTTCATCAAATCTGTCTATCTCAGGCATTCTGAACTTGGAGGGAAGAGGTGTGACCATTCCCGGATCGGTAGACTTGAGTGTTTATTTCTTGGAATTCCCCATGCTGGCTTTCATTTCTTTCATTTGCTCGATCATCCAGGCCAGGGTTGGATCCAATGGCAGGCTTTGAGACTCGGTGCCTGGTGCTGCTATCAGAGAGGCAGTAGTTGAAGGTGGAAGACTTGAGATATTTGGATACGTGGAAGCCTTTTCTGGGTTAAATCGGGATTTTGTCCCGTAATTCTGGGGCTCGTATATGGGTAACGGGTTGAACCCGGGAGGATATTGAAGGATATTTGGATCTGTTTGAGAGAGTCCAGCATTGCGCTGATTGTATTGAGTGAAGGGGGAAGAACCGGCTTGGCCGTGTATGACAGGGGCACCTTGGGAAGTGACAACATGAAGCCTTGGTCGGCCATTTCCTTTGATTGAAGGATTTCCGTAGTTCAAAGGCGGAGGAACTTGGTTGAAGGTTTGGGGAGCTGATCGGGGAGGATCGTCGTCCTCGATTAAATCGAAGGTATCATCTGACCAGGGAATAGCTGTTATTCCTCGCTCATTCAGGATCTGTATCACGAAGTTCTGCTGATCTTCTTTCTATTTCTTGTGGACCTCGCAAGGCCGGATGGCTTCTTCTAATGTCATGTCGTTTATCGGTGGCGGGGTTCCGTTCCCATCACGATTTCTCGGCGAATCTGACATTTCGGAGAATCTAACCATAGGAACTGAGTAAAATGAGGAACTATCTGATGATTCCGTAACTGTAATGCTGAAGAGACGACGACCCGGGATTCTGAACCGCTCTTTGTTCGCTGTAGGGAACGAAAGGTAGGGCTTAGGTTTTGGAAGAGGCTCAAGGCTTTGGGCTCGTGCAACATGCAATTACTGCTTAAGTTTACTTAAAACACGTTTTCTCAGAATCCTAACTAGTCGAAAAAGATTGCTCTTCTTTTTCACAACTACTCTAGGTCCTAAATCAGTGGATCCCGACACTACGTCTATAGACCCATCGTTTTTCACCTGTAAATCGTCTTCTCGGGATGGACAATCCCGAGTGAGGGTCCTATAGGGCAAGCGAATTCCACCGACAAAAGGAAAAGTGAACTTAAGGGCTAGCTAGTCATGCAAACTTTCGACGCATATGCCATGCAGGTCACGGTCAAAGTCAACATCCTCGAGTTAAGGCAGAAATCGTGCCAAAATTTCGGCATGACCTCTCTTCGACTCGCTTTCGCGAGGGGCCTTAGCTCTTGGTATTGCCCAAGTTGTGACCGGTATGGTTAATACGTTAAAGGTTTGATGACTCTGCGTCACATTGAACCTTCGGGTAATTTTTAACACGGTTCTGCGTCAAAGTCAAATCCAAAAGCTAAGACTCCGGGTCGAGAAACGGCCTTTGATCTCGTCTTTTAAGTTTTAACTTGTGAGGAAGATTGGTGTGAGAATATACACTTAGGCTTTATGACACGAACTAAGCCAAAAACCAACTAAGTTCTTGGACGAAGTGTGACACAAAGAGTGCATGGTTACACGGGCGAGAATTGGCTGTTTGGGATGACCCCGTACGCACGAGAGAAGCGTAGGAAAGCCTTCAAGTTGCAGCTGAACGGTTACCCCGGGTTAAGGGTTGTAGTGTGCAAGTGTACATGGTAATAGTGCGCGTAGTGTGCGGTCACTAAATTCTTTTTCTGAGTAAAACAGAGATTCTCAAAATGTGTTTTAAAGAAATTATGAGCAGTTCAAAATATTGCACGAAAACCAATTTATTGAACAAATATGCACGAACATGTTATGATTTTAAAAGAGTGAAAAATAACACATTTTTTTTAAAACAATCAAATGTTTTGAAAATCGAAGCTGTTTAAAATTTCTCTTTTTTTTGAGAGAAAAAAATGAGTAACACGCCATGGTAAGAAAACACACACGCACAAAAACGAGAAAGGGTAAACAAAAGTTTGACCCACAAAAATGTTTTTTTTTTAAAAACGAGAGCAGTTTGAAAAACATGTTAAACTTCCCCAACGGAGTCGCCAACTGAAATTACCCCCCGATCCGAGACGGCGCCCGGACGCGTCGGCTTCGCTCGAGATCGCGATGAGCACGAGCTGGTTTGAATTTCACGGAAAAAAGAGAGTCGCCACGCCATTTTATTATGAGCCAAAAACTTTCAAAAAGGCTTTTGAACTGAGATTGTTAGGTTCGGAGGTCACGTTACGCCTCGGAAAGAGATTAATTGTGCTCACCCGAAACGCCTCGTATTGACGAGTCTTTCTAACTTTCTCGAAAATTGTGCGTGTGTGTGTGTGTGAATTACTTGAAAATGAGTTTGAATGACTGGTTTTGAAACGAGAGATATTTTGATTTGAATCGGGCACTATAACTTTACCCTTTTTTTTTTTTTTTGATAAAATGACAGTAACACTACTAAAAAAGTCATTTTTAGGGACATCACTTTTTGGGTCGGGAAAAATTACTTGTCCCTATTATCTATTTAATAAGACATTCAACTTTGATTTTTAATTTGGGTCAGCGTTGGGCCTAAAAAGGACGCTGTTAATTAAAAAGCTTTAAAAAAATGGAAAAAGAAAGAAAAAAAGAAAAGAAAATCGTTCGCCCTTCTTCCTGTTCTCCCTATTCTCTCTTCCATACGTTGCGACCTCTTTCTCTCCCTCTAGCAAATCAACGGCGTAAAACCTAAAATCAACCAGTTCGGCAATCAATCTCTCTTCCTGTTCTCCCTATTCTCTCTTCCATTCCATACGCTGCGACCTCTTTCTCTCCCTCTAGCAAATCAACCGGCGTAAACCCTAAAATCAACCGCGTTCGGCGATCAATCTCTCAGGTTCGCTTCGATCAATCTCTCAGTTTGTATTCTTCAGATTATGAGTTCACTTCTTCAATTTTGAAACATAATCGGGATATTTGCTATTATTGGTACTTAAATTCGGTTTTCTTATTTCCAGGCGAGAACGATTCCTCCAACATTTTGTCGATTATCTATCCAACACAGGTACGATCATCTTTCCTCTCAGTTTGTATTCTTGAGATTAGGTTTCCCGTAATATTGGTCTCACTTGCGTTGTTGGATTTGTGGTGAGGGCTAAGGTTTGGATTTGTGGTGTTATTTCAACCTTAGATATGTAGATTTTCATTTTCCTAGCAATTAATTCATTTTTTTTTCAGTTAAAATAGAATCCTGACTATTATGGTTTGTTCATCTTTTGTGAAGTCTAGTATGGACTTCAATTATTTCAACTCAGCTTTCGTCTCAAAGACTTGAGGTCGGCTACATGAATCATGTTTCCCTTTTCTGTTTTGTCCGATGTCCCATATTTCAAATGACCTGAACTGAATAATCACATAAATCTCAATCAATTATGTACTCTAGTGCAAGCAAAGACTCTACCTTTGTAAAGGCTAGTTAGAAAGTGATATATCATTGTCCTTGGTGTTGGTTATAGTTACAAAAATTCTTGGGCATGTATCTAAGTTTTGTATATCACATATTTTAGTTTTCTGATGTAGACATATTTTTCTTGTTTATAACAGGCAGTTAATCTCAGAAGTTTCGATATCTCAAGCACTCCAAAAGTCAAGGTAATTGAAAGTTGTCCGGAAAGAAAAATAGAAGATGAAAAATTCTGTTTTCTAATTTTATCTACAATGTTTAGCAGGTAACTGATGGCTCATATAAAATAGCTTTGCCTGAGATTCTAGAGGTTCTAAAGACTGCATGTAAAACTCATGTACATAATGATTTGGGAATCAACTGTTACATGGAAACAATTTGAAACTGAAATTGCACAAATTAGTATTAAGATCAATAATAACTCTATAAATTGGGTGTGGAATATTTAGTCTAATAATGCACATTTTTTGCAGTTACTACATTTTGGGTTGGACTTAGCTTCTTGTTGCTCTTTGCGTACCCGACACCGGAGCATCCAACGCCAATTTTTGAGTATCACGCAGCTTTCGTTGGTGTGGCGTTGGGAATTGTAAGCATCAACTGTCTCTTATATGTTGTTTTGCATTTCTTCTCTTAAATGTCTTTTTTTTTGTTAACTTCCCATCTGAAGTCAGGAGTTTGGCAAAGTTAAATCACTGAAGTTTCTTAATCTAAGTTACTCACTGGAACTTTGCCAAACTCCTGACTTCAGAGGACTCCCCCAGCTTGAGAGATTGATTCTCAGGGGTTGTACTAATTTAGTGAATTGGTTATCCAGTTGCTTTCTTTGTTTCTTTAGTAAATTCTTCGATTATGACATTAATATTTCCCGAGGCCTTCACATATTTGCATTATAAGCTTTAAGCATCCGATGGGGTTGTTTATAATGTCACTGTCAGCTCAATTCTTCCGCTTGTGTTTCAAATCACAGATAAACAAAGTTCTCGCTTGTGCTATTTTTAGATGACAACATCATAATATATTTAGTACTCTGTATGTATATGAGAAGATTTAGTTGCAATCAAACTGCAGTCAGATTTATTCCATTCCGTCATCTCGTTCTTTTAGTTTCAAATAATTTGGGATTGTGTATGACATGTTGCATCCTTCTAAACGTAGTTCCTGCTGATTATCTTTTAATTGCTCAATAAAATTCACTTGGTGCTTAGACATATGAATACTCCATAGAATTTAAAATATTGATTTCTGGAATAGCCCTAGCAGTAGAAGTTACAATGTTGGCTTTTCCTATATTCCCCTACCATTAGAAGTTGCTCTGTTTTTCTTTAGATCCCTACTAGTAGTTTGACTTTGTTTGCAGGTTTTGTATGAACACTAACGATTATTTGATTCAGGGCCTCTTCAACTCAATTGCATATGGCCTTAACTCATCGGTACGACGGGCGATCTATGAGAGATTGGATCTGTAAGTCTCCAACGCTGAATATTACTAATGTAAAAGGATTCAAATTTGCTCATAGTAGTCTGTCATCCTTGTTCTGCCATAAAGACCTATACTTGTGCTTTCCATAGTCAAGCCTCATTAAATAATTTAAAGTAAAATGTTACAATATCCTTCAAAGCAACTGATATATTTCTAATGCACAATTTAAAGCAAATAAGTTGTTAAACTGTTCACCTGAACTTAGTCATTAGTTCATTACCTTAGGAAATGAAAGATGTGGTGTTACGTAACCAGTGTCGACTACACATTGTAGCAAATGGAAACTAGCAATGTGTGCAAGCTGTATTTGCCACACATAGGATGAGCTTGCTAATTGTACTTCTTGAATGATACCATATTAATTTTCTTCATGGTGTAAATAGATTCTTATAGATTTCAGATAGTAATATTAACTAAAAACCTACTTAGGATCAACATGGAAATGTTCTTTTAAAGAGTGTAAAATGTGGCAGTTTATTATCGAGGTCGAGATTCTTGTCAAATTTTCCTTGGCTACTTTTCAGCTACTTTTCTAGGCTCGTTTTTTTCAAAAGCCTAGTACTTAACTGAGATACTCTTTTTCCTGTTGACAAGCTAGGACAATGTTTGAAAAATCTGAATGCTTGATGAACATTTGAAGTAATGGTCCCTCTTGATAAGAGATACAACACAATGAACTTTCCGACTAGCATGTTATTGTGGTGAAACAAAAGCATTACACACTAACATACATGTTCCTCTCTGGGTAATTGAACCACCAGCACTGCCATTGTTGCTGCTCTTCTCTGGTTCCTGATAAATCTGGTAGATGATCTGGTTTAAGAATCCTGGATTTGCATATGCTTTAGAGATGAAGGTTCTTATATTTTGTTGTCTGTCATTGGTAGTTTTCAGGTTTGTCTCAATATTAGCCAGATGAGTTTGTGTGTTTATTTTGTTGTTATATTTGGCTACTTTGAGGATTTAAATGTTTGGCTACTTTGAGGATTTAAATGTTTATTTGTCCTTAACAGAACTGTACTAACTTTTTCCTTAGCACTTCTTGTTTGAACTGCTCCCTCCTCCCAAAATAAATGTCCAAATTTAGTTTCCTCTTGATCAAAATCAAATTTGAAATATTTTTGACATTCGTTTTGTTTTGGGACCGAGTATATATTTGCTCTTAAACTTCTTGCAATGTTTATTGTTCATGATCACGAACACAATCATTGCTCAGTTTTACCACCATTGTCTCTTTATCTCATATGTCACTTGCTCAAAAATATATTCAGATATGTCATTGCGGTTAGTTATTTCTTCGTTAACGTAATATTTTTATTTTTTACAGGTTTCATTGCTTAATAGTTGCATATTGGTTTACATGAAGAGCTCGATCAAGGAACGATATGATGAAGAAGCAATTTTTTGGGAAATACTTTGTTTGACTGCATCATTTGCAATTTAGATGATTAGAACTAGTTAAAAACTTATTTAGTCAAATTATTTCAAATAGAGATTCAAAATACTTTTAAAGAATCTAATTTTGTTTGGTTAATTGGTGACTTTATTTGGATGATGTAGTTGCTTAGCTTTGGTTAATATACTTGATTTTGGTGTTGTCGTATGCATGAGTTTGTGTGATTTTATTTATGCATTTGAATCTTGTAAATTTGGAGATATTGTCAGTTATTGAATGATAAATATTTTAGATTTTGACTTTTTGGGCGAAATTTTAATTAATCTAAACTGACATTCGGGACGGGGACCAGGTCCCTAATTAAGACCCGCCAATATTTCTTTTTGGCGGCAAATATTATTAGGGTCGGCTTTGCCGTCTCAAAAAACACGTCCCAAATATGTTTTGCCTCCAAAATTAACCCACCAATTATTTTTTTGCCGCCAATTTTTTCCCGTAAAATAAATAAATAATAAATTTTATTTAATAATAAATATTATTAGGGACGGATATTTACCGTCTTTAATAACTTATAGGGACGGTGACGGGGTCCTTATTGTATTTAGGACGCATGTTAATTAGGACCCCTAAATCCCGTCCTATATACCGTCCCTAAAGGTATTAAGGACGGGAATATGACTTTTTGGGACGGGTCTTGGCCGACCCTAATGTTGTTATTTCTTGTAGTGTAAGGAAAATATTTTGATTTGAATCGGGCATTATAACCTTACCCTTTTTTTTATAAAATGACAGTAAGGAAAAGATTTTGATTTGAATTGGGCATTATAACTTTACCCCTTTTTTTTGATAAAATGACACTAAAGAAAAGACATTTAAAGTAATCGACAGTAATGAAATGATGATCGACAAGTCAATTACTTGACTCGGATGTTAAAGTAAATGCAATCAACAAACCAAACGGTTTGGACGGTAAATGACAGTATTGAAATGACGTTAACAACGAATCAAACGATCCGGACGGTAAAAGATGATCAACGATTAAACGATTCGGGCGGTAGAAATGATAATCAACGAATCAAACGATTCGGGCGGTAGAAATGATAATCAACGAATCAAACGATTCAGATAGTCAACCTTCATGCTCCAAAAAACATAGATGGATTAAAATTGAAATAGGAAGAGTTCTCGATAACTTGCAGTTTTACATGTTGAGCTAACACTCTGAAGCCCTACTGCTGAAGTTTAATGTCACATTTTTTAATGATGACATCAGAATTTGATACCTGAACTTTGTCCTTTTACAATATGTGCTCATTCAGTTTTCAGTATTTCTAGTCAGGCAACTGAACTTTCTCAAGCACTCAACTCATTAGAGGCGGTGAAAGATTCAAAAGCCATCACGCATAATCATGATTTCCCTACATCGACAGATTCCATAACTAACCAATAACAAAGAGGTAAATAGAAACCAATTAATTATATAAGAAACAACAACCACATTGAAATGAAATCTGAATAAGAGTGAGGAGGAGGCGGATGATATCTAATTATCTTATTTAGGGTTTTGAGAAAATGAAGGGTTTAGATTAATTTTATTATGAATGGATGGACAGGATTAAAATTTAATTTAGCTCGGTTTCATGGCTCGGCTTGATAGCTCGGTTTCATAGCTCGGTTTGACGGTTCGGTTCCATAGCTCGGTTTAACGGCTTCAACGGTTTAGCTCGGTTCGGCTCGGTTCGGCTTAGTGCATTCAGACCGCAAGCTAAACCGAACCGACCGGTTTGGGAATTTTTCAAACCGAGCTAAACCACATAAAATTAAAAACCGAGCTAAACCACGTGATTTAGCTCGGTTCGATCTCAAACCGCGGTTTGAGCTAAACCACTTACACCCATAAAGTGACAAATGACGAGTCAAGATATTCCATTTTAGCTCTAAATTACTCTTTTCAAAAGAGAAAAGTAATTGAGAGAGGGTCATTTCTTGACTCGGAGACAAAGTAATGTCTACATTTTGAGAAGTTTGATCTGAACAGAAATAGCGAAAAGATGTAAAAAAGAGATGAAAATTTAGATTGAGAAGGAGAGTTTACCAATTGTTAGGTTTTTTGACTCTATCTTCCGAGGGTTCGTAAAATGGTTACGAAAAGTGTTTGGATTGTGTTTTGTTTGGGAAAAACTAGGTTTTCACGCAAATCGAGGAAGTTTTCGAGACTTTTGAGGGATATTAGGACACTGGAATCGAGGTAATGAGGCAGAAGGGTTAAAATTTTTGGACCATTTACTGAATGACTGAGGCTGTATTTATAGGCTGTAAATTTACAAAACAGGCCGGCCGGCCTTTCTTTCATATTGAGGACATTTTGGGTATTTTGATTTATTGATTTGACCGTTGGATGACTTACTGGTTAAGCAAGTAAAACAGGTCTCTCGGCCTAACTATCAGTCTGAGGGTATTTTGGTCATTTCACACTTTGACTTGATTTGACCCTAATTTGACCCTTGGGGAGACTTTTGAGACGAGTTATCATTGTTTTGTCCTTTGCTCGAGTTTTTGACAGTTTTTTTACTTAACTGTCTGAATAAATGTCGAAACATTCCCGAAAATTGCGTGTTTTTTGAAAAGTAATATTTTTCACGTGTTCTAACATATTTTTAATACACTTTGATTTTGAAGGATTCGGACAGTCTCGAAAAATCCCATTAATCTGAAAAGTGCGAATTAACGTATTTTTACGAATTGAATTTGGGTACTTACACTAATAAAGATTGGATCTTAGAAAATACACCTTAAATAGCACTTTTATAAAGCGCTATTCAAGACGTAAACTTACATAGCGCATCCACCTCTGTAAATTTAATAACCAAGACCCAAAAAAAAAAAAAAAAAAAAAAAACTACTAACATAGCGCACAGTAAGAAAACGCTATCTTGGGAAAGAAAAGCTTGCTACCGCTTGATAATAGAAGCGCTATGTTACCATACACTTCGTAATTTTTTTTTTTTTTTTTTTTTTTTTGGTTTTGTGGCATTAGCACTTTCGCCATTCTCAAATCCAGCCATCGCCACCAGCAATCGCCATTCCCAAATCCAGCCATTCCCAAATCCAACACAATCGACGACAGAGCACATACCACCGACCGCCACCAGACATCGCCACCACCACCACCACCACACACCACACACCACCGACGGCAGATCCCAGAACATTAAACCGACGACCACCCATAGCGGTAACGCCGGCCCCCAATGTTGCCTTCACTTTTAGTAGTTCCATCTCTCTTTCTCTTTCTCTCTCTCTCTCTCTCTATCTTTCTCTCTCTCTCTCTCTTTGTGTTCATGTTCTTGGCCATGTGGGTGTGTTCGTGTCTGTGTTATGACCAGCTCAACAAAATCAATAATGATTTTGGTTAATCACAAAATTGAGACAAGAATTATAAAATCAGATTTAGATGAGAAAAGAAATAGAAGATAGATCAGTTTATGGGATGAGAGAGAAAATAGAAATTGAGAGAGAGAGATGGGAATTTTCTGGTAAATTCATTATGGTCAACAATGGCATCCTCAGCAACAGATAAGAGAGAGAGCACGTGAACACAACGGCTTCTTCTCCTTCTACAAAACGACTACGTTTAATAAAACAGAAAAGATTCCTACATTGGGTATTAAACGACGGCGTATTCATTAAAGAGAAAACGCGTATCCAACACCCAATTTCTATTTTATTGATACGTAATACTTAAAACGACACCGCTTGATTCATAACCCAAAACCAACGGTCCTCTAACGGTCACCCCCAAATTACCAGTGAACCCTAAATCATTACATTACCTTCCCCTTCGAACAATCCTTGTCTCAAGGATTGAATTGAGGAAAATTAGCTGCTATAGTCGACCAATCCTCCCAAGTTGCATCTTCTGGAAATGCATTCGACCATTGGATTAACACCTGGGCAGCAGGACTGTTTCCTTTCTTCACCAAACGCCGATCCAACACTGCAATAGGCTCTACCAAGAATTGGCCTTCATCTCCTACATATGGTAAAGAAGGATTTGGATTTATAGCTTCTCCCACTCTTGCCTTCAGCAATGATACATGGAAAACAGGGTGTATCTTAGAATTTGGAGGTAACTTGAGCTTATAAGCTACAGCTCCCACCTTGGCTTCGACTTGGAAAGGCCCAAAATACTTTGGTGAAAGCTTGAAGTTCTTCCTCAGTGCCAATGAAGTCTGGCGGTACGGCTGCAATTTAAGGTAGACCCAATCCCCTTCCTTAAAACTTCTCTCCTTCCTGTTCTTGTCTGCGAACTGCTTCATTCTGTTCTGAGCTTCCACCAGTGTTTCCTTGATTGCCCTTATTTGCTTGTCTCTCTCCTTCATGAAATCTGTAACCGCATCATTCTTACAATATTGCTCATGACTGAAAATAGCTTGAGGGGGAGGGTAACCATATAGGGCTTCGAATGGAGTCAACTTCAGGGCAGTATGAAAATTTGAATTGTACCACCACTCAGCTAGTGTAAGCCAGCTAGACCACATCTTAGGTTTGTTGCTAGTGGTAGCTCTGAGAAACTGCTCCAAACACCTGTTCAACCTCTCAGTTTGCCCATCTGTTTGAGGGTGATAAGCTGTGCTCAAATTCAATGTTGTACCAAGGAGAGAAAAAAGAGAACTCCAAAACTGACTTAGGAAAATTCTATCCCTATCAGAAGTAATGGTAACAGGGAGGCCATGTAACTTGTAAATATTGTCAAAGAACTGTTTAGCAACATTATAAGCTGTGTAAGGGTGTTTAAGGGGTATGAAATGGGCATACTTGGTCAATCTGTCTACTATCACCAAAATAGTGTCCCAATTATTTGAGGAGGGCAATCCTTCAATGAAATCCATGGAAATATCAGTCCAAGGTTTGTTAGGAATAGGTAAGGGTTGTAATAGTCCAGCAGGGTGAGTGGTTTCAGTTTTGATCTGTTGGCATACCTCACAAGGTCCAATTGCATCTTGTACAAACTTCTTCATACTTGGCCAGTAGAAAAGTTGAGCAATCCTTCTAGTTGTACCTTGAATCCCTGAGTGTCCTCCCAAAGGAGTGTGATGTAACTCCTTAACAATCTTCTCTCTCAGTCCTCCTTTACTGCCCACCACCAGCTTACCTTGGTACCTAAGCATTCCATTTTCCAATGAGAATTCACTGAAATTCTCATTTTTGGTCAACACCCCTTCCAATATCTCTTGTATCTCCGAATCATCTTCCCAACTATTGATTAATTCTTGGACCCACTGTGGTTGCACAACAGAAACAGCTTGACATTCCACCTGGTTCTCATGTATTCTTGATAGAGCATCAGCCACCCTATTTTCCACCCCCTTCTTGTAAGTAATAGTGTAATCAAACTCCAATAACTTTGATAACCACTTCTGTTGTAAACCCCCTGTAACTCTTTGGTCCATTAAATACTTTAAACTCTGATGATCTGTCTTGATTTGGAATTTCTGTCCACACAAATAGTACCTCCATTTCTCAATAGCCAACAGAATTGCCATAAACTCCTTCTCATATCTCGAAAGTCCCAAGTGCTTTGGACCTAGTGCCTTGCTAACAAAGGCTATAGGTCGACCCTCTTGCATTAGAACAGCCCCCAACCCACTGTGACAAGCATCTGTTTCCACTACAAATGTTTTCGAAAAATTTGGCATTGCTAGAACTGGTGCCTTAGTCATAGCTTCCTTCAAAGCTTGAAATGCTGCTTCAGCATTAGAATTCCAACAGAAGGCATTTTTTTGCAAAAGTGAAGTAAGTGGCTTGCTAATGACCCCATAATTTCGAATAAATCTCCTATAATAACCAGTTAAGCCCAAAAATCCCCTCAAGCCTTTGATGTTGTGGGGAGTTGGCCAACCCAACATACACTCAATCTTCGAAGGGTCAGTGGAAACCCCATTCCCTGTGACTATATGCCCAAGATATTCCACCTTTTGACTTCCAAAAGAGCACTTGTTTTTTTTCACAAACAACTGATGCTTTCTCAACCTTTCCAAAATGATTTTGAGATGATCCACATGTGCTTCCATGGTTGGGCTATATATTAAAATATCATCGAAGAAGACCAATAGAAACTTCCTCATAAACTCATCAAAAACTGAATTCATTAAAGCTTGAAATGTGGCTGGAGCATTAGTGAGCCCAAATGGCATCACTTTAAATTCATAATGCCCATGATGAGTCTTGAATGCAGTCTTCATGATATCTTCCTCCTTCATCCTTATTTGGTGATAGCCCGACCTCAAATCCAACTTTGTGAAGAACTTAGACCCATGTAATTCATCCAGTAGCTCATCTATAATGGGAATAGGAAACTTATCCTTGATGGTTAGTTGATTTAACCCCCTATAGTCAATGCACATTCTCCATGTTCCATCTTTTTTCTTTACCAATATCACAGGTGAAGCAAAAGGACTAGTGCTAGGCCGAATGATTCCACTTTCTAGCAATTCCTTGATTATTTTCTCAATCTCATTCTTCTGAAAATAAGGACATCTGTAGGGCCTATTATTCACTGGCATACTCCCAGGTTTTAGGGGAATAGCATGATCATAACTCCTTACTGGTGGTAACCCTTTTGGCTCTGAAAATACATCCTCATATTCCCCCAATACCTCTACTATTCTTGAGTCCATAGTATCCTCATCTTCCATTGAAACAAGCGAATATAACTGCACCATTGCCCCACAAGGTAGGTCTTTCAGCATCTTAGTTGTAGTTGGTGCTGTCATGAATTTTAACATTACCAAATCTTGTCCTCCTTGTAATGAAAACTGCTTCCCTTCCCACTGAAAACTCATGGACATTTTAGTAAAATCAAAGGTGATTGGCCCCAATGTTTTGAGCCACTGTATCCCTAGAACAGCATCACATCCTCCCAGTTTAATCACCTTCATGTTCCCCTTGAATTCTAGCCCTTGCATTTTCCAAATAAAATTCTTGCATTCTCCTTGACTAGAGATTTGACTACCATCAGCCACAGTAACTGGAATATCATGAGTGGGTATCACCACACACCCTAATCTCTCAGCAGCCTTGACATCCAAGAAATTATGAGTGCTCCCACTGTCAATAAGGACTGAAAACCTCTTATTTCCTACTTCCCCTGTGATTTTAAGAGTCTGCAACATAGCACTGCCAGACAAAGCATGTGCTGAGATACCCATATCTTCTGATGCTGCCTCCTTCTTCTCAGTGTCTTCCACCTGGTTCTCCACAGTGTCATGCCATTCTTCATCTTCTTCCCCACTATCCACACCAATCATGAAAACTTGCTTGTTCTTACACTTATGCCCATACTTGAACACCTCATCACAATTATAGCACAGTCCCTTCTCTCTCCTAGCTTGCATTTCTGCATGGGTCAGTTGTTTGAAGGGTAGGGTTTGCTTTGTGGTTGAAAGGGAATCTGATTTTTGGTTTATGGAAGGTGAAGAATAGGTGGAAAATTTACTGTTATTGGAATTGGTCTTAGCAACTTGTTGGGAAACTGGGGTTGATGTCCTGTAATTGCTAATGTATGAGGGGGATGTGGTGTTGGGTTTGTAACTGGCTGCCTTCATTTTCCTCACTGATACATCCCAATGGGATTCCTCAATCCTTGCTAGATTAATTGCATGGACTAAGGTGGGTGGAAACTGGGATTGAACCCTAAATCTGATCTCCTCCTTGAGCCCTTTAATGAAGTTCTTCACATAAAACCTTTCACTCAAACCTTCATTCTCAATCTTCATCATAGCCCTCATTTCTTCAAACTTGTCCTGATATTCTCCAACTGTGCCCACTTGCTGCAGGTTTGCGAATTCACCCTCAATGTTTTGATAAGCTTGGGGTCCAAATCTCATAGCTACCTTTTCAATAAACTCATCCCACCCACTACCATCAATCTCTTCACTGAAATTTTGGTACCAAATTTCTGCATTCCCCTCGAAATGCATAGTTGCCAACTCTACCCTATCACCAAGAGGCACTTCTCGATATCTGAAAAACTTGTTGCATTTCCTTACCCAACCCCTATGGTCAATTCCTGAGAACTTGGGAAATTCAAGTTTGAGGTGTTTCTTATAAGCATCATTAATTCCCTTCTCCGTTCTAGCTTCATGTCCATAACCCACACCCTTAATAGCACCCATTGAATCCTCAATATAAATGGTTTCGACATCAATCTTACCTTGTTTCTCCAGTTCAGCGTTTGGATTGTTTTTGCCCGCGTTTGGTGAAGCTCCCAATATCGAACCTGAGCTACTATTGCCCTTCAACCCACGTCCTGCTTCATCCACCTTCTCCTTGCCATTGCTATCCTTCATTTCTAGCAGGATACGTGTGACTTCCTCGACCCTTTGACTTAGAGCAGTGATGTCCCCTTTTATCTCCATGGTTTTCGACTCCAGCGCACCTTCGAGCCCATTCAACCTATCATCCACAGCTCTGAGATTTGCTTCTACTGATTCCAGGCGATTGTTCTGATTGTTCTGATGATTTACCATGGTTTCCGTGAATCGTTAGCTTTGATACCACTTTGTTATGACCAGCTCAACAAAATCAATAATGATTTTGGTTAATCACAAAATTGAGACAAGAATTATAAAATCAGATTTAGATGAGAAAAGAAATAGAAGATAGATCAGTTTATGGGATGAGAGAGAAAATAGAAATTGAGAGAGAGAGATGGGAATTTTCTGGTAAATTCATTATGGCCAACAATGGCATCCTCAGCAACAGATAAGAGAGAGAGCACGTGAACACAACGGCTTCTTCTCCTTCTACAAAACGACTACGTTTAATAAAACAGAAAAGATTCCTACATTGGGTATTAAACGACGGCGTATTCATTAAAGAGAAAACGCGTATCCAACACCCAATTTCTATTTTATTGATACGTAATACTTAAAACGACACCGCTTGATTCATAACCCAAAACCAACGGTCCTCTAACGGTCACCCCCAAATTACCAGTGAACCCTAAATCATTACAGTCTGGAGAGAAGAGAAGAAAAACACCGTTCACCAGCTCTCGGTGACCTCTGCGGATTCGAATCCACCTCCACCTTCGGCGTTCAATCACTCCAGTTGCTGCTTCGGGTAAGTTTGAATCTTTTGGATTTCAATTTGAGATTTCAATTTAGGATTTTATTGTTGATTAATTTGGGGGTTTTGATTTAGTGTTTAAATGAGATTTCAATTTCTGATTTAGGGTTTATAATATCGATTAATTTGGGGTTTCAGATTTAGGGTTTTCAAATGAAATATCAATTTTTGATTTAGGGATTATATTATGAGAAAATTACGTCCTAGTCCCTCAATATAATCAAATCTACATTCTAAGACAATGAATTACCATATTTACCTCCTAATCCTACACAATAAAATTACTAACCATATAATCCCTCTACCAATAAATAAAAATTCCACCACTCTCAAATTACACCCACATTCCACACTACCCAATTAAAACCTTACCCTCTCTCTCTTTCTCACAGAGCATTCTCTCTCTTTCACTTTCTCTCTCCACCCCCATCTCTCCCTCCGATCACCCTCCCCTTTCCCGTCCGACAACCCCTCACACCTCCGGCCTCCCTCTTCCCTTCCTCCACACCTCCGACCACCCCTCCCCTCAACCATGCTTCGCCAACTCCGACGACAACCTCTCCTCCCCAACTCCGGCGAAGCTCTTTCCTCCCTCTCCGGCGACCGTTTCTCTCCCAAACTCCGGCGAACGTCTCCCTCCTCAACTCCGGCGTTCGTCTACCCCACCTCAGTTTACCTTCTTCCTTCGCACCTCCGGCCACACACAACACACCTTATTCTGATCACCTCGTTGCAGATCCGACCGTCTTCTCCACACCGGCGACACTTCTCCGATCTTCCTCCATTCCATTCGAGCTTACAGCTGCCATAGATCGAGCAGATCTGGATTTTTGTTTGGATTTTTCTTCTTAATTTTACTGTTAGTTGAAGCTCAGTTCAGTCGGATTCGAACGCTGGCTTCTATGTATCCTCCTTTGAGTAGTGTTCCCCGTTGCAATAATGTAATTCCAGAGGAAGAAAAAGCCTTAGATTTGGGATTTGAGGTTGCAACCCTTTGATAACAAAACATTTTGTAAAGAGTGATTCTGTCATATTTTTTTCTTAGTATTTTTTAAAGGTTGTTTCTTTTAAACATTAGTCTTTTGGATTGGGTTTTGGAGTTTAATATGATTACCCTTTCTTACAATCTTCACTTTTTTTTTTTAATCAGTGGTTGAATTAAATGTATTTCTGAGTTACCTTGGCGTCATCAACATGAGAATGCAGAGCTATGAATTGGAAATGCATTACCCCAAATTCACGTATGTTTGGCCAGAATGAAACATGGAAATTTCATGGTATTCACACTTCTTGGATCCTAAGTTTTCTTAGTCACGTATGTTTATCTTCTTAGTCACGATCAATAACAATTGAGAACTTACTGATAAGTTAAGTTCTCAATTGTTTATTCGCCGGAGAGGTCGTCGGAGTTGGTGATCGCCGAAGTTGATCGTGTTCTTAGTAGTTTAGTCAACAACTGAGAACTTACTGATAAGTTAAATTCTCAGTTGTTTGGTCGACGGAGTTGGTGGTCGCCGGGGAGGTCACCGGAGTTGATCATGTTCTTAGAAGTTTAGTTGACAACTGAGAACTTACTGATAAGTTCTCAGTTGTTTGGTTGCCGAAGTAGGGGATCGTTGGAGTTGATCGTGTTCTTAGTAGTTTAGTTGACAATTGAGAACTTACTGATAAGTTAAGTTCTCAGTTGTTTGGTCACCGGAGTTGGTAGTCGCCGGAGTTAATTGTGTTCTTAGTAGTTTAGTTGACAACTGAGAACTTACTGATACGTTAAGTTCTCAGTTGTTTGATCGCCGGAGTTAGTGGTCGTCGGAGTTGGTAGTCGCCGGAGTTAATTGTGTTCTTTGTAGTTTAGTTGACAACTGAGAACTTACTGATACGTTAAGTTCTCAGTTGTTTGATCGCCGGAGTTAGTGGTCGTCGGAGTTGGTAGTCGCCGGAGTTAATTGTGTTCTTAGTAGTTTAGTTGACAACTGAGAACTTACTGATACGTTAAATTCTCAGTTGTTTGTTCGCCAGAGAGGTCACCGGAGTTGGTAGTCGCCGGAGTTAATTGTGTTCTTAGTAGTTTAGTTGACAACTGAGAACTTACTGATAAGTTAAGTTCTCAGTTGTTTGGTCGCCGGAGTTGGTAGTCGCCGGAGTTAATTGTGTTCTTAGTAGTTTAGTTGACAACTGAGAACTTACTGATAAGTTAAGTTCTCAGTTGTTTGGTCGCCGGAGAGGTCGCCGGAGTTGGTGGTCGCCGGAGTTGGTAGTCGCCGGAGTTAATTGTGTTCTTAGTAGTTTAGTTGACAACTGAGAACTTAGTGATAAGTTAAGTTCTCAGTTGTTTGGTCGCCGGAGAGGTCGCCGGAGTTGGTGGTCGGCGGAGTTGGTGGTCGTCGGAGTAATTGTGTTCTTAGTAATTTAGTTGACAGGCGAGAACTTGCCGATAAGCTAAGTTCTCGGTTGTTTGGTCGCCGAGTTGGTGGTCGCGGAGTTGGTAGTCGCCTGAGTTAATTGTGTTCTTAGTAGTTTAGTTGATGGCGAGAACTTGCGATAAGTTAAGTTCTCGGTTGTTTGTCGCGGAGAGGTCGCCGGCGTAAAAAAAAAAAAAAAAAAAAAAAAAAAAAAAGTCGCCGGAAAA
Organism: Adenophora triphylla var. japonica; assembly: GCA_022495995.1. NCBI lineage: Eukaryota > Viridiplantae > Streptophyta > Magnoliopsida > Asterales > Campanulaceae > Adenophora > Adenophora triphylla. Next base: position 112,816 of record JAFEMH010004671.1, on the reverse strand, counting down.
AGTCGCCGGAGTTGGTCGCCGGAGTTGATGGTTGCCAGAAGTGTCAACCTGAGAAGATGGGGAGGGGGTGACCTAAGGTGAGGGTGGTTGGAGAAAAATTAAATTGTTAAAGAGATTGGACTTAGTGAAATGATAGGAGGGTGAACTTAATAAAATGTTGGGAGGGTGTAGTTATTAAGCTAGGGACTAAATGGTTAATCAAATTATAAATTGTCTTAGGAAGTAGTTTTGTTTCTATAGAGGGATTATTTGGTAAATGCCTCTTATATTATTTATTAATTTGGGGTTTCAGATTTTGGGTTTTCAAAATGAGATTTCAAATCAAGAATTATTATTTTTGATTAATGGTGTTGTAGTGAATTATCCGGCGTTCAAGAATTATTAGGGATTATATTATTTATTAATTTAGGGTTTATAATATCGATTAATTTGGGGTTATAGTTTGCCTTTTGTTTTGAATATCTGGTCTTAGAGATCTATAAAAACTGTAATCATTGAAAGCAGAACTTCATGAAGTTTCATAGTTCTCCTTAATAGTTGCAGTGAAGGCATGAAAGCTTCATATATGAATAAACAATTGATTGCAGTGAAGGCATGAAAGCTTTATATATGAATAAACAATTGACTATTTTTAACTTGGTTCCATACTTAATTCATAACATGGAGGCGAACTCCTTTCCTATAGATATATGAAAAACATAAAGAGGCAACAAGGTTCATGCTCATCCTTTGCATTTCTGAGCGCATGTATACAAGGTAATATTAAAATTTCATTTATCGACTTAATATGAGATGAAATATGTAAATGGGAGGTTTCATGAAACTGAGAACTTGAAAGCCTTATGCTCAGTTATGAAGAGCTGATATGTGTGAAAGAAGAGTCAATTGAAAGAGAGAGTACATCATATGTACTGCGTGGAGCACTTTCGACGTCCCTTCCCTTCCGTCCATCTACCATACAGTTTCTCGATTCATAGTTTTACCACATCATGAGATGGTTTTAGCTCATTAAGGTCTTGGAATTTGCAAAAAAAAAAATCTCTTTAATTGGCAAAACTCTAAAAGCATCAGTTTTTTTTTCTTGAAGGACAAGGAGGATGCGATTCAGATCTGCCCCTATCTTCAGATTAAACGAGAGGATTATCAGACAAACTATTGACGCAACTTCTTTTTATCTTTTTCACATTCTTACGTCTGAATAGAGCTCGTAACAGATTGGACTGCCCTTTCAAATTGGTAGGTGGAAATCAATATCCCAGAGCTGAATCCAGAAATGGTGAGGGACTTATATCCTTGAAATGAGCTCATATAGGTAGAGTTAACCACATCTTATGGTGCAAAGGATGTTTATTGCATAGGTACTCTAATGGAACTTGTTCTAGTTATCGCTCTATCTTTTGCTGATGATGGGAGGTTAAGGTATTTCTAGCTTGCTAGCCTCATTCACATTAATTTAAGTATCCTTAGTATCTTTAGTTATTGCATAATCAGATTTAAAACAAACTTCTGTTGTTCAGGGGTCTATGGGGGAAGGAGCACTTGCAGGAACACAGAAAATCTTGGAGTTCATGGATTGGGGTGATTATGGTGCCATGGGGATGTTCATCAACATTTGCTCTATAGGTATTGGTCAATAGGAGATAATCTTTGGTTGCATGCTTGCAGTCCTGAATTTATCAATTTCAGTATGTAAAAATTCGTCAAAAAGGAAGTTGGTCATCCAGATTAATTTATTTTGCTAATTTTTGGTTTATAACCTACACTCAAAGCATTTCATGTTACAACTTTTCATTGCTTCTTTTTGATATATGCAAGTTTTTTCACATATTCACAGGTGGCCAAGAAGTTAATGAGCAAGATGACATGTTTATTTTAGTGGCTCCTCAAAATGCTATGGGAAATTGCATTATTGATGTAATAAATAGAAATTGGAGTCTAGCTTTGTATTCATTAGACTGCCACGAATTGGCTTAGCCTGTTTTGTTTCTTTTCTTTCTCAAGCCATTGGGTTGAATAATGCAGGATCTGAGAGCTATGACTGATGCAGCAGGTAGCCGTCCAGTCGTTCTTATCAATCCTAGACTCAAGGTTGGCCCCTAAATCTATGAATCTAATTTTGTTTTATTCCTATTATTTTCTCGACTCACCTTAAGAGAAGTTAAATCATCTCGAATATTAATGCTACCGCCTATCTCTACATCATTAGGATTTACCTGCTTCCAGTGGCGTCATGCAAGTAAGTACAACGAGAATTTGAGAAATGAATGGCACACTTTTCATTTACTATGGCTAGTTCACGACCATTTATTTTGTTGACTAGACAATGGGCAGAGACAAGAGGTTGAAATATGCTGAATCATTTGAGATTTGCTATCAGTTCCGGCTTCTTTACTTTGCTGGAACTCAATATCCAATCATGGGTGCTTTAAGGTTAATTTATAGGGAGCCATATGCTATTGCTACTGCATGCACTTTGGTTTCATAAAGTAGCAAGAAATCAGATTGATTCGCCATCTTCCTTTATCAAAAATCTGATATGTACATAACAATAGGTAATCATTTGAGGTACTCCCTCAGCCCCAAAATGGATGTCCATTTTTAGGGACAGAGGTAGTATGATCTATACATGGCTTATAGGGCGCCATGTACTATTAATCACGTTACGCATATAAAATTTAATGATGAGAAGTGAAGGCCGGCTCAGAGCTTAGGGTTATTTATTTTGAATTCGAGTACTTAAATCTTTCAAGATAAAATCTTTTATGTTAACTTGAATAAAAGGATTTGTGTATCTGGCATTTTGCTCATATCATACTTTCTTCTACTACCTCCTAAGGAAATTTAGAGAGGACTGTTTTGCAGATAGCTTGCCCTTTATAGCAAAGCCGATACTGAATAAATTTTGGAAGAACATGAAGTTTACTTTTAGATCCCTTTGAAGCTGTCTTACATTACACCATGAAAATACCAGTAGCTCGTTTTTCATATATGGAAGACCATTATATATTTGCATGTATTTTCCCTTTTTTTTCATGCATGCTCACGAAGTGTGCCACATCATGATTGCAGAATGTCTTACCCATACCGTTATGAATTGTTCAAGAGAGTGGATGATTCACCTGGAAAAGAAAAATACACCCTCTTATCAACATTTCCAAACAGACCAAATGGTGATGATATCAATTATGCTTTTGAAGGAAAAACAAGGTAAACTGGAAATGACCAATTATTATATAGATGCAGTTTTTAGTCATATCCATCTTCACAAGTCACGACTATCCTAATTTTGGTGTTACATTTTCCATCGATATTTCCAGAGACCAAATCAAAAAATCCTCGGGGTTTTGGTAAGCCTCTTCCCACCAGCCCAGTGTTTAAGGTATAGTCTTCCGTTTACGAACGCAAGAAAAAATAGAGTAATATATTTTGGTTGTGATTGACAGGGAAGAGCTAAGTCGCAGGAGAGTAGAGTATCCACAGGACAGAATGGAGGAGAATGTCGTTAACGGCCACTGACGAAATTAAAAGAAGTAATGGCCAAATAATGAAGTTTTGTTATCCATAGTACGTGAGAGTGAGACCGGAGCTTTTAGCAACGTACATACAACAACCTGTCATCTTCTTGGTTTTTTGGTTTTTCAATACATGCATGGCTACATGATTTACTACAAAAAATTGGTTCTAACTAGTGTTGATTGTAATATTAACAATATTATTGATGATCGAGAGAACAAATATCTTTAACTGTTGTTAGTTTATAACTCTTTTGGATGATTGTAAGAATTATTGTTGTGTAATAAATGAAAGGTTGATTATTATTGTTGAATGGAATGATTGTTAGTTTCTATTAATTTTTATTTTTATATAATTTAAAATAGGTGCAGCAGGAAAAAAAATGAAAATTAGCCCTTACATAGCGCTTTTTATGTGCTATCGAAGCAATTTTTAGAAAATAAAAAAAAAGTGCTTAGATAGCATATAAAAATGCTATGTAAGTTGATTTGTAGAAAAATAAAAAAAGTGCTTAGATAGCACATAAAAAGGCTATTGAAGTTGATTTGTAGAAAAATAAAAGCGCTATCTAAGTTTGTGAGCTTATGTAGTGCATAATAAGCGCTATGCTAACTTGCATAGCGGTAGCTTAGATAGTGCTTTTATGCGCTATCTAAGCTCTAAAAATGCGCTATCTAAGCTCCAATCTGTACTAGTAATGTCTGTGTAGGGATGGAACTTTCTACATTTAGGGTTCTCACAACAATCAATTTGCTAGTTAGTATTTATGTATGTAATCTTATGCTTGATGACCAAAGATCCTGGAATGTTCCACTTTGTATTCATTGTTTCCTATGGGGGTGGTACATGAGATACTCTCCATTCCTCTATCAGTTCGTGCGAGTGGTGATGCAAAGGTATGGCATTTCTTGTGTGATGGGGTATACTCGATTCGATGGGGTATACTCAATTCGCAGCGCCTACTGTTTAGCCACATCTCTTACTTTAGATATTTCGGACCATGTTGATGGGCAGTGGGTTATATTGTGGAATATTAAAGTTCCTCCGAAGATTCAATCATTTTAGAGTCGGTCTCTCTGGAGAAACACGTTTCTCTATAACTTATGGAGAAACGTATTCTGGATATTCAGAAGCTTTGGGATGGATATCCAGAAAAAAAAAATTCAAGGCCAAGACCAAATTTATGATTCTGGATATCACTTTCATAAGGTTCTGGATATCCAGAACATTGAATATTGATATCCTGAAGCTTTGGAACGGATATCCAGAAAAAAAGATTTGGGGCAAAGACCAAGGCCAAGGCCAAATTTCTGATTCTGGATCACTTTCATAAGGTTCTGGATATTCAGAACATTGAATATTGATATCCAGAAGCTTTGGAACGGATATCCAGAAAAAAAGATTTGGGGCAAAGGCCAAGGCCAAATTTCTGATTCTGGATATACTTTCATAAAGTTCTGGATATCCAGAAGCCTTGGGATGGATATCCAGAAAAAAGAGTCGTGCCATACTTATGGAGAAACGTGTTCTGGCCTACATTGTTGCGCGACAAGTCGGACCCCGTTTCTCCATAAATCTAGGGAGAAACGTTTCTCCCTAGATTTTACGATCATTTTATGTGGCATGTGGGTTGAGATTGCTTACCTACTCGTGAGAAGCTTCACTCTAAAGGGATCCAGGTGGGAATGGAATGCGAAAATTGTGATAATTCTATGGAAAGTATTTGGAATTTATTCATTGAATGTTAAATAACAGAAGACTGTTGGCAGCACACCCCTTTCTTCACAAACTTGTACATGAACTTGGATCAATTTGGTTCATTTATTGAGTGGTTGTAAGATAAACTGTCAGCGTTGAATGGTAAGGAATTACCCATGTTTGCCATGGTCGTGAATGCATTGTGAAAGGAAGAAATAATAGGTGATGATGCAAAAAAAACATCGGATCAACCCAAATCCAGCGGTAAGGTTGTATCCTGAATACTTGAATAACCTGAAAAAGATGAACAAATACGTAAACTAAGCCAGAGCTTCACAGGCGAAGGCCCTCCGATGTGATAGTAAGTATTTGTATTGTAGAGAGAGCAAATCAATTGAAAATAGTTTAGAGTCAAAGATGGGTCTACCCGAATTATGTGAATCATGACTTGTATTTATAGATGTAGGATATAGAGTCTTGCCTTTTTTTTTTTCACTACTCACACACACACACACACACACATGCACACACAGAAGCGCCTAGGAGATAAATCATAGGAAGAGAAAGCCTTCCCTCTAACTTCTGGGGGGATCGAACCCATGACCTCCAGGTTGGAAGTCATGAGCTCTAGCCAGCAGGCCAAATCCCCAGATCCTAATTCCATGATATCCTGATTGGAGTAGGACTAGAAGAGCCTTCTGTACGTATCCCTAGGAGACCTGCTCCTCGACATAGTGTGATGATCGACATAGGGATATGCCGGGTAAGAGAGTTGCCTAAGGGTAGGGAGCCCATTCCCCTTAAAAATGCAGCTCAATTGTAATGGATATTGCCTCTGGTCGACCTAGGTGTATGCTCTGGTCAACGTAGATCAGTTCTCCGGTCGTGCTAGTCATAGGAATTGATACATATGTCTAGGCCAACATAGGTCAGTTCTCTGATCGTCCTAGTCATAGAAATGGATACTTATGACCAGGTCGACAAAGATCAGTTCTCTGGTCGTTCTAGTCATAGGAATGGATACTTATGTCCAGGTCGACATAAGGACTAGGACGAAGTGGAAATGACGATCATAGGTAGGAAATCCCATTTCCTACGTCGTATTTAGGACTTGTGTGTATTTTCCATTGGGCACAATCTATTGGGGTTTTGCCCGTTTTATGGCCCATGGTCGTACTCGATTTATGCCGTTCAGTGGCCCCGACTTTCTAGCTCGACTGTACCGAGGAGAAAGTGTAGCTCATCCTTGGTTTTACGAATACCAAGAGATTTCTCGAATTTCGAGGCGATTCAATAATTTATCCGACGGTTATTTGACATTGGCAGCCGCGCCCACTATTGATGAGACATTCACCTTGGGTTCAAGCAGTAGGATGCTCGTTTTTTAGGACTTGAACATTTCATACAAGGTGCGAGCAGTAGGTTGCTCGTCTTTAGGACTTAGTCTTTACTTCCAAGGTGCGAGCAGTAGGCTGCTCATATATAGAATTTGGACGTTTCATCCAAGGTGCGAGCATTAGGCTGCTCGTCTTTATGACTTGGAGAGTAGGCTGCTAGTCTTTAGGACTTGGACGTTTCATCCAATGTGCGAGCAGTAGGCTACTCATCTTTAAGACTTGGTGTAAGTGCCCCAATCTGGGTCGTTAGTGTTCCGTCAGTCCAATTTAATGATTTAAAATCATTTAGGGGCATTTCGGGCATTATTTTAGACAATTTGGATGAGGAAGAACTTATTAGGAATAAGAAAATGGCCAGTGGCCTCGCTGGAAAGCGTAATTTCCAAGTAAAAAAAGTAAATTTGACTAAATAGAAGCTGCCAAAATGCTTTTCTGCAAAAATCAGGCACGCTGACGATTTTGTCCGTGCGGATGAAATTGTCATGTCAAATTCTTCTACGCGGATGAAATTGTACCCCGGCTAAACTATAAATTGAGCCCTTCTCCTTCATTTCAAGGGCAACAAATTCACTCCTTACTGCTACTCTGCCGATTTAAGCTTTCCAAACAGCCTTAGACACAAAACCAAACACAAATCCAACACAAAATCATACATAAGCCTTGAACTCCTCAAGCTCAAACACTAAGCAAAGAAGATAGGGTGTAACCATTGGTAAAGCCTCCTTCTCCCTACCTAAACCCTCTTTATTCATGCATCTATTCCAACACAAAATCGAGTCGCACGGCTTCCTACGTATTTCTATCGGAGAATCAGACCAGTTCGACTCCAACAAAAAAGGCTGCTTTAAGTATTTTGAAAATCATTTTGAAAATCGAAGGGATTTTATTTTTGAAAAGGCAAACTCATACTGAGGAATCAAATCAAGACCCAATTCTGAATATGTATGTTTGTCTGTAGATTCACATGTCTTGGTTCCGAACCTGCGGGGAAAGATGTTAGAAAATAAAGGCTTACCTGTCTGGCCTTCGTATTCTGCTGGTTTTGTGACGATTCACCTGTCAGGGTGCCGAATCGGGCTTTTAAGGAGATGATGGTCCATATGGTACGGGACCGGGCTTTTGATGACGATTCACCTGTCGGGGCGTTGAATCAGGTTTTTTTGGATGACGATACACCTATCAGGGCTCTGAATCGGGCTTTTGATGACGATTCACCTGTCGAGGCGCTGAATCGGGATTTTGATGACGATTCACCTGTCGGGGCGCTGAATCAGGCTTTTGATGACGATTCACCTGTCGGGGCTCTGAATCGGGCTTTTGATGACGATTCACCTGTCGGGGCTCTGAATTGGGCTTTTTGATGATGATTCACCTGTCGGGGCTCTGAATCGGGCTTTTGATGGAGTGGTTTACTGTCTTCAACCAACCAAGAGATAATTTGCCTATCTAGGTTCCGAATTATGCGGGATGAATTGATCGTTGGTCAATCATTTTGGGCAACTTAACGTTGTATCGGGCAATCATGCGTACACCACGTTCGGCTCGTTCTGTGACTCGCGGTACCGATTTTTCATGTTTCCTTGCTAGGTTATCACTTTCAAGGGTAAATGTGTCAAAATTTTGAATTTTGACGTTGCGCAGACGCTTATTGTCAGGGACAATTTTGTCTTTGTCCAGGAGGTTTGTCTCCCTCTGTTTTCCGGTCGTATAGATCAACTAAGAACTACCATGGTAGTGTGAAATTCACCAAGGCTTTGTGGGACAAAGTCAAGGCCTTGGACGGGGACCGAGCTAGGGTGGTGCAGACAGGGCTCCACACTTTTGTTGAAAATATTTGTGGCATGCGGCGAACTCCTCAAGTCCTTCAAGCTATTCGGGAGAGGTGGTGGGATACTACCCACACAGTTCATCTTCATTTCGTGGAAGCTACCATGACCCCTACTGATTTTCTGGCTATCACTGGGTTGGAGTTTACCGGTATTGCTCTTCCGATGGCCGGGGGTTTCAAAGCGGCGAGTTCAGCTGAGTGGAGGCGACTGATTGTTTTTGTCCCTAACAAGTTTAAGGGATTTGCTGTTGAGCTGCCACCTCTTCCTGATCAGATCGGGGCCTATGCTGATAAGGCCAATGCGGTCACGGACTGAGTGGTGAGTGGTGCTCTCTAGTACATTCTATCAGAGACCATCTTTGCCAATCATTCCTCCACAGCTCGTATCGCTCTTTTGGGGCTTCTGGAGGATCTTGACCTGGTGAGTACCTATGACTGGGGCTCAGCCGGGCTGGCTTTTTGCTATCATGCCATGTATGAGGCATGCAGACATATACCAAGGATACCATGTCAGGATATTCTTACGTTTGGGAGGTACATTTTCTGACTCTGTCTTGTCATTTATCTGCACCTTTCATTTTTGCTTTGTACTGAATCTGCTCTATTTTCTTGTACAGAGCTGGGGATATGCTGTCTTTTCACTGCATAAGTTTGAGCTGAGTGTGTGGATGTCTCAGTTTCCTGATATCAGGAGGTGGAGCCACTCCAATCGCACAGTGGACGAGGAGGAGGGGGAGGATTGGACCCTGACCGTTGAGGAGGCACGGGCCTTGTTGGACAACTTCAGTTTTGTGTGGCAGGGTTTATATCTGTAGACCCTATTGGAGAATGAGGTTCATCATGCATGGGCCGGCACTGATGTACAAAAAATCCTGGTATCGCTGGAGGGGGATACCATGTATTTAGGTGAGAGATTCTTCCATCAGCATGGCCGGGGTTCACTCATTCGGAGAGTGCCGGAGGATTCGCCCATAGTGATGCACCCCACTCATTCTGTCACTGACCGTGCATATGCCGACTACGTGAATGTATATGAGGCAGAGGATTGTATGGTCCAAGGGGATTCGTATGAGGAGTTCCTGCCTCGCCTGATAGGTCCCCTTGTGGTGGGTGGCAGGCAGTCACGTGCACGAGCTTCCTCTTCCGCTTTCGGCTCGTCAGCCCATTGCTCATCGTCCCAGTATGCAGGTCCTGTGCCGCTTGTGACGGATTATGGTCCTCCGAGCTTTTCATACATGATGGGAGGCATGGAGATGGTGGGCCACATCCCGATCCCGGATCAGATTCCTGAGGGTTATCGTCGCCCTCCCAATGCCTCTTCGATACATTTTTTTTCTGTTTGTACTGCTTCTTGTATCGTCCATATAAGTGTATATGTCCGACTTTTTTTGAGTATTTCTTTTTGTTAACAAGTCATCATGTCCGCAGCGAATTACGACTGTGGCGCGAGCAGGATGGCTGACTTGAGGTCAGACCTCTCCGAGAGACTATTTCATAAGGCGGCTTCGGCGACGTCGACGATTGCCTCTGTAGTGACCCCCACTTGCGGAGCCAAGCGATCAAGGAGGGACGGTAGCCCCAGTGGCGGTGATGATGGAGGTGCTGGAAGCTCAGGAGACTTGATGGCATAGTCCCCCTATTCCCCCATTTTGAGAATCTTCTGAAACTTGTAAACATTGGCCGGATTGGCCTAGACATCTTTTCTTTTCTTTTCCTGTACCTGTTAGCACGTAGAACAGCAACTAGAATTTTCTTATTTCCTAATCCTAGTTCTAATTAGTTTTAACTTTCTCGACTTTCGTGGTGATATCCACGACGAATGAAATGGTCAATCTGGTCGAGCTTTTGAGCATGGTTTTGGCCTATATACTGCTTTGGAGGGATATGCTTGCAGGTTTCGAGACTTGTTTCGTCAAGTCGGGGCTAGATTGCTTATTTGTGCAGAAGTTCTGCAGAATTTCCAGAAGGGTTGTCCCTCGCGGGACAAGGTGTCTCACGCGAGACACGCTTCCCAGGCAGGAATTCTCTTCTTTTTCGAACATGATTCTGTCAGATTTCCCTATATAAACACATGTAGTCCACCCAAATACTTTATTCCAGCCTCTAAAACTTTAGAGATATTCTGTTAGGGTCAAATTCTTGCTTTCTTCTTCAAACCTTTGATCCATGTCTTCTAAGGAGATCGTTCCAACGTCCATGATTGTTGACGATTTTTCTTTGTCAACCGATGCAGTTCAAGCTTTTAAGCAAGCCTCAAGGAGTTTTGTGAGATCGTTTCATAATCGGTCTCGCAATAGGTTTATTGAAGAATTTGGATTCAGAATCCTCTTTACTTTGAAGAACCTACGGCCGGATTGTAATCTTCTACAGGGCGCTGCTAGATTTTAGGATCCTTCTATTCATCTCTTTAATTTTTCCCTTAATGAGATGACACCCACCGTAGAGGAATTCGCTATCATCTTGGATATGCCCTTGACCGATTCGGAGGCGTTGAACGAATTATTGGGAATTCTCCTTGATACTTGCTATAAGTTGGTTCGCCGCGGGTGGGTAGATTGCTCTTCTTTTCCCGAACGCTTTGGTGGAGATTTAGATGATGAGGCCTTCCATGTTTACAAACGGAACTTCTTGTCCCTTTCTCTTTTCGGAGATGTATTGTTCACATGCAGGGGTGGCTTGGTTGACTCCCAATTGGTGGAAATTGTCTTGCAAGCTAGGAAACGTTCTAGAAACATCATTCCGTTAGTATTGGGTGAGACCCTTCATGGTCTTGATGAGCTGCATAACATCGGTGCCATGACTCAAGGGAGTCCCCGTTTACGTATCACATGAGGAAGCTTTTGATCAAGGATCTTTCGGAGGATGAGTGGGCTCAATTTATTGTGAAGGCTACTACCACAGATATTACTTGGTGTCCACCGTTTTGGAGATTGAACAAGTACGTTGCCAATACCAGGGGTTTTGACAGGGTTGTTCTTCCGAGCTTGCGAGATTCCTCTTTCTACTTTCCCAAGCGGGTGCTCTGTCAGTTCGGTCAACAACAGGACAGTTTTATTTTTGAAGGAGCCTCTCGTGAAGTGTCCTATATTTGTCTGGAGTTTACCAAGGTGCTAGCTCAAGCATGGGGTGAAGGAACCAGTCGAGATCGTTGGACGAAACTTCGAAGCTTTGATGCAAGCGTCTTCTTATCGGATAAGTATTTGGATTGGTTCTTCCATACTGGTCACCCAAGTTCGGAGAAGATTGATGAGATACGGCGTCCGTTGTTAGGAGTAGGGGTGTGCTCGGTCCGATTTGGTTCGGTTTTAGGTTAAAACCGAAACCGAACCGAAAGATATCGGTTTTTGTATTTTAAAACCATTAAGCTTCGATTTTATTCGGTTTCGGTTTTATTCGGTTTCGGTTTCGGTTTGGTGTCGGTTTGGTTCGGTGTCGTTCGGTTTCAACAAGATGAGAAGAACATGCATATATTGATGGTTGGATTATGATAGTTACATTCATCAAGATGAAATTTATTAATCTCTCATTAACAAAGCAAGAAGAGAAGATGCAATACTAAAGTACTTAAGATTTTCATGACAAATTTAAGTGTTCCACCTGCCACTACAAATAACAGTTAAACTATCGTAAGCATTATTTTAATTCCAAAGCAAGATGAGAAGATGAAATTTGTATATATATATTAAAATGACACGTCGTTTTAATAATATCGGTTCGGTTCGGTTTTATCGACTCGGTTTTTCATTTGAAACCAAAACCGAAACCGAAAGTTTCGGTTTTTAAATGGTTAAAACCATTAACATTTCGGTTTTATCGGTTTCGGTTTTTTCGGTCCGGTTTTCTCGGTTTCGGTTCGGTTTTTTCGGTTTTTCGGTTTTGTTGCACACCCCTAGTTAGGAGATTCTTTTGTCGAGAGCAGTGTTTTGAGAAGGAGCGAGGCTCGATCTGATCATGCTAATGTAAGAACTGATCCAACCCAAGATTTCTTTGATGGGGATTGGTATGAGAGAAGAGGCAACAGTCTTCCCGGACAGATGCAAGCTTTGGATAGGCCCAATGACTTCAAGAGGCTTGCAAAATCTGTTTTCACTCGCCTTGATGGATGTTCTTCCTCAAAGGGTCCGAAGCATAAAGGAGATCGAGATGACAGTAGCGATCATATCCGCCGGCCTACAAAGTCAATGAAAGGCTAGATCCTAGACAGTACCAAGAGATTGCTTTGATAGATCAATAGTTTTAGTTATTTAGTAATTTTTTCAAGATTGTTAGCTTAGCAAATTTGTCGTTGTCGTTAGAATTTTCCTTTTGTTATCAACAAATGCATTCAATTAATACAAGGATAAGATTTGATTTTAATATTTGATTAGACCAAACCCGAAGGCTGCATACGTTCCTCTTTTACATCAATTAAATAAGAGGCTCAGGTTGACGTAGTTCATTTTTGTACAAAAATTCAATTACTGGCAGAGGGGTAGTCTCGCGCGAGACAAGGCTTTTTTTTCAATGCACACCCTGGCTTTTGCCTAAACCGCCTTTTTCAGGTTTTCAATCTAGCGGGCTTCTTTTCTTGTGCGAGCTCTAATTTTTGCCTAAGCCGTCTTCCCTTTTGGGATTTTCGACCTAGCGAGCATTTTTTCCTTTTTAAGAGGCCAAGTCACGCGAAGTACTTCTTGAGCTTGTCCATGTTGACCGGCTTCGGTAGTTGATCTCCGTCTAAGTCCACCAGCTGAAGGGCTCCCCCAGAGAATATCTTCTTTATGATGTAGGGTCCTATCCATCTCGGTCCCCACTTGCCTAGAGGGTTAAAAGGTCCAGGGCGGTGTTCACGGAGAACTAAGTCGCCGACCCTTATGTTCCTTGTTTTGACCTTTTTGTTGAAAGCTCTTGCCATTCTTCTTTGGTAGGCTTGAGTGTGCTCGACTACTCTTAGTCTCCTTTTGTCTAGTAGGGCTAGCTCTTCATATCTGTTTTCTAACCAGTCGACCTCGTTCACTTGGGTTTCTAGGAGAACCCTAAGTGAAGGTATTTGCAGCTTTATTGGTAGAACGACTTCCATCCCGTATGTGAGGGCGTATGGAGTTTCGCCGGTGGCTATTCGAATCGAGGTGCGGTATCCCCAAAGTGCGAAGGGTAGTTTGTCGGGCCAATCTTTTCCATTGACTGCCATTTTTTTGATGATGGTTTCGATCGTTTTGTTTGCGGCTTTAACTGCTCCATTCGTTTGAGGCATATAAGGAGATGACTTGTGCCTTACGATTTTGTATTCTGTCAAGAGACGGTCGGTTTCTTTCTCAAAGTGGGAGCCGTTATCAGATATCATCTCTTGCGGCACCCCATATCGGCATATGATGTTATGCTTGATAAACTCTGCTACCTTTCGGGCATTCAAAACCTTATAGGAGTCGGCCTCGATCCATTTAGTGAAATAGTCGATAGCTACTAGAACGAGATTGTGCCCGTGTGTTCCTGTAGGTGTAACCTTTCCAATCACATCTATGCCCCATGTTGAGAATGGCCAAGGGGATGTCATAGGATACACCAAGGAAGGCGGTGCATGCTGAAGGTTAGTGTGTATCTGGCACTTATGGCATTTCTTGACCATGTTGGTGCAGTTACTTCCATGGTTAACCAAAAGTATCCTTGTATGATAATCTTCTTGGCGAACATGTTTCCACTCATATGGGTTCCGCATACTCCTTGATGAACATGGTCCATTATTTCTTAGGCCTCTTCTTCGGTGGCACAAAGGAGATTCCTTTTGGAGTACTTTTTGAACAGGCTATCGGCGATGATGACATAGTTAGCTGCTAATCTCTTAAGGGCAACTTGAGTTTTCTTATCGACCTCAGGCGAGAAAGTTCCATCTAGGATGAAATGCCAAATGTCATAGTACCATGGTTTCTTTTCGGAATCCTCGATGGTGGCGCATTTAGAAGACCAGTCATCCTTCCAGTCGTGGAGGTCTATGACGGCGCAGTAGGCAGGAGTTGCTCACCGAGTTACTTTGAAGGGTTTCATTGTTTTTCCTGCAGGAATTTCAATCAAGGAAGCAAGCGTAGCCAGAGCATCTGCAAACCGGTTTTTGTCTCTGGGGAGGTAATGGAACGAGACATCTTGGAATTGTTGCACCAACTCTTGGAGGTGTGCATTGTATCTTTGAAGGGTTGGATCTTAGATCCTCCACTTCTTCAGTGTTTGATTGATGATAACCTGGGAATCCCCAAATACCTCGAGTTCAGTCACGTTGCATTCTAGGGCTGCTTTATGTCCTGCTATACAAGCTTCGTATTCGGTAGTGTTATTAGTGGCGTCAAAGTCGAGGCATATTGCTAGTGGGGTATAGATGTCGTCGGGATCTACCAATAACATTCCGATGCCATATCCTTTCTTATTGGCTGCGCCATCGAAAAATAGTTGCCACTTATTTTCGTCCTCTATACTCATGATGTCTTCATCAGGGAATTGCGGGTCTTCCCCCTTCAATTCGTCACAAGGAAATTCGGCTAACTGATCTGCGAATACACTCCCCCTGATGGATTTCTGAGTGACGTAAGTGATATCATATCCCGCGAGCATGAAGTACCATTTGGCCAAGCACGAAGACAAATCGGATTTGTCAAGGATGTATTTCAGAGGATCCATTCGTGCGATGAGACGAACTGGAAAGGCTTCCATATAGTGTTTCAACCTCTGTCTTACCTAGACGAGTGCAGCGCAAGACTTATCGAGTTGAGAGTAGTTGACTTCACTGCCCTGAAATCGACGGCTGACAAAGTAAATTGCATTCTCTGTGTGAGAATCTGGCTGTTCTAGAGCAAGCATAGCCCCTAGTGCATTGTCAGTAACTTTGAGGTACAGTTTCAAGGGTTTCTCCTTGTACGGTGGAACCAGGATGGGTGGGGAAGTTAAGTAGTGCTTAACTTTCTTGAATGCTTCTTGACATTCTTCTTTTTTTTTTTTTTTGGCAAAAGGAGACGGTACTCCCTAGATTTTATTAATAGCGAAAATTAAAATTCTCGAATGCTTCTTGAAATTCTTCGGTCCATTCTTGTGGTGCATTTTTCTTAAGTACCTTGAAGATAGGATCGCACATTGTAGTCAGTTGATTGATGAATCCACAGATATATTTGAGTCTTCCCATGAAACCTTTCACCTCTTTCTGTGTTCTTGGAGGTGGCATGTCTATGATAGCCTTTATCTTGGCGGGGTCTGCTTCTATGCCACGTTCGGTAACTATGTATCCCAAGACTTTTCCTTTGACCACCCCAAATGAGCATTTCGCGGGGTTGAGCCTCATCTTGTGTTGTCTCAGTCGATTGAAGAATTTTCTGAGATCTCGCAAGTGATGACCTCTGTCCCTCTGGAGTGGATAATCATGTCGTCCACGTGCACTTCTATTTCCTTGTGTATCATATCGCGGAATAGTATCGTGACTGCCCTCTGATAGGTAGCTCCTGCATTCTTCAGATCAAACGGCATGACCGTATAACAAAACGTTCCCCAAGGTGTGGTGAATGCTGTTTTGTGTTGGTCTTCTTCTGCCATGAGAATTTGGTTGTATCTTGTGAAACCATCTACTAATGAGCGGACTTCATAAGTTGCGGTAGCGTCAACCAACATGTCTATGTTTGGCAATGGGAAGTCATCTTTAGGGGATGCCTTGTTCAGGTCTCTGAAGTCAACACAGACTCATATTTTCCCATTTAATTTGGCCACCTGCACTGTATTGGCTAGCCATTCCGGGTATTCAATTACTTTTATAAACCCAACATTTAGGAGTTTCATTATCTCTTCTTTCACCTACATCGACCATTCGGGCTTAATTCTGCGCAGTTTCAATTTGACTGGTTTGGCGTTAGGTAGCAACGCATTTTGTGTTCCACGAGCGAATGATTTAACCCTGGCAATCTCTGTAGGACAAAGCGAAAATGTCGACATATTCTCTGAGGAGCTGCGTTAGGATCTCTCTGTCTTCCCCTTGAAGAAGCTGTCGATCTTGGTTTCTCTAGGGTCTTCTGTCGTCCCAAGGTTAACCGTTTGCATTTCTTCATTGTCAACAGGGCCATTCTTTCCACAACGACCTACTTGCTTTGCTAATTCTATTAAGATTTGCTCATTTTCTTGATCTATCTCATCATATGATTCATTATTAACTTGTTCGTTATATTTATTATTATTAGTTAATTCATCATTCACGATGTTAGCAATCTCAGAGTACTCGAAAAGATCAAAGTTTTCATTAAGAAAGTAGGGGAATACATGTCCACCACCGCCTCAATTTCCTCTTGAGTGAGTTCATCAGAGGCGAAGCCTGACTCTAAAGTGAAAGTTACACGGCCTATCTTCCAATAGGGATGGGGAGTACAATCAAGCTCTTTGATCATGAAGTCTTCATCAACAACTGGTCCCCCGGTGACGTGCCAGTTTAGAATTGGCTCATCACATATCTGAATTAGCTTCGTGTAATCGATGGTTGGAGCGTCTCCCTTGGATATTGCATGGATCTGGCTGTCTTCTAGACGGCATAGATTCTCGAACTATCGCAGCATGTCTTCTCCCAACACAAAGTCCCATTCGCTATCACTTCAGCTTTCGTGCCCCACAATCTTTTAGGATTAGTGGGATGGGTTCTATTTCGTCTGAAGAAGCGTCACAATCGTTGAAAATTTCGAAGCCTGGATGGCACTTTCCTTCATCATCAGTCCATGGTTCTGGAAAGATGAAGTATGGGATGTCTTCCCTTTCTTGAACGAAATAGCCATTAAGCGTCTTTCGGTATGGTTCGAGGTTGTGGCTTTTGTATGTAGTTCCCTTCCACTTGATCTGAGGAGGGGTACACTCTTCTTCTTCACTTTTATCATGGATGAAAAGGATGTATCCTAGGTCATGCTTCCCGGTGGGGGAACAGGCGGTGGCTCTGTTATCCCTTGCAAATATTTGCCAAGTCCCAAGCCAGGAAAGTACCCTCTTGCTTGCATCATTCTCAAAACAGGAAGGTTTCCAGAAAACTAAAGTGCTTTGGAGTAGTCATTCTCGTTGCAAGTCTGGATGACGTTTATAGTGCTATCCTTCTCAATTTCAAAACCATTGAACAAGTAATCGAAAGTGCTATGTTTTACTTCAAGGATAGGGCTAGCGGTAACCATTTCCCTGTGTATTGTGACTATCGTGTCGTTGTGTTTGAATTTGATGCATTGGTGTAGAGATGAAGGCACACCCCCGATGTCATGCAGCCAAGGGCAGCCAAATAGTAAGTTGAAGGATGCCGGGATGTCGATGACTTGAAATTCAACATTCATGGTGACTTGTCCCATTTCTAGAGGTATTGTAACTGAGCCCAGAGCAGTTCTAGATGTGCAATCATAACCTCGTACAGTGTGCCCTGACGGCTTGAGATCCTTGTGGGTAAGACCCAATGATGACAAGGTTTTCTTTGGAAGAATGTTAATTGCGCATCCATTGTCAACCAAAATGCACGTGCATTCGGTATCCATTCACCTTAGCAGTTATGTACAAGGCTTCGTGATGATTGTTCCCATATGAGGGGAGGTCCAAACCAGTGAAAGTAATGACATTGCCAAATTGCACATGGCCAATCATTTGAGTAAGATATTCAGGTGTAGCCTCTGATGAAATGGTCATTTGAACCAAGGCTTTCTTCAACATTTCACGATGCTTGTAGGATGATCTTATAAGGTCCCAAACTGAGATGTTTGCTTGCGTCTTCTTTAGCTGGGCTAAAAGAGGATCGTCGGGTTCATTTGATGATGAAGCCTTTGTTTGTTTAGGAGGATTTTCATCCCTTGGATCTTTGTTGATAATCACTCGACCGGGTCGTGTGAGGAGATTGACTGTTTTAGATCTTTTTTCCTATTGCTCTAAAATCTCATCCCAAGACATCATGTAGCAGAAAGAAGATTTATTAAATTCAAGAGGGCTCTCTTCGACAATTGTGGCTAGACGAGTAGGATCATCGGAGCTACTTCCTATCTCTATTAAATTGACCTCATTGTTTGGTAGGGGGTTGGTGACAACATTGGGAAGCCCTACTAATGAGCCTAAGGGAAAGAAATTTTTCTCTCTCTAGCTTTCTCTCTCTAGGCGAGCTCTCTCTAGGGTTTCCCTAGGGTTTTTATGGCCTACAGCTATGGCTGCCCCGGCTTCCTTCTTCCATTCTATGAATTCAAGCAATAGAAACCCATACTTTTCTCCGTCAATCCAACAGCCTTGCACGTCTCCAAACCCTAATTCTGGTTTGGTGGGTCAAAGCTTTCACGCAAACCCTAATACCATTGCGCCGCCATCCAATTCCTTGTCGCAAAAGGTCTTGCCACAATTGGATTCTTCTAACCCCGCACAAGCACAAACATTGAAGCCTTCTTCTAAATCCTTTGCTGACCTTTTCTCTCAACCGATTGATCCTTCTCAAAACGGAATTATGAATTCATCACCTTCTGTTAATACTTCAGCTATCTCTACTGGTGTCCATAAAGGTACGCCTTCGGTGAAGCTTTCTAAAGAATTAATCAATATATTTGCTAAGCCTTTTCAATTCACCCTTATTGGTAAATTTACGCATGGAAGACCTTCTATGGAGGATACTAGGATCGCTTTTTCTAAATTTCAACTGAAGGGTAACTACAAACTTGGACACTTGGATAATCGTCACCTTTTAATTCAGCTTTCTACGAAAGAGGATTATCAACGCCTCTTTATGAAAGATGTTTGGTATGTTACTCGCTTTCCTATGCGAACATTAGCATGGACCCCAGCTTGGAGGCCTGAATTAGAGTCTCCCATAGTCCCGGTGTGGGTTGGCTTTCCAAGTTTACCGGTGCATTTGATGAATAAACAATTCTTATTTGCAGCAGCGTCAAATATTGGTACCCCACTCTCTCTTGACAAAGCTACCGCTGAGTTTTCTAGGCCTAGTAATGCTAAAGTTCTGATTCAAATTGATGTTACAAAGAAGCTTCCACATGAGATCTTTATTGATTGTGGTGATGCTTGCCCTAGCTTCTTTCAAAAGGTGGAATATGATAATATACCAAAATACTGTAAACATTGTTGTGTTTTTGGTCATGAGGTTACTTCTTGTAGAAAGGCTAACACTAATTTGGGTGTTACTAAACCAATGGCTAATAAAGGAAAATCTGAGGCTGTTTATGTGGCTAAAAAGATAGTCGAAAAACAGGAGGAGGGGATGGATGTTTTGGTTAATCTTTCTATGAATGGCGACAATCCTTCTTCGTGCAATAAAAAAGCTGATGGAGAAAAAGATATTGGATCAGGAAGTGGGGCTAAAATAGATGGTATAGCTGAGGTAATTGATATTGATACGGGAGCTGCTCAAACTAAGTTTCTGGCTCCAATTATGGCTAGGAGGGGACAGTCTTTACCAGCTGCTGTTAATATGGCCCTCCAAAAAGCATGTGCGGCAGCTAGTCAAGAACAGGTGAATATAAATAAGGTTGATGTTACAACGAACAATGCCACTGATGAAACTATTTCTCTGAATATTGAAGCCTTTAAAGAAAGGAATGTTTTACTTAATGGGACAGCTGATCCCAATTCCAGTGATGATACTCTCATACTGATGAGCAGAATGCTACAATTGATGGCCTCAATCTGTCCCCGAGAGGCTTTATTACAGACCATGCTGGTTCCACCCCCTTTAATACTCAAGGTAATAACAATTGTTGATCAAGATGGATTCACTAAAGTCAGCTACAGGAAACACAGGAGCTACTCGGCATCCCCTCCTTCCTAATCTTTCTCCCAAGTGAGCTCGTTTACTTCTATTTTTTATGTTATAATGGTTGCGTTAATAAGTTGGAATCTTCGTGGCCTTGCTAATAAGGCTACTTTTCGTTGTATCAAAAGGCTGTTTCGCCTTCATAATGCGTCTCTTATTTCTCTTTATGAGCCTAAGCAGGATTCAAATATGTTGACTTCTTTTGTTCGGAAGCTTAATTGTGATGGAGGTGCTTCAAATGATGACGGCAGAATATGGATAATCTGGAGACATGGGATCAATTGTAGTGTTTATAATGATAATGAGCATGTTCTTACGGTTCAAATCTCGTATAATCTTTGGCCTGAGCCCATTTTATTGTCGTGTGTTCATGCACGCTGCAATATTGTGACAAAAGGCCTCTTTGGGAAGATCTTATTCACATCAGTTCTACTACTATAGCTTGGATGGTTGTGGGCGATTTCAATGTTGTGTTAGATCAGAATGAAAAGAAAGGAGGCCGTCCTATAAAAGAGAGCTCTGTTACTGAATTTGCAGCCACTATTCAAGTTGCTAACCTCATGGATGCTGGGTATGAAGGCTCTAGATTTACTTGGTGGAATAAGCGCATGGGGAGGCATTCTATTATGCAGCATATTGATAGAGCGCTTTATAACAACCAGTGGTTACACATGTTTCATGATACTACAGTCACTCATTTAAATCACACGTGCTCGGATCATACTCCTCTTCTTATTTCGATTAAGGTAACTGCAGATTTTACTCGGGGCAGTTTCAGATTCATAAATGCTTGGGTAACTCATCCGGAATTTAAACAGCTGGTTGATTCTTCGTGGAAGGTTTGGATGGATGGTCGGCCTATGGTTTGCTTTGGGAAAAAGTTGGCTAGGCTTCGTAAAGTTATCTCGGAGTGGAACAAACGAGTTTTTGGGAGAATTGATCAGCAAGTTGCCAATGCTGAAGATGAAGTGCTTTTACAGGAAGCTAATTTCGAACAAGATCCTTCGGAGGAAAATAGGGCTGCTCTAAGCCTTGCTCAGGCTAATTTACAACATACGCTTTCTATTGAAGATTCATTTTGGAGACAAAAAGCAAACGTCAGGTGGATAAAAGAGGGAGATCACAATACCAGATTTTTTCATTCCTATGTCAAAAGAAAGAGGCAAAAACTTCACATTCATCGAATTCGGGACAAAGATGGAACATTGTTAACCACCAAAGAAGATATTCAAAGAGAAGCCACCAGTTTTTATGCTCACCAACTCACGACTGAGCTATATCTTGATAGGGATGATGAGCTCCTCAATGTTATTCCTTCTATTATCACGACTGAGGAAAATAATATGTTAACGGCTGTTCCCACTCTTGAGGAAGTCTATGAGACGGTTCGTAGTATGAATGGTCAAAGTGCTGCCGGTCCTGATGGTTTCAATGGATTCTTTTACACTGAATGCTGGGATATTATTAAGGATGATCTTTTTCAAGCCATAAAAGAATTCTTTGCGGGGTTTGAAATGCCTAGAAGCTAGACTAGTACTCTGATTGTTACTATTCCCAAAGTTAATGCTTCGTCTTCATTCTATGATCTTCGGCCTATTAGCTTGTGTAATTTTTCTAATAAGATTATTACCAAGATTTTAACTTGTAGGTTGGGTAAAATTCTCCCTCAAATTATCTCAGCTAATCAGAGTGGTTTTGTGAAGGGTAGATTGATTCATGAAAATATCCTTCATGCCCAAGAGATGATGCACTCTATTAGAAAGAAGGTTAGAGGTTCTAATATAGCTATCAAGCTTGACATGGCTAAGGCGTATGATAGGCTTTCTTGGATTGCTCTCATCAAAATCTTGAAGAAGTTTGGCTTCTCAATTGAGTGGGCTAACATTATTTATCACTGCATCTCTAATTGCTGGTTCTCGGTTCTTGTGAATGGGGAAGTAAGTGATTTTTTTCATTCTACTAGAGGGCTTTGCCAAGGTGACCCTCTCTCTCCCAGTTTGTTCATCATTGTGGCAGAGCTTCTTAGTAGAGGCGTAAATTATCTGCACTCCACGTACAATTGGCTTCGGTATAAATCTCATCCTCATGTTCCTATTGTGTCCCACCTCTCTTATGTGGATGATATAATAATTTTCTGCAATGGGTCCAAAGAATCTCTTGAAATGCATATGAGATGCTTGGAAGGTTATCAAAAGTTTACGGGTCAACTAGTGAGCATTAATAAATCTTGCTTTGTCACGGGTAAACTTGTTGCTCCTAGAGATGATGTGATTGCTTCCACTACGGGTTTCACTAAGAAAGAGTTGCCGATGAATTATTTGGGCTGTCCTTTGTATGTGGGTCGGAAAACAAATAGTCTCTTTTCCACGGTTCTCAGGAAGATGGAAGATAGACTCGAGACATGGCAAGGAAAAATTTTGTCTTACGGGGCTAAGGTAACTCTCATTAACTCTTGTCTCCAATCCATCCCTCTTTATTTTATCTCTATTTTAGACCCTCCCAAGGGAATAATTACAGCCATGCAACGCATTATTATGAATTTCTTTTGGAGCGGCTTGGAGGGTCAGAAAAAAATGTCATTGGATAGGGTGGAAAATTATGAGTTGTCCGTAAAATGAAGGGGGTCTAGGGTTCCGAAAATTTGAAGACATTGCTATTTCCTTTGCTATGAAATTATGGTGGAGGCTGCGAGGTTCTGATACTCTTTGGTCTTCCTTCCTATTGAGAAAGTATTGCTTTCAAACTCATCCCATGGATGCCGTGATTACCTCTTTTGCTTCCCACATTTGGCGGCGGATGCTTAGAGTCAAAGACATGATGGAAGCTCGGATAGGTTGGCGTGTTGGCCAAGGTTTAATTTCTATTCATGAATCTTGGATGGAGGGTCATATTTCTCTCCCATTTGAGCACCAACAAATTTTCACTCTTTTTGAGGACTCTCTTCCTCGCCTGGACTATATCCGTGAGAGGTATGGTACCCAATTAGCTTCTTTTTTCAGCTCTCAATATATCCAGCTCAATGATCAGCCGGATTCTATTATTTGGAAGCCTTCTACGTCAGGTAATTTTAGCATCTCTTCAGCTTGGAAGGAGTGTAGGCATCTCAAGCCTATTAGCATGGTGTTCTCGGCTATTTGTTTTTTTTTTTTTGGCAAAAGGAGACGGTACTCCCTAGATTTTATTAATAACGAAAATTAAAATTACAAACATGGTGGGGGACATGACAACCTTTACCACCAGAAAACAAACACCTAGGGGGAGTTCTTACACATCCTGTAAGATCCTCAACAAAAAAGGGGGGGATTCTAAAAACAAAAGAAAATACATCAATAAAAGATAAAACCTACCGCCTAACATTAGGATATGAGATCCGATCAAAGTAGAGAAGGCTCTGGCACGGCTTGGGACAAGACCCCAAAGAAGTAAACTGAAAATCCGCTTGAGCAGCAGCCGAGATATTAGCAAGAAAATCTGCCACTTTATTACCTTCCCTGTAAACATGAGTTACCTGAATAGACACTTCCTCCATGAATTTGAAAATGGCTTTAATGTAGTACCAGATCTCCCAAGGAATATTTGCATTTGCGAAGTAAGATATGAGATAAAACTTCGGAGTCCACCTCAAGCCAAAGAGAATCAAACCCCATAATCCTAGCTTGAGAGATACCATCAAGAGCAGCCCTAGCTTCAGCAACCATGTTAGAAGCATTACCATAAAAATGAGAAAAAGCAAAAATAAAAGACCCATCATGCTGACGTAAAATACCTCCACCCGAGGCAATGCCTGGGTTTTCACGAGACGCTCCATCTGTGTTAACTTTTATTTGTCTCCTAGAAGGAGGGGACCAATGCACAAGCTTGATATGATTAATAGAAGGGGTGGCCATACTAATATTAAAAAATAGAGCAATATTTACCTCCGAAGGAAGAACATGAAATGTTAATTTGTGAGCACGAAGGATATCACTAATATGGAATTGAATATTATTACGAACCTTTTCCCAACTTGGAATCCCATCATTAAACCTGCATTTATTCCTGTGCTTCCAAAGCTCCCAACAAATGAAACTGGGAAGGATTTCTCCCAACCAACAGACAACCCTACTAAGCTTGGAATTTTTACAAGCATGCCAAGCAATCATCCTTTGCATAATAGTAGAGCCCGAGATTTGGAATCCAATTAAATTTCCAAAGAAATTCCACACATGAAAGGCAATATCACCATGAAGCAGAATGTGTTGTAAGGATTCAATAGAAGGGCTAGAATAACAATGACAACGAGAGACAATAAAAATACCTTTTCGAGATATGTTGTCATCAGTAGGGAGAGCAGCCTTAAGGCATTTCCACATGAATATGGAAACCTCAAGAGGAATATACTTATGCCAGCACCAAGCAAAGGCACTACTACGAGTACGGGACACCCTACACTCCCTCCAAGCCGAAGATATAGAAAATCTGCCCGAAGGGGAAGGGGACCAAAAAGGCTGATCACAATCCCCATCAAGCCGAATACCATAAGATTGAATTTCCATCAAACATTGCTGCCCAAAAGTATTACGGACATAATCATCCCTTAAAACCCCATCCTCAAATAAAGAAAAAATCTGATCATGCTGATTATCAAGAAGAAGAAGATCACGAGGAAGCCAATTTTCTTGGATAGAAATATCCCCACATCCAATACCCCAAGCAATACGACTCTCCACCAAATCCTTAGCAGCAATCATACGCTTCCAAATGTGGGAGCAACCCAATCTAGATATAGCATCCATAGGATGAGTATCCCGACAATATTTTGCCGCAAGAAACTGAGCCCAAAGAGAGTCAGACGTGCGAAATCTCCACCAAAGCTTCATAGAAAAAGCAATAGCCATTTCCTCAAATTTTCGAAGGCCTAACCCCCCTTCTTCAATAGGCCAGAAAAGCATCTCCCCCCTAAAATCTCCATCTTCGTATGCCGTTTACTCCATAATGGTATCCCCACAGACATGGCAGTTCAAAATAGGGGCATTCAGTTAGCCTCTCGGTGTATTTGTTGTGAGAACCCTCAGTCTGAGTCGAACAACCACCTTTTTGGAACAGGTTTGCTAGCTTCTCATACTTGGGATTATTTTGCTAGACTCCTGGGTATTCACTTCTATAATGGTAGCATCAACCAAATTCTCATCTCTTGGTGGTTTGAGCCTCCAAAAAATTCCAGCCGCTTAATCAAATGGGTGTGCCGAGTGCTTCCTTGTATAATCTTGTGGCAGATTTGGCAACATCGAAACAAATGGATTTTTGAAGGCAAAGTCCCCTCTCATAATGGCCTGATTAGTTCTACTATTGCCGAGTTAACCTCCATTACTGAAGCCTTCAATGTTCAGCTTGGTAGTTCATCTTTTGATCATCATATTCGTGATCTTTTTAAAATCAAGCATAATATTTCTAGTTCCCCGTTGGGCCGGCTGGTAGTGTGGAATAATCCCTCTTCTGGTACCTATAAGCTCAATACGGATGGCGTCTCTAGGGGTAATCCGGGGGTGGCTTCTGGAGGAGGAATTTTTAGAAATTGCAATGGGGAGTTTCTCTTTGCCTACGGCAGATTTTATGGAGAGCAAACAAACATGTGGTCGGAAGCGATGGCAGTGTTGAATGGTTTGGAGCTTGCTATTGAGTTTGCCATTTCTAATTTATGGATTGAGGTTGATTCAGAAGTCCTTATGAAGATCATTCTGAAAATATATCTTATTCCTTGGCGAATTCATTACATTATCAAAAAGATTTTATATTTGATGGATTTTCTGGAAGTCCGTATCACTCATATTCTCAGAGAAGGTAATAGAGTTGCAGATGGTATTGCAAATGCAGCGGCTGACTCCAAATCTCATATCAATTTTTTTGCCTTTGCTGATCTTCCCAAGACTGTCCAAGGCGCTTTCTTGCTTGACAAAGCTGGAACCCCTTCTCTCCGCATTTAGTTTTGTATTTTTTTTTGGCAAAAGGAGACGGTACTCCCTAGATTTTATTAATAACGAAAAAGAAAATTACAAACATGGTGGGGCGGGCACATGACAACCTTAACCACCAGGAAAAAAAAAAACCTAGGGGGAGTTCTTACACAACCTGTAAGATCCTCAACAAAAAAGGGGGGGGGGGAATCTAAAAACAAAAGAAAATACATCAATAAATAAAAGAAACTACTGCCTAATATTAGGATACGAAATCCGATCAAAGTAGAGAAGGCTCTGGCACGGCTTGGGGCAAGACTCCAACGATGGAAACTGAAAATCCGCTTGCTCAGCTGCCGAGATATTTGCAAGAAAATCTGCCACTTTATTACCTTCCCTGTAGACAAGAGATACATGAATAGACGCTTCCTCCATAAATCTGAAAATGGCTTGAATGAAATACCAAATCTCCCAAGGGATATTGCATTTGCGAAGTAAGATGAGAGACAAAACTTCAGAATCCACCTCAAGCCAAATAGAATTAAAACCCATTATCCTAGCTTGAGTAATTCCATCAAGAGCAGCCCTAGCTTCAGCAACCATGTTAGTAGCATTACCATAAAAATGACAAAAAGCAAATATAAATGACCCATTATGCTGGCGCAAAATACCACCACCCGAAGCAATGCCCGGATTTCCACGAGAAGCACCATCTGTATTAACTTTCACTTGTCCCACAGAAGGAGGAGTCCAAGATACAAGCTTGACACGAGCAATAGATGGAGCAGTCATAATAATATTAAAAAATAAAGCAATATTTACCTCCAAAGGAAGAACATGAAAGGACTGTGAGCCCGAAGGATTTCACTGATTTGGAACTGAATATTATTACGAACCTTTTCCCAACTAAGAGTAACATCATCAAACCTGCATTTATTTCTGTGCTTCCAAAGCTCCCAGCAGATGATACTCGAAAGAATATCTCCCAACCAAATCACAGCCCGACTAAGCTTGGAATTTTTACAAGCATGCCAAGCAATCATCCATTGCATGATAGTGGAAGCCGAGATTTGGAAGCCAATCAAATTCCCAAAGAAATTCCACACATGAAAAGCAATATCACCATGTAAAAGAATGTGCTGCAAAGATTCAAGAGAAGGGTTAGCACAACAATGACAATGAGAAACAATAGAGATACCTTTACGAGATATGTTGTTGTCAGTAGGAAGAGCAGCCTTTAGGCATTTCCACATGAAGATGGACACCTTGAGAGGAATAAACTTATGCCAGCACCAAGCAAAAACCCTACTCCGAGTCCTGGACATCCGACATTCCCTCCAAGCCGAAGAGATAGAAAATCTGCCCGAAGAAGAAGGAGACCAAAACGGCTGATCACAATCACCATCAAGCCAAATACCAAATGCTTGAAGCTCCAACAAACATTGCTGGCCAAAAGTATCCCGAATATAATCTTCCCTTAAAACACCATCCTCAAATAATGAAAAAATCTGATCATGACGATTATCAAGGAGAGGAATATCATGAGGAAGCCACTTTTCTTGAATAGAGATCTCACCACAACCCACACCCCAAGCAATACGGCTCTCCACCAAATCTTTAGCAGCAACCATACGCTTCCAAATGTGAGAGTAACCCAATCTAGAAATGGCATCCATAGGATGAGTATCACGACAATATTTGGCCTCAAGAAACTGAGCCCAAAGAGAGTAAGACGTACGAAACCTCCACCAAAGTTTCATAGAAAAAGCAATCGCCATCTCCTCAAATTTACGGAGGCCTAAACCCCCTTCTTCGATAGGCCAGAAAAACTCATTTCGAGAAACCCAATGACACTTTTTTCCCCGTCTGAGCTACTACAAAAGAAATTAGCAATAAGGCAATTTATGGTATTAACAACACCCTTCTGAGGATCAAGTAAAGAAATATAATAAATGGGAATAGCTTGGAGGCAGGACTTGATCAAAACAAGCTTAGCACCAGCCGAGAGTAATTCACCTTGCCACGAATCAAGCTTATCCCGAAGCTTCTGCATAACAGGATCGAACAAAGATTGCACCTTCTTACCAATATAAAGAGGACATCCCAAATAAATAATAGGCAAATTCTTCTTCTGAAACCCCGTAATAGTAGAGATAGAATTATCATGATCAGCCACGTCCTGCCCGTCAGAAAACAAGACTTAGAAATGCTAATGAGCTGCCCCGAGAAATGTTGATATGATGCCAAAAACTCCATATGAAGCTCAAGAGAAGGAATACTTCCGTTACAGAAGATAATAATATCATCAGCATAGGACAAATGAGAGATGATAGGAACATTAAGATTGCCCATATGGAAAGCCACATGAGGATGAAGAAGATGAAGATTATTAAGACCCCGGCTTAAAACTTCAGCAGCAATAATAAAAAGGCTAGGAGATATAGGATCCCCTTGACGAAGACCACGAGTAGAAACAAAATAACCATTCGCAGTACCATTAATAAGAACCGAGAACCAACAATAATTTACGCATCTAAAAATCATGTCCAGCCATTCTTCAGCAAAGCCAAATCTCCTCATCACCTTAATCAATGCAAACCATGAAAGTCTATCATACGCCTTAGCCATATCAAGCTTTAACGCAACATTAGACCCATATACCTTCCTCTTAAGCGACTGAAAGAGTTCTTGAGCAAGTAAGACATTTTCATGAATAAGACGACCCTTTACAAAGCCACTTTGCTGAGGAGAGATAATACGAGGAAGCACAATTTGCAGCCGAGAGCATAAAAGTTTGGTAATGATTTTATTGGAGAAATTACACAAACTAATAGGCCGAAGCTGCGAGAAAGAGGTAGGGGCTGCCACCTTAGGAATGGTAATAATAAGCGTACTAGTCCAGCTTTGAGGAATGAGAAACCCAGAGAAGAACTCCAGGACCGCATTATAAAGATCCATGCAAATAATATCCCAACATTTATGATAAAAATCACCCGTAAATCCGTCCGGACCAGCAGCACTAGTCTCACTCATACTAAGGACAATATCATGAAGCTCTTTGAGCGTCGGGGGATCAATAAGCATTTTATTTTCCTCATTAGAAACCAACCGAGGAATCACATTCAGCAACTCATCAGGGGGTCCACATTTTCATTAGGATTTCCATTAAGATGGTCCAAATAGAATCTAATAGCCTCCTCTTGAATCAGATTATGATCTACAATCCAATTCCCTTCACTATCTCGGATTTTATGAATATGTAATTTCTGTCTTTTTTTTCACATAAGCATGAAAGAATCGAGTATTATTATTCCCATCTTTAGCCCAAGCTAAGTTAGCTTTTTGCATCCAGAATTCCTCTTCAATCTTAAGACGATAGGAGAGATTAGCTTGAGAAAGATGAAGAGCAGCCCTATTTTCATCACTTGGATCTTGCTCAAATAAAAGCTCTTTAGCATAAACTTCATCCTCGGCATGTTTCACAAGTTGATCAACTCTCCCAAACGTAGAACGATTCCAAAGTTGTAAGTCATGTTTGAGGCGAGTTAGCTTCTTACCAAACTAGACCAACGGTCTACCAAAAATTCTACCATCCCAAGAGGAGCGAACCAAAGAAGTGAAAGAATCATGGCGAGTCCAAACGTTGAGAAATCTGAAAACACCCTTACGGACCTCATCAACCAAACGAATATTGATAGCTAAAGGGGCATGATCAGAACAGGTCCTATTAAGATGATCTA
Organism: Adenophora triphylla var. japonica; assembly: GCA_022495995.1. NCBI lineage: Eukaryota > Viridiplantae > Streptophyta > Magnoliopsida > Asterales > Campanulaceae > Adenophora > Adenophora triphylla. Next base: position 82,952 of record JAFEMH010004671.1, on the reverse strand, counting down.
TAGTAGTTTGAGCAAAACAACGCAGCCATTTATCATTATACAGAGCATGATCCAGCCTTTGAAGAATGGTAGCACGCTTCGATCTCTTATTCCACCAGGTGAAGATATGGCCTCTATAACCACCATCAATAAGATTAGAAATATGAATCATATCTACAAACTCAGAAACACTTGAATCCACCACTGGCTTACCCCCAAGCTTCTCAGAATGATCAACAACAGAATTAAAATCCCCCACTATTAACCAAGCATCATCCGTGGAACTCACATCAATTAAATAATCCCATAAGACCCTTCTAGTATACCTATTACAGCTAGCTTGGACAAAGGACATTAAGACGAGATTAGGCCAAAGAGAATGAGAAGCCCGAACAGTAATAACTTGGTCATCATAAAAAAGCACATCACAAGTGATGCCATGCTTCCAAACAACCCAAATATTCCCCTTATCATTAGCAACACCTCCAAGACAACGAATTTTTCGAACATAAGAAGGAAGCAACAGAGGATCCACCTTAGGCTCATAAATACCACAAATAATGACATCATGAAGCCGTAATAACCTCTTAACGACGAACCGAGGCGGCATTACCAATACCCCGGATATTCCAACTTAGAACCCCAACCATTAAAACTAAATAGATATAAAAAACTAAAAGAGGGCTTTTAAGCCAAAGAATCATTGGATTTCCCATATTCCGGGACATTCCCATCAAATAAAGAATCCCTACCTTCATTGAAAACATCTTGGATGTTTTGTTATGGCTAGAATCAGTTGTATTTTATTTTCTATGTTCTTTAGGTTCCCCTCCCAATATTGTAGAGGTCCATTTGATGTGTGGAAGGCCTCCCCCCTAGTTTTTCCTTCTTGGTGGTTGAGGTTGTCATATCCCCCACCATATTTGTACTATTTTTACTTATTTAATAAAATTTAGGGAGGTACCGTCCTCTTTTCGCCAAAAAAAAACATTGGGAAGCCCTATTTCTCTAGCATCAAATAGATCTTGGATCATGTCTTTCAAATGGAAGCATGAGTTGGTGTCGTGGCCAGTAGCATTGTGAAATTTGCAGAAGAGATGATGAGCATGATTAGCCGGAAGATCTTTCTTTGGTGGGCCACCCTCTCTTGGTTTGATTTTTCCATTCTTGACAAGCACATCGAGAAGCTCTTCTTGGGTGATCCCTTCGAGTTTGTCATAGTGTCTATCTCTTTTCTTCTTTTGTGGTGGAGGTACCGCTGAGTATTTACCATTTCCAGGATGATTGAAGACTATGGCATTGATGGAAGCATCATTGGAGTTAGAAAAGGAAGAGGAGCTCTTGTTGTAGCGGAAACCACTTTCTTTCTTGGCATCTTTCTTTTGTTTGATGAGGTCATCCACTCGTATGCCGAATTTGTGGAGTTCGGCAAAGCTAGGAAAATAGTTACCCGCGAGTTTTTCTTCATACTCTTCTCGGAGACATTGGATGAGGATATGAATTTGCTCGTCTAGGCTTGTCCTATCAACGATCTCAGTGAGCTTGGTCCTCCATCTTTTGACGAAGTCTGTAAATGATTCACTCGGGAGTTGCTTGGTTTGCTCGAGGTCCCTTTTGGTGACGAAGTAGGGGTTGTACTCTTCCATGGACATTGTGTTAGGCGAGTCTTGAGGCTGATGCAGCTTCAAAAAACTGACAGAGAAGTGCAGAGATTGTGTCAAGATCAAATCTAGCCCCAACGGGTTGGAAGAAGGCTTAAAGGGTTTAGGCTTAGCACAGCAAACAGAGGCTTTGTCCCGCGTGGAACAAGTAGTCTCGCGCAAGGCAATCACACTGGAAGTCGATTTTTATTAACCCTAAATTTTGGTTGGAACGGAGAATCCGTGTTAGTCAAATATATGTTTAAGTTTAGAATTGCTTAAACCCAATCACAACAAGCATTATTGAGGACCCCTAATTTTAATTAGACCAAATAAAATTTTTCTATGTATGATAGGATCCCTTAGTGCTAGTGCCAGTGTTTTTGAATCATGTAATTTTCTCAAGACCTTGAAGATTTGAAGATGTGAAGATTTGCCCCCTTTGATTTTTGTGAGTGACTCGGTTTGGCTACCTAACCGATTGTTCTCAACCGGTGTTCCTAATCTAACCGGTTACCCCACCTAGCTGATGTAACCTTTACAGGTTATAACTTATTTCTTGCCGGTTAAGGCTTTCTCAGCAAGCTTCCCGCAGCCTAACCTAACCGAAGCATTTATTGCTCCCAACTACCCAGCAATCCCTTTAGCTAAAGTTGGTAAAGCAAGCATGCTGAATAGACGCTGAAGTGACATTCCTGCGAATGTCAGAAGCTCAAAATAGATTGTCAAAATAACCAGTACTCACATCCTTCCAACCACCTAAAGAAAATCTTCTCTCTCCTATCTCAGGCATTTAATGCAAAGATCCTTCATTCAAAGGCATGCCTGATCAAGTCATCATTGCAACCTCTTCAAAGACAACGACTCCTTTTCAAAGTTCACTATAAATAGCTTCCCTGGAGCATTGAAGAAGGTTGGTGCATTTATGATTCTTGAGAGTGAGTTGCTTTGAATTACCTACCTGCAAACTCCATAGTTCAAGGCATTCAATTCAAGTCCCCTTATTCACTAGACATCTCTGTTAGGACTTATACACTGTGCACCTCAATCAATGTTGTAGTGTTCCTTCATTAGACTACCTTTGGAACACATTGATTGATTCACACACAACACCCTAGAGAAATCAGCTCAACTTGTGAGCACATCTCTAGAAAACACCAGGTCTTTATTGTAGCACGATCCGTTAGTGGTCACCTTTAGTTTGGCAACCTTCAATCATTGGCTTGCAACTTGTAATAGGTAGGAACCATTAATATAGTAGTGCACTTTCACAAATCCAAGTTCTGACCAAACTTGGTAGAGGACGTAGCAGTTATTTAACACTGTGAACCTCTTCAAACAACGTGTCATTCTTCTGTGTGATTGTTTATTTTGTGTAGTTGTAACTGGTTGACATTCTCTCAACTGGTCACAACCTATTGGCTCAACTTACTGCTTAACTTGTTTGTCTTACTTGGAAATATAATTTGTTTTTGTTTGCATGAGGTTTTTAACTTACTGGTTTTGAAACTCTACCTAACCGGTTGTAAACCTAGCCTAACCGTAATCTCCGCTGTGCAAAATCAATCTAACGGTTAGTAAGAGTGTTACCTACAACCTTTTACAAAGAATCAGAGTTTTTAAGCTAAAAGTTTAAACAGGCTATTCACCCCCCCTCTAGCCTGATTCCTACCATTTGTGACCTAACAATTGGTATTAGAGCTTGCAATTTTCGAAAATCATTTTTCCAAGCTTAACCGCTTGAATTGTCAATTCCAAAATGGCAAGAAAAATCATGCAAACATACAACTTGACATCCGTTCCCATATTGAACGATAACGAATTTCCAGTATGGAAAAACAGAATCATGCGGTACTTGGACTCAATAGACGATAGGTTAACCACTGTAGTCAGAGATGGTCCCATGACACCCCTGAAAATCAATCTTGCAACTAGAGCACCCAAAACTCCTCTCATGGATCATGCAGATAGAGAGTCTGAACAAGATTTTGAAGTTTATGAAACTTATGTGCCAAAACCGTGAGAAGAATGGACTGAGGATGATAAACTTTGTGATTCCTTGGATCGAAAAGCCTTGCACATCATAACCTCAGGACTTGATGACAGACTGTACAAACAAGTACAATGCTATGAGACCGCTCAACAAGTTTGGCAAAGTTTACTCAGATATTTTGAAGGAGATCAAGTGGCCAAGGACAACAGACTCTACAAAAGCGTCGCTGAGTTTGAGTCCTTCAAGAAGAATCCAAATGAGACAATGAAGGAAACGTACGACCGATTATGCGAGGAATGCTTAATGGCCTCAACCGATGCCGGTAAGGATGTTTGGATTATGGACAGTGGATGCTCTAGGCATATGACTGGTCATGCCGATCTCCTAACCGATCTGGAAGAAGCATCTGGTCCTCCAGTTGTCTTTGGTGACAACGCAAAGGGTAAAATTATCGGTCGTGGATCCATCAAAAGAGGTACAGTTGTTGTACAGAAGGTATCTTTGGTGGATGGTCTGAAACATAACCTTCTCTCTATTTCACAATTTTGTGATAAAGGTATGCATTGTATTTTCAATTCTTCCAACTGCTATGTGAAAGACATTGCTACAGGTGAAACACTTCTCACTGGATATAGAAAAGGTAACGTGTATGCTATAGACCTAAACAATGTTTTGAATGTTACTAATGTTTGTTTTGTAGCTAAGAACATCAGTGAGAACTCCTGGCTATGGCACAAGAGACTCAGTCACCTGAACTTCAAATATCTATCCAAGCTGGCTAATAAAAATCTAGTCGCCGGCTTACCTCAGGTGTCTGCTGATCATGGAAGAAAATGTAGAGCCTGCCAATTAGGAAAACAACATAAAGAATCTTTCCGCAATGACAAGCCCTTCATGTCCACTTCTAGGTGCCTCCAGCTGCTACATATGGATCTGTTTGGCCCCACAACTTTGCCAGAGTTTAGGGGGTAGCGAGATATGCCTTGGTTGTTGTAGACGACTTTTCAAGATATACCTGGGTAGAGATGTTTGCTTCAAAAGATGATACATATGAAGTTGCTACCAGACTTTTCCGTCTACTTCAAACCCAAAAGGAATGTGATATCATCAGTATGAGATCAGATAATGGAACGGAGTTCAAAAATCTTGGAATTGCTCAGTACTGTGATGATCACGGAATAGGCCACAACTTTTCAGCTGCTGGTACACCGCAACAAAATGGTGTAGTTGAGAGAAAGAACAGGACATTGATCGAAGCTGGAAAAACAATGATATCCGAAGCTAGGATTCCCAAGTATTTTTGGGCCGAAGCTATCCATACAGCATGCTTCACCCAGAATAGATCATTGGTCAACAAGTTTCACAACAAGACCCCTTATGAGCTGTGGCGTGGCAGAATCCCCAATATTAGTATACATGAGGTAGTATTATTTTGAGTATCAGGACTGCGGACCACTTTATTTCAGACTCAAGTTTAGCATGAAAATTGAGTTGGTCAATTAGATATAGTTTCATGTGTGACTGTTTGAAAAGGATCCAATGGATGTTTAGATATATGGAATATTCATAGATCTGCTAGTCTACTTAGTAATGTCAAGCATAATAGACCTCCAACCTTAACAACAGCTTGGTGGTTTACACAAATGGCCCTTTTATACGCACCTTTGTAGCCACTGACCCCCCTAAAACCAACCAATCCGACATGCAGACCGATAGAGAGGGTCAAAGGGAGGCCTTTGCTAAGATATAAATTTATTTCAGAAAACAGTATACATAGTTTCATCACTAATAAAATCCATACTCCGCAAATCTTGCTACAGGAATCCAGCAAACACAAGATTTCGTAAGAATAAACCCATTTATAATTACATAAACATTTAGATAAAAATAGCATGGATTTGTGTTGGATGTGGCTCGTTTTTTGTAGGCTGGGTCTTTTAGCTTGAGGCGTGCGCCCCATTCTGAGTGTGGCGTGCGCATGGAAGACAGAAGATGGAGCTTTGCAACCTTGGTTTGAGGCGGGCGCTTGGGGCATGGCTTGGCGGGCGCTTGGGAGGCCGAAGGTGAGGCTTGGTTTGGAGCTGCGCCAGGCGGCCGCATCAGCAAGGCCGAGGCGGGCGCCTCATACTCCATGGATGTACCTGGAATTGCACTTTGTCCGAGCGGGCGCACAGTGCACAGTGAGGCGTGCGCCTCAAGGCACGGGGTTTGGGCCGTGGGTTTTCTCTGTTCTTTATTTGTTTGTTGGGCTAGGTTTGTAGGGTAATATAAATACTCCTTGTAACCTAGGAAAAGTTTGTACTGATTTTGCACGTAAATAACACGAGAAAACGTGGATTCAACCCCAATTGATTTCTTCTCTTTCTTTTTCGATTTCCCTATTGATTGCTTGTGTGTGTTCTTGAGTTTTGTGTTCTTGCTTCCGCTGCGATTGCACAACAACTGGTATCAGAGCACGGTTGCGATGTCCGGGGGAAATTCTATCACCGTGAAGTCCGACGTTCAAAAGTTTGATGGTCATGGAAACTTTGCGTTGTGGCAACGGAGGGTGAAGGATTTCTTGGTTCAAGCAGGCTTGGGAAAGGTTCTTCGACATTCGACTAAACCCGATGATATCGAAGAAGGTCCATGGAAGGAGTTGCAAGAGCGGGCTGTTTCTTCGATACGGCAGTGCCTTGCGGATGAGGTGGTGTATCACGTGATCGATGAGGAATCACCAACGAAGGTTTGGGAGATTTTGGAAGGCCGGTATATGTCAAAATCGCTGTCGAACAAGTTGCATCTCAAGCAAAGGTTGTATGGGCTTAAGATGGCAGAGGGTTCGGATCTTGAGGCTCATATCCACACGTTTAACCAAATACTCAATGATTTGGTTAGGGTGGAGGTGACGTTCGAGGAAGAGGACAAGGCGTTGATGTTGCTGAATTCGTTGCCGACTTCTTCGACATACGAAAATCTTGTTACTACGTTGACTTGGGGGAAGGATACCGTGGAGTTGCAACCGGTCACAGAAGCTCTTCTAGCTTTTCATAAACGGAAGAAGTCCGTTGATGAACCTGCGGGTGAGGGGTTATTTGTGAAGGAAAATCAGGAACGTGGGAGAACCCAGTTCCGGGATAACTCGCAGCAGAGGCAGAATTCTCGTTCGCAGTCAAGGAAGAAGTACAAGGGGAATTGTTTCAAGTGTGGGGAGAAGGGGCACAAGAGGCAGAATTGTCCGCAGAAGGGGAACGGTAAAGGCAAGGAAGGATCTTCAAAGTCAGTCAATGTGGTTGAAGATTGCTCAGAGGATGTGGATGGAGATATGCTCACGACTTCATCACCGTGGAGCACCCGACAGATGGTTGGATTCTGGATTCAGCATGTTCGTTTCATGTGACGGCGAATCGTGATTGGTTCGATACCTACAGGTCAGTTAATTCTGGTATAGTTACTATGGGTAATGGTGCTACATGTAAAATTGCTGGCATAGGAACTATAAGAATTAAGATGTATGATGGTGTAGTTAGAACGTTATGTGATGTTAGACATGTTCCGGAGGTCTCTAAAAATCTGATTTCATTGGGTACCTTGGATGCTAATGGTATGAACTATAAGGCTCAAGGTGGAGTACTGAAAGTTGTTAAGGGTGCTATGGTTGTGATGAAGGGTGAGAAAGGCTCCAAGAACATTTACAGGTTGCTCGGAAGCACGGTTGTAGGTGGAGTCACATCTGTTGAGTCTGAGGTCGATACTGATGCCCTTCTATGGCATATGAGGCTTGGTCACATGGGTGAAAGGGGAATGCGGGAACTTCATAAACGTAAGTTGTTGAAGGGTGTGAAGACTTGTAAACTTGAGTTTTGCAAGTATTGTGTTCTTGGAAAGCAGAATAAGGTGCAGTTCAAGACGGGTAAGCATACAACAAAGGGCATTCTTGATTACGTTCATTCAGATGTGTGGGGGCCGGTCGAACGAGAATCTAGAGGAGGACATTATTACTTCGTGACTTTCATTGATGATTTTTCGAAGAAGGTTTGGGTTTACTTCATGAGGCACAAGTCGAGACTTTTGAGAAGTTCAAGGTGTGGAAAGTCGAAGTGGAAAACCAAACAGGGCGGAAAATCAAGTGTTTGAGGAGTGATAATGGGACAGAGTACACAGATAGCGAGTTCAAGAAGTTCTGCAGAGAGCATGGGATCAAGAGGCATTACACGGTTCGCAAGACACCACGGCAAAATGGTGTGGCCGAGAGGATGAACAGAACTATTGCGGAAAGGGCTAGGTGTCTACGATTCAATGCGGGGTTAGCAAAGAACTTTTGGGCCGATGCGGTGAGTATGGCATGTTTCTTGATTAACGAGATCACCTAGAGTCTCTTTGGATAACGAGGTTTGCGGAGGAGGTATGGACGGGTAATGAGGTAGACTTCACCGATATCCGGGTGTTTGGGTGTCCATCCTATGTGCATATTCCTGGTGAAGAGCGGTCGAAGCTTGACCCAAAGTCAAAACGGTGTGTTTTCTCGGGTATGAAACAGTGTGAAAGGATACAAGCTTTGGGATCCCAAGTCAAGCAAGGTGGTGATTAGTAGGGATGTAGTCTTTGATGAAAAGGCTATGTTGAAGTGTACTCATGATGATAAGGAGAAGGTGCCGAAAGCAAGGAGGGCGAGAAGCAAGTTATTGAGGTGGAGCTACGTGAGGATAATACTGATGCGGATCTCACTCTTCCTGAGTCGAGGAACCTACACAAGAAGTGGCTAGTACTTCGCTTGGGAGACCTAAGAGAGTAATCAAGCCACCGGTCGTATGGATTTGAAGACATGGCTTCATATGTTCTTGTTCTTAGTAGTGGAGACCCGAGTACTTTTAAGGAGGCTATAAACAGTCCGGAAAAGGACAAGTGGGTAACTGCTATGGCGGAGGAGATGGAGTCACTGTACAAGAATGATACATGGGATTTGGTGGAGCTTCCTAAAGGGAAGCGTGCTATTGGTTGCAAGTGGATCTTCAAGCGCAAGGAGGCAGTATCAGAAAAAGAGGGGGAAAAGTTCAAGGCTCGTTTGGTAGCAAAGGGGTATTCGCAGCGAGAGGGGTGGATTATAATGAGATTTTTTCGCCTGTTGTGAGACATACTTCCATTCGGATTGTGTTGGGTCTTGTAGCGCACTATGATTTGGTGTTGGAGCAGATGGATGTGAAAACTGCGTTTCTACACGGTGAGTTGGATGAGCAGATTTTCATGGAGCAACCACATGGTTTCACGGAACCCGGGCAGGAGCGGTTGGTTTGTAGATTGAAGAAGTCACTTTATGGGCTGAAGCAGTCTCCGAGGCAGTGGTATACGAGGTTTGACTCCTACATGGTTCGCATTGGCTACAAGCGTTGTGAGTATGATTGCTGCGTTTATGTGAAGAGCCTTGATGATGGTTCTTGTATTTTTCTGTTACTGTATGTGGATGATATGCTTATCGCGGGTAGGAGTAAGAACGAGGTCAATCAGTTGAAGGCCTTGTTGAGTAGAGAGTTTGACATGAAGGATTTGGGGGAAGCCAAGAAGATTCTTGGGATGGAGATTCGCCGAGACAGAAAATCTAGGAGATTGTGGCTGTCTCAAGCCGGATATGTAGAGAAGGTGTTGGAGAGGTTCAATATGCGGGATGCAAAACCTGTGAAGACACCATTGGCGAGTCATTTTAGTCTATCTGCCTCAGATTCCCCGAGTTCGACTGAAGAGATTCAGAGGATGTCAAAGGTTCCCTATGCAAGCGCAGTGGGATGTCTCATGTATGCTATGGTTTGCACGAGGCCAGATTTGGCGCAAGCCATTAGTGTGGTTAGCAAGTATATGGCGAATCCGGGCAAACAGCATTGGGAAGCAGTTAAGTGGATTCTCAGATATTTGAAGGGCACTATGGATTATGGCATCATGTTTGGAGGAAAGAGTGAGGAGCTTTCTGTTGTAGGGTATGTTGATTCAGATTATGCGGGTGACTTGGATAGGAGGAGGTCGACTACGGGTTATGCGTTTACTCTTGGTGGTGGACCCATATGTTGGAGATCTATGATCCAATCTATCATTGCATTGTCTACAACGGAAGCGGAGTATATGGCAGCGGTTGAAGCTGCAAAGGAGGCCTTATGGCTTCGGGGTTTGGTCAACGAGTTGGGCATCGAGAAAGGTGGAGTGAAGTTGCTTTGTGACAGTCAAAGCGCGATATTTCTAGCAAAGAATCACATTTATCATCAACGGTCGAAGCACATTGATGTTCGGTTTCACAAAATTCGGGAGTTGATCGATATGGGTGAGGTGGTGCTAGAGAAGGTTCACACTACGGAGAATGCCGCGGATATGTTGACGGTTAAGCACACGACAAGTTCAAGCATTGTTTGGACTTGTTGCACATTTCTAGCTATTAGAGATGAGGAGGTTCGAGCTGGTTCCATGTATCTTCTGGTGGTTTGGGTAAACACTCGCCAAGGTGGAGATTGTTGGATGTGGCTCGTTTTTTGTAGGCTGGGTCTTTTAGCTTGAGGCGTGCGCCCCATTCTGAGTGTGGCGTGCGCATGGAAGACAGAAGATGGAGCTTTGCAACCTTGGTTTGAGGCGGGCGCTTGGGGCATGGCTTGGCGGGCGCTTGGGAGGCCGAAGGTGAGGCTTGGTTTGGAGCTGTGCCAGGCGGCCGCATCAGCAAGGCCGAGGCGGGCGCCTCATACTCCATGGATGTACCTGGAATTGCACTTTGTCCAGGCGGGCGCCTGGTGCCTGGTGAGGCGTGCGCCTCAAGGCACGGGGGGTTTGGGCCGTGGGTTTTCTCTGTTCTTTATTTGTTTGTTGGGCTAGGTTTGTAGGGTAATATAAATACTCCTTGTAACCTAGGAAAAGCTGTACAGATTTTGCACGTAAATAACACAGAGAAAACGTGGTTCAACCCCAATTGATTTCTTCTCTTTCTTTTTCGATTTCCCTATTGATTGCTTGTGTGTGTTCTTGAGTTTTGTGTTCTTGCTTCCGCTGCGATTGCACAACAATTTGAATGAAGTAACAATTTGAATTTCAGATATATATAAAGATGATTGGTAGAAAGTGATGCTAAATATCATCATCGGGCAAAATGAACAACAATGCCAGAAGTAGCCATCTTAGAAGTAAAACAGAGACTAAAATTGACTCCTCTATATGAACAAATTATGTTTTGTGTCAGATGACACAAAATAGAGTAGTGTACACAAAGAGCATGCTTGCAAAGCACTTTATCATGGAAATTTCACAAAACACCTCGAATGACTTTTGAAGTAAATAGGATGAGTTTTGTAAATCTAATAAGCACATTAAAAACTAACCAAAAATTTCTCCGCATCTTCAGTTACAAATTTCTTCTTCGTACCACATTCATGCATGGTCAAGTGAGTCTCATTAAATGATTACCATTGGGTTGGTCGACGACCCAAAGCATTGAACTACAAATTTCAATTTTTTAAGAACTTTTACGAGTGGCAAATATGTTAATTACAATTTTAAAAGAAATTTAGAACATAAAATATACTCCCTCCGTCTAGATCATGTGACAAAAACAAACACAATATTTGGCTTGAAGGGAGTATGAAAATGTATGCTATTGATATACTTATACGATTATACCACAGTAAACACTAAAAAGGAAAAGAGGTAAAGGAAAACAAATGCAGGTCCGGAGACATCGATGTTAATACGTATGTGGATATTGAAATCAATGTCGCCACAAAATATATGAGACCTATACAGCATGGCAAATAACCAAACTTATGTGTCATTTAACATGCACTTCATGCGTAAAGCTGACAGAAACCTACTAGATTCACCTCCTTTACAAGTAAAGTTTCACTTGTTTAGGTGAAAGCACACATTCTAATGGGTTGAGTCAATTATATATGGTGTACTGAACCATTAATCAGCCACATTATTTGAGATATATACCTTGATGGAACTTAACAGCTATAAATTCGAGAATTCAAACTAACCTTTCCATATACCGATGGGAAATCTCTAGTCTTGGACACTCGACTTGTTTCTTGGAAATTCAGTATGCCACAATGCATGCTGTTGGTGTTATGCCCTAGGCTGATAATTATTATGACTGATTATCAATACCGTTATGTAATCGTCTTTACCATTTATTATAGAGACTGCTTATTTGGATTATTATATGTTTACATGTTTATTATAATAATCTGTGTCCCTAGTTATTATGAATAACTAGTATAAGTTGATAATGGATAATCATAGAGATGATTATATGCATGGGGATACACGTTACACTTATGGGTACTTGTTAGAGAACAAGGTACTGGACATGACCTACCTATGAGATTTATGACATGGTCTATAGTCATATATGTCATGATTAAATCTCATGATAGACATGTCATTGGAATCCTTTGTACCTGAGATTATCATCGTCTTCCACATGATTAACATTATATTTGATGTAGTCTAACACTATCTTTAATAGGATAGCAATAAGGGCTATGTTGGCACGATTGGATTCTTGTAGGGAAGAATGATAAGTCAAGATGAAATTTGTCCCTCTCGTTGAGAGAGATGTTTGCTTGGGCTCCTTGATGAATAGTGTTGATGAAATGTATGGCCATACTCAAGAGATTTGATAGAGATAAAATGCACTTGGATTATCAACATATTCGGAATCGAGAAAGGATTGAACAATATGAGTTGACGTAGACAATGACTCATGTTCAATATGACATCGTGGACAAAGAGATTGTGACATTTGATCTATCAAGGAATCAAGCTTTGATGTTGTGGTGGACATAATGACTTGCTAGAGGTCACTTATGTCTTGTAAGGTTGATGTTTCAACTTACTACCAACATAAAATATAATTCCTAAAGGGTCACACACAAAGAACGAATTTAATAATGGCTCAAAATTGGAAATTGGATTTTGGATGCTTGGATTGGACCGTAGCTTTGTATCGCGCGGGAGAGCCAGTCTCGCGTGGAACAAGTTTTCTGTTCAGCTCCAGTTTTTTACCGTCGCGTTGTATCGCGCGGGACATTCCAGTCTCGCGCGGGACAAGCCTCCTGTTGGGCTCCGGTTTTGGCTAGGAAAAGGGATCTTTTCCCTAAGGGTTAGGGATATTTATAATGTATAAATAGAACTCTTTTGCCTCAGCCTAGATTGACAAAAATTAGAGTTTATGAAACACTAATTGTTTGATTTTGATTGAGAATCAAAGATCAAAACACCCAAATCAATTCCATAATTCAGCCATTGATTGTTGAATATCGATTCAACAATCGGAGGATCATCTAGCAATTCTACAAGATTTGATCTTGGTTCATTCGCGTGTGGATTACCGATAGAGGGTGATTACTTTATCACCAAAAGCTTGAAGACTTGCAATCGTTGATTCATCCAAGGCCTAGAACAAGGAAGAAGATCAAAGGTTCGACATAGATTCAAAAGTTTGAATCTAAGATCTGTTTGAGTAACATTATTGTTGCTAAGGTATGTAAATCTATTTCATATGTTTCTAATCTCTTCATGCTAGACGGATTCAATGCTAGAGTTTTGTTGTTTTATAAAGATTCTTTCGCTGCATTTGTAACCCCAAAACCCAACACATGCATCATCTTTTATGCTTTCCAATAGTTCCCCAGAATTGTCCAAGTACCGATGATCATAGACCTGGAGAATGAGAACCAACTCCCTGAGAAAACCTTGTACAAAAAGTCAATAGGATCAAAATATCAAAAGCTTAAGGTGACTGACCTCAGCAAAAATTAGGATTTCATCAAACCCCTAAGCAACATACTGGAACAGATCTTTACAGCAACCTTGTTATAGGACATTAATAGTGAATGGCATAGGTAGGCTACTCCCATCCCCATAAAACATGGTTATTGTTATGGAACGAGTCACAGTTGAAGGTAGCGGCAACGACAAGTACATGAATGCTTGTATTGGCCCTGTAATTTTTCTCATCACATTAGCTACTTAGGAAACAACCATTCACACCATTAAGTAAATAAGCACACCTGGCAGACATCCACAACTATCGAGTCATTCCGAGCCTTGTGGTGTCTCCAATACTCATCTGTGACTTCCTTATCCGGGCAACCGTGATAATCTTTTGTCTCAAAGTAAGGCTTTTGCTTGACACAATTTAATTCTTCTTGCAAACCATCCAGCAAGAAGGCAAGGAGTTCCTAGAGAGGAGTTCAATAATTTTATATGTGTTAAGAATACTTCTCAATTACAATTTGCAACATAAAAAACTACTCCATACATTTCCACCAGACAATCAACGATGAGCTTGCCCTAATCTTTGGAGCACCAATAGATAAACAGCACTGAACCATAGCCACAAGTCATACCAAAGAACTGTTATGAAATAAGTAGCAAATCACACAATGTATAAAAGGAACAACAAGCATTGACTAGTTGAGAATATATATGTACACATGAACGCTCCATGAGAATAGTTTCGAAGCATACCAAAAGGCTCTTTCGGGTCTCAACTCAAGTTGTTGAATAGCATTTTGCTGAGAGGTAACACTATGCATAAAGACACCCAACCCCTCATTCAAAAAGGAGAAATAAATGCATGCGTGCCTAGGTTGGCTGAGTAGTAGCAAAATATATACCGCTCTAACACTATAAAATTTAGATTTAACCTTTAGTAGGCAGCTTATATGAAAATATTATAATATTTTTGTTCTACATGAGAAGTACAACACGGAATAGTTAAGAATTTAATAGAAAAAGTAAAACTAACCCAGCCTTAGTTTTGTTGTAGGAAATAGTTATCCACACGTGCTTATAATTATGAATCATATGCCTCAAAATTATGCACACTTACTTGAGAATCATGCTGATTAAATCCACTAAACTGGGGGGCAAAACGATCAAGTTTTCCTTTAAATGCACGAGGAGGAACTGGAGTATGTCCAGAGGACCAGAGTTTCCGTACCAACCCACCAAATGCAACTGCAAGTTCACCCTGAACAACCACAATAAATAGTAGAAACTTCAAACAGAGAACAAAATATGCACTCGAATAATAAAATTTTGGCCAGACAAATAAGTACAGCGACGTACATGCATCCCCAAAGGATTTTGTCTGTTGATCTCATTGGTATAATCTTCCAAGAAGTATTCCATAAGGGGCGGCGTATGAGCTAAAAATTGAAGAGAATTATTCATAAAACAGGTGTTTCCTAAATTTAGCAATCCATCTAAACCTCCTCTATCTCCCTTAGATACAGTCCTCAAGGTATCATAACGGTCCTCCATCTCCGCAGATACAGAAGCGAAGTTACTTCCCTGGTATGAATTTAAACTATGAGTGGTTGAGGTTGAGTGGCCATTTGACAAACTTGGGCCCCCAGCAATAGTGAGGGATGATGATCTATATGGTTCCATTGGAATCAATGCTAATTCATTTCCTATTGAATCCATGCCAGCTCCAGACGATAAAAACCCATCAACATCCACAATTAGGAGAATCTACAGAGAAGAATAGATCACAACATGCATTCGGTGCAATAAACAAGCTGAAACCACAATCACGACACCAGAACCCAGGCCTACAAGATACAAGAACTCATAATTTGTCAAATACAAAGCAAGATAGTTGGATTATTGCATATATGTCGGTAATCAATTAATAGACATAAGTAAACAACAAGATTGAAACTCTACAAGATCAAAGGAGAAACTGCAAGTTAGAAATCTTATTTTCTCATATTACCAAACAATAATCCAAAAAAAAGGATGAGGCAAACAAGAACGGCAACTATGAAAAAGTAAATGAATGAAGTTGTCCTCCCAGGCAGATAAACAAGCAGCTGATTATTGGCTAGTGCCACTCACTTAAAAAGGAAAATTTTAAGCCATCAATCTAAACAAAGCGCCAATCAGATTAGATTTTTTTTTATTTTTTTACTTAAGCTGAGCAAACCAACCATAGAAAGACTAGAACAAGTATTGAGTTGTAATAGAGCCAAACATATAATTAGTTATGTAAAGTAATATTAAAAATGTTTATACAACTATACATAATCTAATTAAATTACCTTTGTTGAGTAACTTTGTGACAACAATAAAAAACACTTAAATAGTTAATATTAATTTGAGTACAAAAAACAATTGTCCTTGAGTTCTTCTCATGGTTTCTTCTTCCTCGGAGTTGGACCAGTATGCTTATTGTTACTATTCCTAAGGTGGCAGCCCCTACTTCTTTCTCGCAGCTTCGGCCTATATTAGTTTGTGTAATTTTTCTAATAAAATCATTACCAAACTTCTATGCTCTCGGCTGCAAAATGTGCTTCTTCGTATTATCTCTCCACAGCAAAGTGGCTTTGTGAAGGGTCATCTTATTCATGAAAATGTTTTGCTTGCTCAAGAGCTCTTTCAGTCGCTTAAGAGGAAGGTGTATGGGACTAATGTTGCGTTAAAGCATGATATGGCTAAGGCGTATGATAGGCTTTCTTGGTTTACTTTGATTAAGGTGATGAGGAGATTTGGCTTTGCGGAAGAATGGCTGGACATGATCTTTAGATGCGTGAATTATTGTTGGTTCTCGGTCCTTATTAATGGTACTGCGAATGGCTATTTTGTTTCTACTCGTGGTCTTCGTCAAGGGGATCCTATATCTCTTAGCCTTTTAATTATTGTTGATGAAGTTTTAAGATGGGGTCTTAATAATCTCCATCTTCTTCATCCTCATGTGGCATTTCATACGGGGAATCTTAATGTTCCTATCATTTCTCATCTGTCCTATGCTGATGATATTATTATCTTCTGTAACGGAAGTATTCCATCTCTTGAGCTTCATATGGAGTTTTTGGCATCTTATCAACATTTCTCGGGGCAGCTCATTAGCATCTCTAAGTCTTGTTTTCTGACTGGGCAGGATGTGGTTGAGCATGATAATTCTACCTCTCTTATTACGGGGTTTCAGAAGAAGAATTTGCCTATTGTTTATTTGGGGTGTCCTCTTTATATTGGCAGGAAGGTGCAATCTTTGTTTGATCCGGTTATGCAGAAGCTTCGGGATAAGCTTGATTCGTGGCAAGGTAAATTACTCTCGGCTGGTGCTAAGCTTGTTTTGATCAAATCTTGTCTCCAAGCTATCCCCATTTACTATATTTCTTTACTTGATCCTCCAAAGGGTGTTGTTAATGCCATGAATCGTCTTATTGCTAATTTCTTTTGGAGTAGCACCGATGGGGGAAAAAATGTCATTGGGTTTCTCGAAATGAATTTTTCTGGCCTATTGAAGAAGGGGGTTTAGGCCTTCATAAATTTGAGGAGATGGCGGTTGCTTTCTCTATGAAGCTTTGGTGGAGATTTCGTACATCTAATTCTCATTGGGCGCAGTTTCTTGCTGCCAAATATTGTCGTGATACTCATCCTATGGATGCCATCTCTAGATTGGGTTGCTATCACATTTGGAAGCGTATGGTTGCTGCTATGGACTTGGTGGATAGCCGTATTGCTTGGGGTGTGGGTTGTGGTGATATTTCTGTTCAAGAAAAGTGGCTTCCTCATGATATTCCTCTCCTTGATAATCATCATGATCAGATATTTTCATTATTTGAGGATGGTGTCTTAAGGGAAGACTATATTCGAGATACTTTTGGGCAGCAATGTTTGTTGGAGCTTCAATCCTATGGTATTCGGCTTGAGGGAGATCGTGATCAGCCGTTTTGGTCTCCTTCTTCTTCGGGCAGATTTTCTATCTCTTCGGCTTGGAGGAAATGTAGAGTGTCTCGTACTCAGAGTAGTGTTTTTGCTTGGTGTTGGCACAAGTATATTCCTCTTAAGGTGTCGATCTTCCTGTGGAAATGTCTAAAGGCTGCTCTCCCTACTGATGACAACATATCTCGAAAAGGTATCCCTATTGTTTCTCGTTGTCATTGCTGTACTAACCCTTCTCTTGAATCTTTGCAGCACATTCTTTTACATGGTGATATTGCTTTTAATGTGTGGCGTCTCTTTGGGAATTTGATTGGTTTCCAAATCTCGGGTTCTACTATCATGCAAAGGATGATTGCTTGGCATGCCTGTAAAAATTTGAAGCTTAGTCGCGTTGTTTTATGGTTGGGAGATATTCTTCCGAGTTTTATCTGTTGGGAGCTTTGGAAGCACAGAAATAAATGCCGGTTTGATGAGGGAACTCCTAGTTGGGAAAAGGTCCGTAATAATATTCAGTTCGAAATCAGTGATATTCTTCGGGCTCACAAGTTATCCTTTCATGTTCTTCCTTCGGAGGTAAATTTTGCTTTATTTTTTGATATTATTATGGCTGCTCCGTCTATTGCTCATGTCAAGCTTGTGTCTTGGAGTCCTCCTACTGTGGGGCAAGTGAAAATTAATACGGATGGTGCTTCTCGTGGGAATTCAGGCATTGCTTCGGGTGGTGGTATTTTGCGTAAGCATGATGGGTCCTTTATTTTAGCTTTTTGTCATTTTTATGGTAAAGCTACTAACATGGTTGCTGAAGCTAGGGCTGCTCTTGACGGGATTACTCAAGCTAGGTCAATGGGTTATAATTCTCTTTGGCACGAGGTTGATTCTGAAGTGTTGTCTCTTATATTACTTCGCAAATATAATATTACTTGGGAGATTTGGTACTTTGTTTAAGCCATTTTCAGATTCATGGAGGAGGTATCTATAAAGGTAACTCATGTTTACAGAAAAGGCAATAAAGTGGCAGATTTTCTTGCTAATATCTTGGCCTTTGAGCAAGCAGATTTTGTGTTTCGTTCTTTGGAGTCTTGCCCCAAGCCTTGCCTGAGTCTTCTCTATTTTGATAGAATCTCATATCCTAATATTAGGCGGTAGGTTTTATTTTTTATTGATGTATCTTCTTTTGTTTTTAGATCCCCCCCTTTTTTGTTGAGGATCTTACAGGTTGTGTAAGAACTCCCCCTAGGTTTTTTCTGGTGGTTAAGGTTTTCATGTCCCCCACCATGTTTGTAATTTTATTTTTCGTTATTAATAAAATCTAGGGAGTACCGTCTTCTTTTGCCAAAAAAAAAAAGTACAAAAACAATTGTCACAAAAAATTAATACATTAAATCTATTTTGTTGTTTATGATAAAAATAACTAGGAATACCAATCACACACAGATGCATCCATAAAACTAGTATAATCATCCACGAAAAGTAATTATAAGAAAAAGTCCTAATTTGTAATCAAAAGAGAGGGAACAAATGGAGATCTACTTTGGGGGTTTTGAAAACAATAGTTAACTTTGTCTGTAATGTAATTTTTTTGAGAAATCAATCTATAAATTTGTGTATATTGAAAACCCTAGTAAATCAAAACCCTAGTTTGTAATCAAAATAAACTTGGAAACAAGAAAATTAATTCACCGAGTAGACACGAAGAGCGGAAGAGATCGAGAGGGAGAGAGAGAGAGAGAGTCACCTTGTACCTTGGAATCGCAAGAATCGGCGCTGGAGGAAGAATCGCCTGGGAATCGCCGGAATCGCCTGGAGGAAGAGGAAACGAGAGTGAACGAGAGAGGAAAAGAAAACAGTTTTGGAACGAGAGAGAGAAAAGAAAAGGGTTTCTAATTGTTTAATTTAATATTTTTTTTAATATAACGCGATTGCAAAATCAGTCACCTTTTAAAAGAATTAAAAATCCAATTTTTAAATTGTTTAATTTAATATTTTTATAAAACGCGATTGCTAAAGCCATCGCCTTTGATAAAAATCACATCCCCGCCGGACTACATTGTTGGCGCCAGAGGGAAAAGCATATATTTGATGGCATCCGTGACTGCTTAGCCATCACGCTAACCTAATGTTACTGCACTAAATGCATCCACAAAGGCCGTCTCCTTATATAATCAAACGCGACTGCTTTTTTTGCCATCGCCAAAAGCAATCGCAAAAAGTCAGTTTCTTGTAGTGGCGTAGTAACAAAAAAAAGCAAAAATACATTAACTTGCATACATGTCCGTACGGACACATTTGCATGCAAGATGTGTCCATACGGACACTTATGTCAACACGCCAACATCATTGCAAAATCTCCACAAAGTCCACAATATTCCCTGAAATCCAGGAAAACCAAAAAGTTGTAATTGCACAAAGGTTCGTACGGACCACTTTGAAATTTTTGAGGCCTATAAATAGAAGGCTCCCCCTCCCATTTCATTCACACCTCAACCTTCTCCTATCTCCCCCAAGCATTCAGGCACAATTCTAAGCCATCCCGGCCTCTTCCGGCCCTTCCCGAGGCCTCCCGAGCCATCCTGAGGCGCTCTCGAGCCATCCCGAGGCACTCCGAAGCCATCTCAAGCCGATCCCGATCCGTCCCGATTGACCTCCCGATGTCCCTCCAGCCCTATTCATCCCAAGCCAAACTCCAAACACCCAAACGGCTCAAATCGGTCCAAACCCGTGAGTCCAAACGAGTGTGAACGAGTGCTAATTAGGGGAGGTTCTGCCCAAGTGAGTGCGCATAATTTGTATGGATCTTTATAAATGCTGGGATATTATTTTAAATGCTGGGATATTATTTGTATGGATCTTTATAATGCTGTCCTTGAGTTCTTCTCAGGGTTTCTCCTCCCTCGGAGCTGGACCAGTACGCTTATTGTTACTATTCCTAAGGTGGCAGCTCCTACTTCTTTCTCGCAGTTGCGACCTATCAGCTTGTGTAATTTCTCTAACAAAATTATTACCAAGCTTTTGTGCTCTCGCCTCCAAGCTGTGCTCCCTCGTATCATTTCTCCTCAGCAAAGTGGCTTTGTGAAAGGTCGTATTATTCATGAAAATGTTTTGCTTGCTCAAGAGCTTTTACAGTCGCTTAAGAAGAAGGTGTATGGGTCTAATGTTGCTCTAAAGCTTGATATGGCTAAGGCGTATGATAGGCTTTCTTGGTTTGCTTTGATTAAGGTGATGAGGAGGTTTGGCTTTGCTGAAGAATGGTTGGACATGATCTTTAGATGCATAAATTACTGTTGGTTCTCGGTTCTGATTAATGGCACTGCCAATGGGTACTTTGTTTCTACTCGTGGTCTTCGGCAAGGGGATCCTATATCTCCTAGTCTCTTTATTATTCTTGAGGTTTTAAGTCGAGGTCTTAATAACCTCCATTCTCTTCACCCTCATGTCGCTTTCCATACGGGTAACCTTAATGTTCTGTCATCTCGCATTTGTCCTATGCAGATGACATTATTATCTTCTGTAATGGAAGCATTCCTTCTCTTGAGCATCATATGGAGTTTCTAGAGTCTTATCAACGCTTCTCTGGCCAGCTTGTTAGCACCTCTAAATCTTGTTTCTTGACGGGGCGGAATGTGGGCGAGCACGATAATGCTATCTCTCTTATTACGGGGTTCCAAAAGCAAAACTTGCCTATTGTTTATTTGGGGTGTCCTCTTTATATCGGTAGGAAAGTGCAATCTTTGTTTGATCCTGTCATGCAGAAGCTTCGGGATAAGCTAGATTCGAGGCAAGGTAAATTACTTTCTGGTGCTAAGCTTGTTTTGATTAAGTCTTGCCTTCAAGCTATTCCCATTTACTATATCTCTTTACTTGAACCTCCGAAATGTGTTGTTAATGCTATGAATCGCCTTATTGCCAATTTCTTTTGGAGTAGTTACGATGGGGGTAATAAGTGTCATTGGGTCTCTCGGAATGAATTTTTCGGCCTATTGAGGAAGGGGTTTAGGCCTCAGAAAATTTGAGGAGATGGCTATTGCTTTTGCTATGAAGCTTTGGTGGAGATTTAGCACGTCGACTCTCTTTGGACTCGGTTTCTTGCGGCCAAATCTTGCCGTGATACTCATCCTATGGATGCTATTTCTAGATTGGGTTGCTCCCACATTTGGAAGCGTATGGTTGCTGCTAAGGATTTGGTTGAGAATCGTATTGCTTGGGGGGTGGGCTGTGGTGATATTTCTATTCAAGAAAAATGTCTTCCTCATGATCTTTCTCTTCTTGATAATCGGCATGATCAGATTTTTTCTTTATTTGAGGATGGTGTTTTAAGGGAAGATTATATTCGTAATACTTTCGGGCAGCAATGTTTGACTGAGCTTCAATCCTATGATATTCGGCTTGTTGGGGTTAGGGATCGGCCATTTTGGTCCCCCTCCTCTTCGGGCTGATTTTCTATATCTTCGGCTTGGAGGGAGTGTAAGATGTCCCGTACTCGGAGTAGGGCCTTTGCTTGGTCTTTGGCATAAGTATATTCCTCTTAAGGTGTCTATTTTCATGTGGAAATGCCTTAAGGCTGCACTCCCTACTGATGACAACATATCTCGAAAAGGTATTTCTATTGTCTCTCGTTGTCACTGTATTTCTAGCCCTTCTATTGAATCCTTACCGCACATTCTTCTTCATGGTGATATTGCCTTTCATGTGTGGACTTTCTTTGGAAATTTAATTGGATTCCAAATATCGGGCTCTACTATTATGCAAAGGATGATTGCTTGGCATGCCTGTAAAAATTCCAAGCTTAGTAGGATTGTGTTAAGGTTGGGAGAAATCCTTTCGAGTTTCATTTGTTGGGAGCTTTGGAAGCATATAAATAAATGCAGGTTTGATAATGGGATTCCAAGTTGGGAAAAGGTTCGTAATAATATTCAATTCCATATTAGTGATATCCTTCGTGCTCACAGCCTTTCTTTTCATATTATTCCTTCGGAGGTAAACATTGCTCTATTTTTTAATATTATTATGGCCACCCCGTCTATTGCTCGTGTTAAGCTTGTCCATTGGTCCCCTCCTTCTGGGGGACAAGTTAAAGTTAATACAGATGGAGCATCTCGTGGAAACCCGGGCATTGCCTCGGGTGGAGGTATTTTACGTCAACATGATGGGTCTTTTATTTTTGCTTTCTCTCATTTTTATGGTAATGCTTCTAACATGGTTGCTGAAGCTAGGGCTGCTCTTGATGGGATTTCTCAAGCTAGGCTTATGGGGTTTGATTCTCTTTGGCTCGAGGTGGA
Source organism: Adenophora triphylla var. japonica (assembly GCA_022495995.1). Classification (NCBI taxonomy): domain Eukaryota; kingdom Viridiplantae; phylum Streptophyta; class Magnoliopsida; order Asterales; family Campanulaceae; genus Adenophora; species Adenophora triphylla. The sequence goes on along the minus strand of JAFEMH010004671.1, from coordinate 60,378 downwards.
CTCTGAAGTTTTATCTCTTATCTTACTTCGCAAATGCAATATTCCTTGGGAGATTTGGTACTTCATTCAAGCCATTTTCAGATTCATGGAGGAAGTGTCCATTCAGGTAACTCATGTCTACAGGGAAGGTAATAAAGTGGCAGATTTTCTTGCTAATATCTCGGCTGCAGCACAAACGGATTTTCAGTTTACTTCGTTGGAGTCTTGTCCCAAGCCGTGCCAGAGCCTTCTCTACTTTGATCGGATCTCGTATCCTAGTATTAGGCGGTAGGTTTTTTCTTTTATTGATGTATTTTCTTTTGTTTTTAGATTCCCCCCCCCTTTATTGTTGAGGATCTTACAGATTGTGTAAGAACTCCCCCTAGGTGTTTTTATTCTGGTGGTTAAGGTTGTCATGTCCCCCACCTTGTTTGTAATTTTTATTTTCGTTATTAATAAAATCTAGGGAGTACCGTCTCCTTTTGCCAAAAAAAAAAAGAGTGCGCATAATTTCTCTCCTCTTTAGATCCCCCGAGTGTGATACCGAGAGTTAATTAGGGGATATTTTGCCATTAGTGAGGACAAAACCTCTCTCCTCTTTAAACACCCTCAACCACACACATTCCCCTGAGGAAGATAGGCACAAACCAACATTGGTATAATCTCCTTCCGCACATTTAAATACTGCTCTAAATTCAGTCTTTAAATACTTTACTGCTTTAAATTTACTTCTTACAATGTAGTCTACATTTACTATTCATGCAGACCCAAACCGTCCAAACGATCCCACAAGACCTTCCATTGCACTATAGAGGTCTAGCGGTGATAGCGGTTTGTTAATATTCCCGCACCGTCTTTCAATTATTTAATTAATGGAGCTTTTCTCTCTAGGGTTTTGGCCTCCATGGCTGATCCGGGCATGTTTCCTCCTCTTCCCTCTATTGCAAACCCTAATACCAATCACAATGATAACCCTAATCCGCTGAAGAACCCTAATGCTGAACCGAATGTTGTTACAGCCGTCATACACTCTCATGCAAACCCTAGGGCGGTGCCTCCTCCTAACCCTAATAAATCTTTTGCTTCCATAATCAGCTCTACTCAATCGGCTCCAATCCAAGATATTCCATTGATACCAGCCGCTATTCACAAAGGTATGCCATCATTGAAACTTTCGAAGGAAGCTTTAGAAGCTTTTGCACGGCCTTTTGCTTGGACTTTGGTGGGGAAATTCTCTAATGGCAGACCTACAATGGAGGCTGCAAGAATTGCCTTTGCTAAGTTTCATTTGAAGGGAGCTTATAAATTGGGCCACATTGATTCTCGTCATATGTTGATTCAACTCACCAATGAAGAAGATTTCCAACGCATTTGGACTAGGGAGGTTTGGTATGTGAACAGATTTCCTATGCATACTTCAGTTTGGACACCTTCATGGAAGCCTCAAACGGACTCTTCTATTGTTCCTGTATGGGTAAGTCTTCCTGGATTTCCGGTTCATCTATTCAATAAAATCTTTCTATTCTCTTTGGCTCGAATCTTTGGAAAGCCTATGTCGCTTGATAAAGCTATTTGAATTGTCTAGGCCAAGTGTGGCTAAGATTTTGGTGCAAGTGGACTTACTAAAAATTTGCTGATAAAATTCATATAGATTGTGGTGATTGTATGCCGAGTTTTGTGCAACCAGTTGAGTATGATAACATGCCTATGTATTGCAGCCATTGTTCTCTATTAGGTCATGATAATTTTAATTGCCGTATTCTAAATTCTGAATACAAGAAAAATGGTGATGGGGATGGGAAGAAGAAGGCTAATCAAGGAATGAAAAGGGATGAAAAGGAGGATCATAAGAAGGGGGATACTAAAAATGAAGCTTGGATTCGGAAAGATAAAAATAAGGGTAATCAAGAAGGTACTAGCAAGAGTGCTGATTTTAATGAAGCCAAAAAAGATGTGTTAAAATGCATTATTGATCTTACAAAGAAGGATGGTGGCTCTAAGGTTTACACGGCTCCTTTGATGGCGAGAAGGGGTATTGTTTTGCCACAGTCTGTTAACGATGCTTTGTCTAAAAGCCTAAAGGCCATAAAGACTAAGGCTGGTCTCTCACAAATAGACGGAGGGGAGGATGTTCAAATATCTATTCCTGAAGTTCAAGATCCTCGTAAATTATGCACGCCTATGCGAGATGATTCTGCTATGCGAGTAAAGTCTTCTTCCCATGCAAAGATGAATACTCTTGGTTCGCTTAATCTGTCGCCTAGAGCTCCTCAAGTTACATCGCTGAATCAAGTCATGAACATGCAATTGGATTTCAAAGAATCTATAACCGCATTGCAGGCCCAAGATGATGATGGTTTCATTTCTGTTACTCATAAAAGGAAAAAGAGTAGGGAGAAATCCCCTTCACTGTGAGTTCCCCTTTTCGTTTTTATCTCCTCATTTACTTTCTCTTTAGCTGTTTTAATGGTGTGTTTTATAAGTTGGAATGCTCGTGGCATAGCTAATGTTGCCACAATCCGTAGAATCAAACGTTTATTTCGTTCTCATGGTGTCTCGCTTATGGCTATTTATGAGCCAAAATCTGATTTTTCTTCTATGGGTCCTCTTATTCGGAAGTTGGGTTGTGAAGATGGAGTGAATAATAGGAATAATAGGGTTTGGGTTTTATGGAAGCATGGGCTGAAGTGCATGGTTATTCATGACTCTGATCAAGCTTTAACTTTGCAAATTTCTCATCCGCTTTGGGAGACAGCCGTATGGGTTTCTTTTGTTCACGCTAGCCGCAATGATTTTCTCGTATTTCTCTTTGGGAAGAGCTAATGACTATTAGTGAGGTGGATTTCCCTTGGTTGGTTGTGGGTGATTTTAACTGTGTTATTGATCAGAGTGAGAAGATTGGAGGAAAACCTATCAATGCTATGGCAGTCACAGAATTCTCGGATATGATTCAATACTCTAACCTTATGGATGCTGGATATGAAGGTAATGTTATAACATGGTCTAATAAGCAAATGGGAAGAAGGGCTATTTATCAAAGATTAGATAGAGCTTTGTATAATGACTAATGGCTGCAATTGTTCCACTCTACCCGTGTTACTCATTTAGCTAGAACTTGTTCAGATCATGCTCCTATTCTTATCACTTTGCAACTTGAAGCTGAAGTGCGTCATGGCTCCTTTCGCTTTCTTAATGTGTGGCTGAAGCATCATTCCTTTCTGGAGCTTGTTAAAACAACTTGGGCTGTCCCTATGGATGGAAGACCGATGGTGTGCTTTGCCAAGAAACTTGGGCGTCTCCGGAAGACTATTTCAGCAATTACTTTTGGGAGAATTGATCAGCAAATAAAAAACGCAGAAGATGAAGTTTTGGTTAGGGAAGCTCAATATCAATCTCTTGGTGATGAGGAATCTAGGGCTGCTCTAAATTTAGCCCAGGCGCAATTAATTTCAAAGTTGAAATTAGATGAAGATTTATGGGCCCAAAAAGCTAATTTAAAGTGGTTAAAGGAGGGAGATAGAAACACAAAGTTCTTTCATTCTGTTGTAAAGAAAAAGAGGAAGAAATTATGTATTCACAAAATAAAGAATAGAGATGGCGTGTGGCTGAAAGAGAAAAATGAAATTAAAGAGGAGGCTATAAGGTTTTATTCGGATCAGCTTCAAGGCCATTGTGATGTAAACGCAGCGGAATGATATAGGAATTAATCAATAATGATTAAAACCTCTGCAGGAATTAAAGGAATTCCCAAGAACTCAAGAACGAATTCTTTCGATAAAACACGAAGTTTTATTACTAACTCGAAAAAACCAAAGAAAATAATAATAATGTTAACTACTCTAAAACTAAACTAGAGGGGAGTATATATAGATCCTCCTCTCCTAATCCCTTAAGGAAACTTAAAACAAATAAAGAAAATCCTAACAGAAAAAGGAAAACAAAATAAAGAAAATCCTAAACCTTCTAGAATTACTCCTAATCTATATGGTAACTAAATAAGACTCAAAAACTAGTAAATCTCCTCAAAATCTACTCTAAAATCACCTCTAATCATCCTATTAAAATAAATGACGAAAATAATAAATAAAATATAAACTAAAACAAATTAAATCCTAAAATACTAATTAAAATACAAAATTAATTAATATATTTGACTTTGTCAAATATTTCTTGAACCGGATTACATCATTCACCCCCACTTGAAAAAGGATTCGCCCCGAATTCTCGTCCGATCTTTGAAACGAGCCCCTCCATTTAAATAAATATTTGGAATAAATATTCATCTTTAACGTAGAAGGAATTGAAAGAACTTGAATTTTTCCGTACCAATGAAAGTATTTGGAATAAATATTATCTCGAAGCACAAATATGGGCAGACAAATATCTTCAGGAAATAAAATTATATCATCAATCCCATCCTTTCCATCCTTCTGTTGATCGTCCTCTCCGTCCTCCCCATGATCCACAAAATTTTTGCCCCATATAAAATTTGATTTTGCAACAAACCAATCCATATTAACAGTATCCTCCACCTTTGACTTAACTAGGGCATGAATAGGGACAATAAAATCTGCGGTAACAATATTACTACATACCTTAATTACTTCGCCCGTTGCAATTTCACACAGTTCATCATCTTTAGATTCTTCCATCACTTGAACAACGCATAAATTTTCTACGACTTCACAAATAACCTCTTCATCAAAAGCTTCTTCTTGAGTAGGAAATTCTTCAATAACAAGGCGACGTTCTTCCTCCTCAAGACGCTTCAATTCAATAGCTTTTTGTGATTTCAAACGCCGAACTTGTTTCAATTAAGAACAAGCTTTATGCCAAAAAGGTTCAGATTCTTTCAAAGCTTTATCCCTATATTCTCTATGCAAATCCACTATAAATTGTTTTTCTGGTGGAAGTTGGCCGCTTACAAGAAGGAATTCATAATGAAGAAAAAAATCATGGTGGAAGTTGGCCTCCTTTGAAAGTTCCTCCTCCTTTGCAAAAAAATATTTCGCTTGTTGATTAGCATGAATCAAACGATCATTGATCCTATCAATAACAACAGATTTGTTATTTTCTCCATTGTTAGTTCTATTTTCTCGTCCAATCGGACCATCATGGCGGAGGTGTTCCCCATGAGGACCATATTGATTGTTTGGGTTGACATCGCCACCATCTACTCGCAGTCCCGCCAAGGTCGCTAATAATTGGGTGTGTTGCTCTCTTTGGAGGGCTTCTTGTCGCTCCGAACGTTCCCTATATTCGCGATCTTGAATTGCTATGCGCTCAAGGATTGCTGCAAGAGTGGTTTGCGTGTCTCCGTTGGCTCCACCGGAATTGGTCATCTTCCAAGGATCGTCCTCGCTCTGATACCAACTGATGTAAACGCAGCGGAATGATATAGGAATTAATCAATAATGATTAAAACCTCTGCAGGAATTAAAGGAATTCCCAAGAACTCAAGAACGAATTCTTTCGATAAAACACGAAGTTTTATTACTAACTCGAAAAACCAAAGAAAATAATAATAATGTTAACTACCCTAAAACTAAACTAGAGGGGAGTATATATAGATCCTCCTCTCCTAATCCCTTAAGGAAACTTAAAACAAATAAAGAAAATCCTAACAGAAAAAGGAAAACAAAATAAAGAAAATCCTAAACCTTCTAGAATTACTCCTAATCTATATGGTAACTAAATAAGACTCAAAAACTAGTAAATCTCCTCAAAATCTACTCTAAAATCACCTCTAATCATCCTATTAAAATAAATGACGAAAATAATAAATAAAATATAAACTAAAACAAATTAAATCCTAAAATACTAATTAAAATACAAAATTAATTAATATATTTGACTTTGTCAAATATTTCTTGAACCGGATTACATCACATTTTGAGATTCCTTCCGATGACTTTATGTTTCTTATTCCTCGTCTGATTACTGAGGAGGATAACACTTCGCTTACGGCTGTTCCCAATGAGGATGAAGTTCGACAGGTTATTTTTTCTATGAATGGCCAAAGTGCAGCTAGTCCGGATGGTTTCACGGGTGAATTTTATAAGGGCTGTTGGGATATAATCAAGGCTGATTTGGTGCGTGCAATTGGTGACTTCTTTTCTGGGTTTCAAATTCCAAGAAGCTGGACTAGTACTTTAATTGTCACAATTCCAAAGGTGGATTCTCCCTCTTCTTTCTCGGACCTGAGACCGATTAGCCTCTGCAATTTATGTAATAAGGTGGTTTCAAAATTATTAACGTGTCGTCTGGCTCCCATTCTTCCTCGCATTATCTCCCTAGAGCAGAGTGGGTTTGTTCAAGGTAGAGTTATTCATGAGAATGTCTTATTGGCTCAGGAAATTATGCAATCTATAAACAAAAAGGTTCGGGGTTCTAACGTGGCTCTCAAGCTTGATATGGCGAAAGCTTATGATCGGTTATCTTGGTTTGGTCTTATTAAGGTGATGCGGCAATTTGGATTTAATGAGGTTTGGATTGATCTCATCTTCCGGTGTATTTCTAATAGCTGGTTCTCCGTCCTTGTTAATGGTGAAAGTTGTGGTTTTTTTCATTCTACAAGGGGCCTTAGGCAAGGCGACCCCTTATCTCCTTATCTTTTTATTATTGCGGCGGAAATGATGAGTAGGGGTTTAAATCAGCTGCATACTATATTCCCTCAGTACCGGTACCGTATTCATATCAATTCTCCTTTAATTTCTCACCTTGCCTATGCGGATGATGTGATTATCTTTTGTAATGGATCGAAATCTTCTTTAGAGGCGCATATGAAATACTTGGATTGGTACCAAAATTTTTCGGGCCAGTTAGTGAATATCAACAAGTCCTGCTTCATTACGGGTAATAATGGTAATAGGGATGAGATTGTGGGGTTTTGTAAAACAAGATCTCCCATTGATATATTTGGGATGCCCGTTATACACGGGTAAAAAGAAGATCAGCCTCTTTAATCCCCTCATTAGAAAAATGGATTCTAGACTTGCTTCTTGGAAGGGTAAATTACTCTCTTTTGGAGCCAAACTCACTCTTATTCAATCTTGCTTATCTGCTATGCCTCTCTATTATTTATCCCTCATTGATCCTCCAAAAGGGGTTTTTCATGCTTTGGAGAAGATTATTATGAGATTTTTTGGAGTTCTAATGATGGGGAGAAGAAATGTCATTGGCTTTCTTGGGAAAAAATGAGCTAGCCGATTGAAGAGGGAGGCTTGGGTATTCGAAAATTTGAAGATATGGCTATGGCATTTTCCATGAAACTTTGGTGGCGTTTGCGTACCTCTAAATCTTTATGGAGTGATCTTATGTTGGCTAAATATTGTTGGGAAATTCACCCTATGGATGCTTGTCTCACATCATACTCTTCTCATATTTGGAAAAGATTAATTGCAGCAAAGCCTTTAGTGGAGGATAGATTAGCTTGGAGGGTTGGGAGAGGAGACATTTCCATTCATGAAAAATGGTTGGAAGGGGATATGGGCCCATTTCCTTTTGCTCACGCTGAGGTCTCTTCTCTTTTCCATAATGCCGCTCCTCATAATGACCACATCCGAGAGTCCTTTGGCCAGCAGCTTGTGTCTCTGATAAATTCTCATGCTATTTCCGTCGGATAAGGAGGACGTCCCTATATGGATGCCTTCTTCTTCTGGTAAGTTCTCTGTTAATTCAGCTTGGAGAGAATGTCGTTCTAGCCATCCTCACTCTATTATATATTCTTATTGCTGGAGCAAATAGATCCCCAAAAAGATTTTGGTGTTTCTTTGGCGTGCTTTGCATAATGGCTTGCCTACGGATGAGAGAATTCGATCTAAAGGTATTTCCCTTGCTTCTAAATGTAATTGTTGTAATGCAGCAAGTGAAGAATCCATGGCGCATACTTTGGTTTATGGGGATATTGCTAAGAAAGTTTGGGATTTATTTAGTGGTTTGTGTGGCATTCGTTGTTTCATGGGTCATTTGAATCAGGTCCTCATTAGTTGGTGGCAAAGTCATTCTAATTCTGAATCTAATGTCTGCTCTTGGCTTTCTCATCTCCTTCCAGCTCTAATTTTATGGGAAATTTGGTGTGCTAGAAATAAGAGCAGATTTGAAGATGTTCATATGAGTGCCAATGCTATTATTCATAAGGTTCGTACTCAAGCTTCTAATATCGCTCTCTCTTTCTCCCTTTCTTTACAAGAAGTCAAGATAATAATTATTTGATGGATATATTTCAATTGGCCCCTAAACCCTTTTTGATTCCTAAAGTCCGAATGGTTCTATGGGTTCCCCCTAATGTTGATGAGATTAAGCTTAACACAGATGGAGTTTCTAGGGGTAACCCGGGAATTGCTTCTGGGGAGGTGTTTTTAGGAATCACAAAGGGGATTTTGTTCTTGGCTTCTCCCATTTTTATGGCTTCCAATCCAATATGATGGCGGAGGCTATGGCTGCAAGGGATGGGCTTATCTTAGCACAAGCTCGTGGTTTCCATCGTGTTTGGTTAGAGGTTGATTCTCAGGTTTTGATGCGGATTCTTATTCGGGAGTACCATATCCCATGGGCTGTTTGGTATGTTATTTCTCATATCCATAGATTATTGGCTCAAATGGAAGTTCGAATTACTCATATTCTTCGCGAAGGGAATGGTGTAGCGGATGGTTTTGCTAACTTTGCTGCAGACGAGGTCCAAAATTTCACATTCACCTCTTTTAGTGATATTCCTAGGCCTTGCAAAGGCGGTGTTGTTTTGGACAAGGCTAGGATCCCACATGCCCGTTTTCATTAGCTCTATGGCCAGATTTTTATATAGATTGTTTTCTATTTTTTGTAGTCTCCCCTCCTTATTTTGTAGATGACCAAACGATGTGTGTATGGCCTCCCCCCTAGTTTTCCTTTTCCTGGTGGTTGAGGTTGTCATGTCCCCCACCATGTTTGTAATTATTTTCTTTATTTAATAAAATCTAGGGAGTACCGTCTCCTTTCGCCGAAAAAAAAAATAAAAAATTATTTAATTAATGCATTTTATTTAAAAGCACACACACATAACTTTTAAAGAAAGAAGGGAATCGAAAGGCTCGTGTATACGAGGCGACTCGGGTGAGCTCAAAATATCTCTTCCCGAGGCGTAAACTGATCTCCGGACTCAAAATCTCATCACACAACAAAAAAAAACAAAAACATGCATTTTATCAATGTTTTGGGCATAATCAAAACGGCGTGGCGACTCTACAAAAACGAAAAGCAGCAAAATGGGCCTCCCAACGCGAGATGCCGTCCGCGCGCCGGATCGGGTAATTTCGGTAGGCCGCATTGGTTTTCACTTCTTCTAGCTCGTCCACTAGCTCTAATTCTGGACCATCCCCTAAACTTTAGGGTTTCAATTATGATTCTCTTACCCTTCTTCTTTCTTCTGCTCCATGATCTGGAGCTTCCACCTCGTGTTGGGTTTTGGGTTGCAGCGGAAGAATTTTATAAATTACCAAAAATCCCTAGCCTTGGATCCGTCTAGCATGAAGAGATTAGAAATATATATGAAATAGATTTACATGCCTTGTAGCGATTATGTTGCTCAAAACGAATCTCAAAGATTGAATCTTTAAACCGTTGGTGAAACTTGGATCTTTTTCTTCCTTGTTCAACCTTGGTGATGAATCAACAATGGTGATCTTCAAGCCTTAGGAGATAAAGTAATCGCCCTCTAATGGTGATCCACACGCGAATGAACCAAGAACAATTCTTGTAGGATTGCTAGATGATCCTCCGATTGTTGAATCGATATTCAATAATCAATAGCTGAAAAACAATGGAATGATTTAGGAGCTTTTGATATTTTGATTCTCAATCAATATCAAAATCTAGAGTTTCATAAACCTAGAATAACCATGTGTTTTTGGCTGAGTAAAGGATTGTATTTATATCAAAATATAAATCCCTAACCATTTAGGAAAGAATCCTTGTCAAACCAAAAACCTTTCTGCCTAAGGAAACCGCGTACGGACCAAAATTGGACGCTGGCACGAGTTGTGCCCATGAGCACGAGTCGTGCCCAAGCCAAAATCAGTCGTACCATGAGTCGTTCCTTATTTTGTACTCGTGCTGATCAAGGGCACGAGTCATGCCTGAGGGCACGAGCCGTGACCAAGCCAAAAAGCACTCGTTCCCACGAGTCGTGAAATAAAATTTAGTCGTACTGATTTCATTGTCACTAGTCGTTCCTCTTGTCACGAGTCGTGACCCAGGGCACGAGTCGTGCTCTTGGTCACGAGTCGTGCCAAGCCCAAAATTTCCAATTCCAATTTTCAGCCAATGTCAAATTCGTTCTTTTGTGTGTGACCCTTTAGGAATTATATTTATGTTGGTAGTGAGTCGAAACATCGACCTCACAAGACATAAGTGGTTTCTAGCAAACCATTATATCCACCCAATTAATATAACATCAAAGCTTGATTCCTTGATAGATCAAATGTCACAATCCCTTTGTCCATGATGTCATTTTGAACATGAGTCATTGTCCACGTCAACTCATATTGTTCAATGCTTTCTCGATTCCGAATATGTGTATAATCCAAGTGCATTTGATCTCTATCAAATCTCTTGAGTGTGGCCACACATTTCATCAACATCATTCATCGAGGGGCCCAAGCAAAACATCTCTCTCAACGAGACGAACAAATCCCATCTTGACTTATCATTCTTCCCTACAAGAATCCAATCGTGCCAACATAGCCCTTATTGCTATCCTATTAAAGATAGTGTTAGACTACATCAAACACGACGTTCATCATGTGGAAGATGATGATAATCTCAGGTACAAAGGATTCAATGACACGACTATCATGAGATTTAATCACGACGTATATGACTATAGACCATGTCATAAATCTCATCAGTAGGTCATGTCCAGTACTTGTTCTCTAGCAAGTACCCATAAGTGTAATGTGCATCACATGCATATAATCATCTCCATGATTATCCATTACCAACTCATACTAGTTATTTACAATAACTAGGGATGTAGGTTATTATAATAAACATGCAAACATATAATAAACCAAATAAACTTTCTCTATAATAAATGATAAGGACGATTACATAGTGGTTTAAGTTATAAGTCAAACATAACTAAATGCCTAGGGCGTTACACCAACAATCTCCCACTTGCACTAGGCTCCATCTATGTATCGTATACCCATGGACCTAACATGACCATCATGCTTTGCTTATGCGAGGGGCTTTGTAAGCGGATCCCCAATGTTATCATCGGTTGATACTTTGCATATCTTAACGTCTCTCCTATCAATGAATTCTCGAATGAGATGTAAACGACTAAGTATGTGTTTGGATCGTTGATGTGACCTTGGTTCCTTTGCTTGCGCAATGGCACCATTATTGTCACAATAAAGTTCCACCGGATTAGTGATACTTGGAACAACTTCCAGATCACTAATTAAATTTTTGATCCAAACTGCCTCCTTAGCTGCAATGGATGCCGCTATGTATTCGGCCTCAGTTGTAGAATCGGCAATAGTACTCTGCTTGGAACTCTTCCAACATATCGCACCTCCGTTAAGCATAAACACAAATCCCTACTGCGATCGGAAATCATCTTTGTCGGTTTGGAAGCTTGCATCTGTGTAACCTCTTACAACAAGATCATCTTCCATCCCTCCAAAGACCAAGAACGCATCCTTAGTCCTTCTTAAGTACTTAAGGATCATCTTAACTGCCATCCAATGGTTTTCACCAGGATCCGATTGGTTTCGAATCGTCATGCTTAGAGCATACGAGACGTCGGGTCTAGTACAAATCATGGCGTACATGATAGATCCAATAGCTAAAGTGTATGGAACTTCATTCATCCTCTTTCACTCATCAGTTGTCTACTAAACACTAATTCTTGCTAAGAGTAACACCATGACCCATTGGCAAGTTGCCTCTCTTAGAATTTTCCATATTGAATCTTCTAAGAACCTTGTCAATGTAGGTACTTTGACTCAAACCAATTACCCTCTTAGATCTATCTCTATAGATCTTGATGCCAAAGATGTAAGCGGCTTCACCCATATCTTTCATTGAGAAACATTTCCCTAACCAAGACTTGACAGTCTGAAGTGCAGGAATGTCGTTTCCAATGAGTAAGATATCATTGACATACAATAAGAGAAATAATACTACGCTCCCACTGAATTTCATGTATATATAAGGTTCATCTTCGTTCTTGACAAAACAAACTCTTTGATCTTTTCATCAAAATGAAGATTCCAACTCCTATAAGCTTGCTTCATTCCATATATGGACCTTTGCAACTTGCACACTTTGTTAGAATTTCTTGGATCGACAAAACCTTCGGGTTGTGTCATATACACATCCTCAAGTAACTTCCCATTTAGGAAAGCTGTTTTGACATCCATTTGCCATATCTCGTAGTCATAATACGCGGTTATGGCAATTAAAATTCTAACATACTTAAGCATTGCAACAGGAGAAAAGGTTTCATCATAGTCAACACCATGAATCTGCCTATATCCCTTTGCTATAAGCCTAGCCTTGTAAGTATGCACCTTCCCATCCATGTCAGTCTTCTTCTTGAGGACCCACTTGCACCCTATGGTTTTTACACCTTCGGGTGGTTCAATCAAGTTCCAAACTTAATTATCCGACATGGATTGCAATTCGGATTCCATGGCCTCCAACCATTTAACCAAATCAGGAGTGGACATTGCCTCTTGATAGGAAGTAGGTTCATCATTCTCAATGACTTCTACTTCATTACTTTCCGACACTAGAAATCCATATCTCTCGGGTGCGGATCGTAACCTATCTGATCTACGATAGACTTGTGGATCTTGAACCGATTCCACAACTTCTTGTGGACTTGGTTCCGTCTCTACTAATGGTTCCATGTTATTTTCGGGTTCTTGAATTTCTTCAAGATCAACTTTACTCCCACTAGTTCCTTTATTGAGAAACTGTTTCTCAAGAAAAGTACCATATTGAGCAACAAACACTTTGTTCTCATTGCGGTTGTAAAAGTAATACCCTTTGGTTTCCTTAGGATAACCATCGAAAATAACCTTGTCAGATTTAGGTGCTAATTTATCAGAGACAAGTTTCTTCACATAAGCTTCGCAACCCCAAATATTCATGAAAGACAAAATAGGTTTTCTTCCATGCCACATCTCATGTGGAGTCTTAGGAGCCGATTTAGTAGGGGCTCTATTCAGTGTGAACGCAGCAGTCTCTAATGCATGTCCCCAAAAAGAAATAGGTAGGTCAACTTGACTCATCATCGAACGAACCATATCTAATAAGGTTCTATTTCTCCTCTCGGACACACCATTCCATTGTGGTGTTCCGGGTGGAGTCAACTCTGAAACAATTCCACAGTTTTTGAGATGATTGTCAAACTCTTTGCTCAAATATTCACCACCACGATCGGATCAAAGTGCTTTAATAGTTTTGCCAAGTTGATTTTGTACTTCATTTTGAAATGTTCTAAACATCTAAATGATTCACTTTTGGACTTCATTAGATAGACATAGCCATATCTAGATAAGTCATGAGTGAATGTAAAGAAATACCCAAATCCTCCCCTAGCAATGCTGCTCATTGGTTGACATACATCGGTATGTATTAGGCCCAATAAGTCACTAGCCCTTTCACTACTCTTAATGTAGGGTGGTTTGGTCATTTTTCCCAATAAACAAGATTCACATACCTCATATGATTCATAATCATGTGAGTCTAAAAGTCCATCCTTATGGAGTTTAGATATGTGTTTCTCATTTATATGACCAAGACGGCAATGCCGCATGAACGTGTTGTTCACGTCATTCGGTTTAGATTTCTTGTCCATATGATAAATATCTTCAATATTATTTTCTTTCTCATCATCATCAAGAACATAAAGGCCATTAAATGAATTTACAATACAATAAAGCATATCATTTAAATAAATATAAAATTTCTTATTCTCAATAAGAAACCTAAAACCTTCATTATCCAAACAAGAAACGGAAATAATATTTCTACTCAAATTCGAAACATAGTAACAATTGTTCAAAACAAGAACTAGCTCACTAGGTAAAGTTACATCATATGTCCCTACGGCTAATGCAGCAACTCTTGCTCCATTTCCCACACGTAGGTCAACTTCACCCTGTTTGAGTAGCTTCCTATTCCTTAGTCCTTGCACATTTAAACAAATGTGAGATCCACATCCGGTATCTAATACCCATGAACTAGAAATATACAAGAAAATATCTATCATATAGATACCTGAATCAGAAGCAAACGTATTACCCTTCTTCGCCTTTAGGCCTTCCTTGTAAGCCTTGCAATTACGCTTCCAATGACCAACCTCTTGGCAATTGTAGCAAATCGCATCCTTTTGAGATACCTTGGGAGCCTCTCCGTCAACGACAACTTTTGCCTTAGGTTTAGCTAACAACACTTGCTTTATCTTTGCCATCTTTCTTGAACCCTTTACCTTTGTTAACCATTAACACATTTTTCGTTCCAGGCTTCTTAATATTCTTCTATGCGGTCTTAAGCAACGCATGCAATTCCGAGAGATTCTTATCCATGTCACTCATGTGATAGTGCATTATAAAATGACCATAACTTTCAGGCAATGAATTCAATATCGTATCCGTGGCGAGTTCCAAACTTATCGGATTTCCAAGCCTTTCGAGACGCTCAATATGTCCTTTCATCTTAAGAACATGAGCACCAACCGACTGCCCCTCTTGCATTTTGCATGCATTTAGGGCCTTTACCACATCATACCTCTCTTGTCTAGCTTGCACTTGAAACATTTCCTTTAAGCACTCGGATAGATCAAAAGCAACTTCCATGTGTTCAAGGTCCTTCTCAAGAGCCTTACACATGGTGGCAAGCATAAGGCATGTCACATCATTAGAATCATCAGTATGTTTCTTGTGAGCATCCTTATCTGCCCTTGAAGCATTGGCAACAGGTGGAGGTGGAATGGGTTCATCAAGAATGTACATTTTCTTCTCTTGCCTTAGAACAATTCTTAGGCTTCTGATCCAATCAGAATAGTTTGTACCGTTCTCTTCGAGCTTGTCCTTCTCAAGGACGGATCGTAGTGACAGGGGCTGATTATTGTGAGTTGTCATTACTACAATAAAATATGCAAACAATAAACATATAAGTATCAACACATTTATCATCTAAGAGCAAATAATGTATTTCAAAATTACTCCCACTAAATTATACACCTTCAAATACAAACATGTATCATATAATCATAGTAGGCTAAGATCCATATTTCACTTGATTTTGGTTTAACTTAGTCAATGCCCGAAATCAAGCTATTTAGGTAGATAACATCAATCATATCATATATGACTCTTAGATATTTTATGAGATTCCCTTAGACATCATATGTCAAAAACATGTTTTAAATCTCATCTATACCTTGGGTCAAATCTTATTTGAAAGCACCAATTAAGTCAAAACCTTTTTCAAACATATGAGACATGGAACGATGCACCTAACTGAGTCAAAACTACATCAACCATTATCTCATCTTGATCACAAATTAAGATATAATAATGCACCCAACTCAATCAAAACTACATCAAAATATCCTAAAATATCACAAGTGTTCTAATTAATGGGTGGCATAAAACTTAAACATTTAGAAGGTTTTACATATAACAACAAATATCGCATGGTTGTAACATGAATCTTATGTGTACATAATCATGAACATAGAGCTTCATAAAATATTCCAATCAAACAATTTGATACAATTTTGAGAAATTACAAATCTAAATAATCATATTAAACAGATCAATAACCTATGTAAAATATTAATCACATTAAGCAATTATTAATCACAATCATGGCATATCACATATACTTGTTTTTTTTTTTGGCGAAAGGAGGATGGCACCTCCCTAGATTTTATTAAATAATGAAAAAAAAGGAACAAACATGGTGGGGGACATGACAACCTCAACCACTAGAAAAAGGAAATCTAAGGGGAAGGCCATACACACGTCGTATGGTCCTTTACAATAGAGGGAGGGGAGACTGCAATAAATAGAATACCATATATATAAAAACCTGGCCATAAAGCTAATTAAACCGAGCATGGGGAGTCCTAGCTTTGTCCAAGGCAAAACAACCTTTACAATGCCTAGGAATGTCACTAAGAGAGGTAAAAGTGAAATTTCTTGCTTCATTTGCAGCAACATTGGCAAGACCATCTGCTACACCATTACCTTCCCGAAGAATATGAGTGACTCGAACATCCATTTGATCCATTAATCTATGAATATGGGAGATAACAT
The DNA here is from genome assembly GCA_022495995.1 of Adenophora triphylla var. japonica. Taxonomy (NCBI): domain Eukaryota; kingdom Viridiplantae; phylum Streptophyta; class Magnoliopsida; order Asterales; family Campanulaceae; genus Adenophora; species Adenophora triphylla. The sequence goes on along the minus strand of JAFEMH010004671.1, from coordinate 44,083 downwards.
GCCAAATGGTCCATGGGATATGGTACTCCTGAATAAGAATACGCATCAAAACCTGAGAATCTACCTCTAACCAAACATGATGAAATCCATGCGTTTGAGCTAAAACAAGCCCATCCCTCGCAGCCAAGGCCTCCGCCATCATGTTTGATTGGCAACCATAAAAATGAGAAAAATCAAGAACAAAATCTCCTTTGTGATCCCTAAAAATACCTCCTCCTGAAGCAATATCGGGGTTGCCCCTAGAGACTCCATCCGTGTTCAGCTTAAACTCATCAACATTTGGGAAAGCCCAAGCCACCATCCGAATATGAGGCATAATGAAGGGTTTAGGGGCTAAATGGAACACATCCATAATATAATTATTTGCTTGACTTTTCGGGAAAGAAATGAAAAAAGAGGAGGCAATAGTAGAAGTTTGAGAACGAACCTTGTGAATGGTAGCATTGGAGTTCATATTCACACCTTCAAATCTGCACTTGTTTCTAGCACACCAAATTTCCCATAAGATAAGGGCTGAAAGAAGACAAGAAATCCAAGAAAAGGCATTAAAATCAGCCTTAGAATGACCTTGCCACCAACAAATGATGACCTGATCCAAACTACCCATGAAACATCGAATACCACACATTCTACTAAAGAATTCCCAAACTTTCTTGGCAATATCCCCATGGACCAGAATATGCGCAATGGATTCTTCCGTTGCAGCCAAGCAACAATTACATTTAGATGCAAGGAGGATACCTTTAGACCGAATTCTCTCATCCGTAGGCAGACCATTATGCAAAGCATGCCAAAGAAAAACCGAAATTTTTGTTGGGATATACTTGCTACAGCAATAAGAAGAAATAATAGAGTGGGCACGACTTGAACGACATTCTCTCCAAGTAGAAGTAACTGAGAACTTGCCATTAGAAGAAGGCTTCCATATAGGGACATCCTCCTTGTCCGAAAGAGAGATATCCTGAGAGTTTATAAGAGACACAAGTTGCTGGCCATAGGTCTCTCGGATATGGTCATTACGAGGAATACCATTATGGAATAGAGAAGAAACTTCAGCATGGTCAAAAGGAATAAGACCCATATCTCCATCCAACCATTTTTCATGAATGGTAATGTCACCTCTACCAACCCTCCAAGCTAATCTATCTTCCACTAAAGGCTTTGCTGCAATTAATCTTTTCCAAATATGAGATGAGTACGAAGGGGTAAAAGCATCCATAGGATGTATTTCCCAACAATATTTAGCCAACATAAGATCGCCCCATAAGGATTTTGAGGTGTGCAAACTCCACCAAAGTTTCATGGAGAAAGCTATAGCCATATCTTCAAATTTTCGAATCCCCAATCCTCCCTCTTCAATCGGCCAGCTCATTTTGTCCCAAGAAAGCCAATGACATTTCTTCTCCCCATCATTAGAACTCCAAAAAAATCTCATAATAATCCTTTCCAACGCACGAAAGACCCCTTTTGGAGGATCAATGAGAGATAAATAATAAAGAGGCATAGCAGAAAGGCAAGATTGAATAAGGGTGAGTTTAGCTCCAAAAGAAAGTAATTTACCTTTCCAAGAAGCAAGCCTAGATTCCATTTTTCTAATAAGGGGGGCAAAGAGGCTGATCTTCTTTTTGCCCGTATATAACGGACAACCCAAGTACAACAAAGGGAGATCTTGTTTAATAAAACCCGTAGTTGCTGCCACAATTTCGTCTCTATCACCATTTTTTCCCGTAATGAAACAAGACTTGTGAATATTAACAAGCTGCCCCGAGAATTTTTGATACCAATCAAAATACTTCATATGCGCCTCTAAGGAAGGTTTCGAACCATTGCAAAAAATGATCACATCATCCGCTTAAGCAAGGTGGGAAATTAAAGGGGAATTAATGTGAATACGGTACCGGTATTATGTGAACAAAGAATGAAGCTGATGTAGGCCCCTACTCATCATTTCAGCTGCAATAATAAAGAGATATGGAGATAGGGGGTCGCCTTGCCTAAGACCCCTATTAGAAGGAAAGAAGCCACAACTTTCACCGTTAACAAGGACCGAGAACCAGCTATTAGAGATACATCGGAATATCAGATCAATCCAAACCTCATTAAAACCAAATTGACACATCACCTTGATAAGACCGAACCAAGATAGCCGATCATAAGCTTTAGCCATATCAATCTTGAGAGCAACATTAGATCCACGGACCTTTTTGTTTATAGATTGCATAATTTCCTGAGCCAATAAAACATTCTCATGAATGACTCTACCTTGAACAAACCCACTTTGCTCCGGGGATATAATGTGAGGGAGAATGGGGGCTAGACGACAAGTTAATAACTTTGTAATAACCTTATTACAGAAATTACATAGGCTAATCGGTCACAAGTCCGAAAAGGAAGAGGGATACACCACTTTTGGAATTGTGACAATTAAGGTACTTATCCAGCTTCTTGGCATTGGAAACCCAGAAAAGAAATCTCCAATAGCACGCACCAGATCAGCCTTTATAATGTCCCAGCAACCCTTATAAAATTCCCTCGAAAAGCCATCCGGTCCGGCGGCACTTTGCCCATTCATAGAAAAAACCACCTGTCGAACTTCATCCTCATTAGGAACAGCCGTAAGTGTAGTATTATCCTCTTCTGTAATCAATCAAGGAATAAGAAATAGGAAATCATCAAAAGGAGCCTCACAATAACCTTGAAGCTGATCCGAATAGAACCTTATAGCCTCGTCTTTAATGAAAATCTTTCTCTTTAAGCCACACTCCATCTCTATTCTTGATTTTATGAATACATGATTTCTGCCTCTTTTTCTTAACAACAAAATGAAAGAACTTTGTATTTCTATCCCCCTCCTTTAACCACTTTAAATTAGCTTTTTGGGCCCATAAGTCTTCATCTAATTTCAGCTTCAAAAGTAATTGAGCCTGAGCTAAATTTAGAGCAGCTCTCGAATCCTCATTACCAAGAGTTTGATATTGAACTTCCTTGGCCAAAACTTCATCTTCAGCATTTTTGATTTGTTGATCAATTCTCCCAAAAAATCGCTTATTCCAATCTGAAATTGTCTTCCGAAGCCGCCCAAGTTTCTTTGCAAAGCACACCATAGGTCTTCTATCCATAGGGACACCCCAAGAAGTTTTAACAAGCTCAGAAAAGGAATGATGTTTCAGCCACACATTAAGAAACCGAAATGAGCCATGATTCACTTCAGCCTCAAGATTTAATGTGATAAGAATAGGAGCATGATCGGAACAAACCCTAGCTAAATGAGTAGCACGGATGGAATGGAACAAATGCAACCATTGATCATTATACAAAGCTCTGTCTAACCGTTGATAAATAGCCCTTCTCCCCATACGATTATTAAATCATGTCATAATATTACCTTCATACCTAGCATCCATAAGATTAGAAGCTTGAATCATATCTGAAAATTCCGTGACAGCCATCCCATTAATAGGTTTCCCCCTAACCTTCTCGCTTTGCTCAATAACACAATTGAAATCACCCACAACCATCCAAGGGAAATCTACCTCACTAATAAGAATTAACTCTTCCCAAAGCAAAATACGAGAAAATCTGTTGCAAATAGCATGAACAAATGATACCCAAACTGCTGCCTCCCAAAGCGGATGAGAAATTTGCAAAGTCAACGCTTGATCAGAGTCATGAATAACCACACAATTCAGCCCATGTTTCCATAACACCCAAACACGATTATTTCTATTAGCCACCCCATTATCACAGCCCAACTTACGAATGAGAGGTGCCATAGAAGAGATTGCAGATTTTGGCTCATAAATAGCCATAAGAGATACACCATAAGAACGGAACAAACGATTAATTCTACGAATTGTGGCCGTATTAGCTATGCCATGAGCATTCCAACTTATAAAGCACACCATTAAAACTAGAAAGAAATAAAGTAAATGGGAAAAAAAGGGAGCAGAAAACAATTACAATGAGGGATTTTTCTCCCTACTTTTCTTTCTCTTATAGGATACCGTTGTAAAGCCATCATCATCATCATCCTTAGGATCTGCCATGGCCATTCTTTCTTTATAATCCAGCTGAAAATTGATCACTTGATTAAGAGATGTCACTTTTGGGGCTCTAGGAGAGAGGTTTAACGAGCTAAAAGTATCCCGTTTTGCATGAGATGAAGGTTTAGCTCGCAATAATGAATCATCCCTCAAAGGAGTACATAATTTTTGAGGATCTTGTAGAGCTAAGATTGGAAAATTAACCTCACCATCCGGGGGGAGGTTGGAGCCGATTCTTGTCTTAATGGCTGTAAGTTTCTTCGATAAAGCAGCATTAATCAACTGTGGAAGAAAGACTCCTCTCTTAGCACCAAGAGGAACCTTAGGAGCAATATCATCTTTTTTGGTCAAATCAATCTCATTAATCTCAGCACTCTTGCTAGAACCTTCTTGTGGACCCTTGTTCTTGTCTTTATGTATCCACGCTTCATTTTTAGTATCCCCCTTCTTCTGATCCTCCTTATACATACCCGGAGCCTTATTTTCATCCCGTTTCTTTCCTTGATCAGCCTTCTTATTGCCATCCCCATCACTATTTTTCTTGTATTCAGAATTGAGAATACGACAGTTAAAAGTGTCATGACCTAACAGGGAACAATGGCTGCAATACATGGGCATGTTATCATACTCAACAGGTTGAACAAAACTAGGCATACAATCACCACAATCTATGTGAATTTTCTCAGGAAGCCGTTTTAGTAAATCAACTTGCACCAAAATCTTAGCAACACTTGGTCTAGTCAATTCAGCAGTGGCTTTATCAAGCGACATAGGTTTTCCAAAGATACGAGCCAATGAGAATAGAAATACTTTGTTGAATAAATGAACCGGCAGTCCAGGTAAACTTACCCACACAGGAACAATAGAAGAATCCGTTTGTGGCTTCCAAGATGGAGTCCAAACTGAAGTACGCATTGGAAATCTATTCACATACCAGACCTCTCTTGTCCAAATACGTTGGAAATCTTCTTCATTGGTTAATTGGATCAACATATGACGAGTGTCAAGATGGCCCAATTTATATGCCCCCTTCAAATGAAACGTAGCAAAAGCAATTCGTACAACCTCCATTGTAGGTCGGCCATTAGTAAATTTGCCCACCAAGGTCCAAGCAAAAGGCTGAGCAAATGCCTCTAAAGCTTCCTTCGAAAGTTTCAATGATGGAATACCTTTGTGGGTTGCGGCTGGTATTAAAGGGATGTCTTAGATCGGAGTCGATTGAGAGGGGTTGAAAATCGATGCAAATGATTTTCTAGGGTTAGGAATAGGCGGCGCATTAGGTTTGGTAAGGTTTGCATGAGAATTAGGGTTAGGGTTCTGATCATGTAGAGGCGGCGGCAAGGTTGAGCTAGGGTTAGGGTTTCCTTGTAAAGCAACAAGGTGAGAGGCGGAGCCAGCCAAAGAAGCTTGCAAAGGGGGAAAATGTGCCGGATCAGCCATAGTTGAAGCTGCCAGTGGCGGCAAAGAACCTAGGAAACCCTAGGAAAAAACGAGCAGGAAAAAATTACTTCCTCCTTCGATGACCCGTAACTTGGAAAACGATCCGGAAGGCTGCTCAGTCAGAGTAGTATATCACATATACTTGTTTTTCATAAATTAATACACATAAAAACATAGATCTATTTCATATAGCATGTAAAGCATTTAATCAAATTAAATCTAGGATGCAAATTTCAATCCTATCATGATAAACACGGCTCTGATACCACTGTTGGGTTTTGGAGTTGCAGCGGAAGAATTTTATAAATTAATAAAAACCCCTAGCCTTGAATCCGTCTAGCATGAAGAGATTAGAAATATATATGAAATAGATTTACATACCTTGTAGCGATTATGTTGCTCAAAACGAATCTCAAAGATTGAATCTTTAAACCGTTGGTGAAACTTGAATCTTCTTCTTCCTTGTTCAACCTTGGTGATAAATCAACAATGGTGATCTTCAAGCTTTAGGAGATAAAGTAATCACCCTCTAATGGTGATCCACATGCGAACGAACCAAGAACAATTCTTGTAGGATTGCTAGATGATCCTCCGATTATTGAATCGATATTCAATAATCAATAGCCGAAAAATAATGGAATTATTTGGGAGCTTTTGATATTTTGATTCTCAATCAATATCATTGCTAGAATAATCATGTGTTTTTAGCTGAGCAAAGGATTGTATTTATATCAAAATATAAATCCCTAACCATTTAGGAAAGAATTCTTGTCAAACCAAAAACCTTTCTGCCTAAGGAAACCGCGAACGGACCAAAATTGGACGCTGGCACGAGTCGTGCCCATGAGCACGAGTCGTGCCCAAGCCAAAATTAGTCGTACCACGAGTCATTCCTTATTTTGTACTCGTGCTGATCAAGGGCACGAGTCCTCGAGTCGTGACCAAGCCAAAAGCACTCGTCCCCACGAGTCGTGAAATAAAATTCAGTCATACTGATTTCATTGTCACTAGTCGTTCCTCTTGTCACGAGTCGTGACCTAGGGCACGAGTCGTTCTCCTGGGCACTAGTCGTACCAAGCCCAAAATTTCCAATTCCAATTTTCAGCCAATGCCAAATTTGATCTTTTGTGTGTGACCCTTTAGGAATTATATTTATGTCGGTAGTGAGTCGAAACATCGACCTCACAAGACATAAGTGGTTTCTAGTAACCCATTATATCCACCCAATTAATATAACATCAAAGCTTGATTCCTTGATAGATCAAATGTCACAATCCCTTTGTCCATGATGTCATTTTGAACATGATGGTCCATGTCAACTCATATTGTTCAATGCTTTCTCGATTTTGAATATGTTGATAATCCAAGTGCATTTGATCTCTATCAAATCTCTTGAGTGTGGCCACACATTTCATCAACATCATTCATTGAGGGGCCCAAGCAAAACATCTCTCTCAACAAGAGGGACAAATCCCGTCTTGACTTATCATTCTTCCCTACAAGAATCCAATCATGCCAACGTAGCCCTTATTGCTATCCTATTAAAGATAGTGTTAGACTACATCAAACACGATGTTCATCATGTGAAAGACGATGATAATCTCAGGTACAAAGGATTTAATGACACGACTATCATGAGATTTAATCACGACATATATGTGTTGGGTTTTGGGATTACAAACGCAGCGAAAGAACTTTGAAAAACAACAAATTCCTAGCCCTTAAATTCATCTAGCATGAATAGATTAGAAACATGAAATAGAATTTACATACCTTAATGCGATTTGCTTGTTCAAAAATGGATCTTCAATGCGAATCTCAAAACGAATCTCAAAAAAACCGTTGATGAAGGTTTTTGATCTTCTCCTTGTTCTAAACCTTGTGATGAATCAACGATTGGAATCTTCAAGCTTTTGGTGATAAAGTAATCACCCTCTATCGGTAATCCACACGCGAACGGACCAAGAATACTTCTTGTTGGATTGCTAGATGATCCCCGATTGTTGAATCAATATTCAACAATCAAAGGCTATTTGGTAGAATGAATCTATGGAATTTGATCTTTGATTCCTAATCAAAATCAACCAATTAGTGTTTCTAAAACTCTAATTTTCGTCACCTATGGCTGGGACAAAAGGGTTCTATTTATACTTGTTATAAATCCCTAACCTTTAGGGAAAAGAGTCCTTTTTCCAAGCCAAAATGGGCTTCCAGCACCGCCAGGATGAGTCGTCCACCAGGGCACGAGTCATCCCATAGGGCACGAGTTGTCCCACAGGGGATGAGTCGTCCCCTAATTCCTGTAGCCTGATACACTCGTCCACCAAGGCACTAGTCGTCCCAACCATTTGGCACTAGTCATGCCGTAGGGGACGAGTCGTCCCTTGCTTTCAACAATCTGATCTATTCGTCCCTTCACAAGGGAATAGTTGGGTCAACTGGGGACGAGTCGTCCCCTGACCCCAAAATTCACCCTTTTAGCCATTTTCAATCCGTTCTTTTGTGTGTGACCCTTTAGGAATTATATTTTATGTTGGTAGTGAGTTGAAACATCAACCTCACAAGACATAAGTGACTTCTAGCAAGTCATTATATCCACCCAATTAAATATAACATCAAAGCTTGATTCCTTGATAGATCAAATGTCACAATCCCTTTATCCACAATTTCAAATTGAACATGAGTCATGGTCCATGTCAACTCATACCGTTCAATGCTTTCTCGATTCTGAATATGTTGATAATCTAAATGCATTTGATCTCTATCAAATCACTTGAGTGTAGCCACACATTTCATCAACATCATTCATCGAGGGGCCCAAGAAAACATCTCTCTCAACGAGAGAGACAAATCTCATCTTGACTTATCATTCTTCCCTACAAGAATCCAATCATGCCAACATAGCCCTTATTGCTATCCGATTAAAGATAGTGTTAGACTATATCAAACATGATGTTCATCATGTGGAAGACGATGATAATCTCAGGTTCAAAGGATTCAATGACACGACTATCATGAGATTTAATCATGACAATAGACCATGTTATAAATCTCATAAGTAGGTCAAGTCCAGTACTTGTTCTCTAGAAAGTACCCATAAGCGTAATGTGCATCTCCATGCATATAATCATCTCCATGATTATTCATTACCAACTTATACTAGTTATTCATAATAACTAGGGACGCAGTTCAATATAATAAGCATGTAAACATATAATGAACCAAATAATACTTTCTCTATAATAAATGATAAAGGCGATTACATAGCGGTTTAAGTTATAAGTCAAATATAATAAACGCCTAGGGCACTACACCAACAATATGACTATAGACCATGTCATAAATCTCATCGGTAGGTCATGTCTAGTACTTGTTCTCTAGCAAGTACCCATAAGTGTAATGTGCATCACATGCATATAATCATCTCCATGATTATCCATTACCAACTCATACTAGTTATTTACAATAACTAGGGACGCAGGTTATTATAATAAACATGCAAACATATAATAAGCCAAATAAAGTTTCTCTATAATAAATGATAAAGATGATTACATAACGGTTTAAGTTATAAGTCAAACATAACTAAACGCCTAGTGCATTACACCAACAATCTCCCACTTGCACTAGGCTCCATCTATGTATCGTATACCCATGGACCTAACATGACCATCATGCTTTGCTTGTGCGAGGTGCTTTGTAAGCGGATCCCCAATGTTATCATCGGTTGATACTTTGCATATCTTAACGTCTCCCCTATCAATGAATTCTCGAATGAGATGGAAACAACTAAGTATGTGTTTGGATCGCTGATGTGACCTTGGTTCCTTTGCTTGCTCAATGGCACCATTATTGTCACAATAAAGTTCCACGGGATTAGTGATACTTGGAACAACTTCCAGATCACTAATGAACTTTTTGATCCAAACTGCCTCCTTAGCTGCATCGGATGTCGCTATATATTCGGCCTCAGTTGTAGAATCGGCAATAGTACTCTGCTTGGAACTCTTCCAACATATCGCACCTCTGTTAAGCATAAACAAAAATCCCGACTGCGATCGGAAATCATCTTTGTCGGTTTGGAAGCTTGCATCTGTGTAACCTCTTACAACAAGATCATCTTCCATCCCTCCAAAGACCAAGAACGCATCCTTAGTCCTTCTTAAGTACTTACGGATCATCTTAACTTCCCTCCAATGGTTTTCACTAGGATCAGATTGGTATCGATTCGTCATGCTTAGAGCATACGAGACGTCGGGTCTAGTACAAATCATGGCGTACATGATAGATCCAATAGCTAAAGCGTATGGAACTTCATTCATCCTCTTTCGCTCATCGGTTGTCTACTAAACACTGATTGTTGCTAAGAGTAACACCATGACCCATTGGCAAGTTGCCTCTCTTAGAATTTTCCATCTTGAATCTTCTAAGAACCTTATCAATGTAGGCACTTTGACTCAAACCAATTATCCTCTTAGATCTATCTCTATAGATCTTGATGCCTAAGATGTAAGCGGCTTCACCCATATCTTTCATTAAGAAACATTTCCCTAACCAAGACTTGACAGTCTGAAGTGCAGGAATGTCATTTCCAATGAGTAAGATATCATCGACATACAATAAGAGAAATAACACTACGCTCCCATTGAATTTGAAGTATACACAAGGTTCATCTTCGTTCTTGACAAAACCAGACTCTTTGATCTTTTCATCAAAATGAAGATTCTAACTTCTAGAAGCTTGCTTCAATCCATATATGGACCTTTGCAACTTGCACACTTTGTTAGAATTTCTAGGATCGACAAAACCTTCGAGTTGTGTCATATACAAATCCTCAAGTAACTTCCCATTTAGGAAAGCCATTTTGACATCCATTTGCCATATCTCCTAGTCATAATACGCGGTTATGGCAATTAAAATTCTAAAAGACTTAAGCATTGAAACAGGCGAAAAGGTTTCATCATAGTCAACACCATGAATCTGCCTATATCCCTTTGCTACAAGCCTAGCCTTGTAAGTATGCACCTTCCCATTCATGTCAGTCTTCTTCTTGAAGACCCACTTGCACTCTATGGTTTTTACACCTTCGGGTGGCTCAATCAAGTTCCAAACTTGATTATCCGACATGGATTGCAATTCGAATTCCATGGTCTCCAACCATTTATCCGAATCAGGAGTGGACATCACCTCTTGATAGGAAGTAGGTTTATCATTCTCAATGACTTCTACTTCATTACTTTCCGACACGAGAAATCCATTTCTCTCGGGTGCGGATCGTAACCTATCCGATCTACGATAGACTTGTGGATCTTGAACCGGTTCCACAACTTCTTGTGGACTTGGTTCCGTATCAACTAATGGTTCCATGTTATTTTCGAGTTATTGAATTTCTTCAAGATCAACTTTACTCCCACTAGTTCCTTTATTGAGAAACTTTTTCTCAAGAAAAGTACCATAGTGAGCAACAAACACTTTGTTCTCATTGCGGTTGTAAAAGTAATACCCTTTGGTTTCCTTAGGATAACTAATGAAAATAACCTTGTCAGATTTAGGTGCTAACTTATCAGAGACAAGTCTCTTCACATAAGCTTCGCAACCCCAAATCTTCTTGAAAGACAAACTAGGTTTTCTTCCATGCCATATCTCATGTGGGGTCTTAGGAGCCGATTTAGTATGGACTATGTTCAGTGTGAACGCATCAATCTCTAATGCATGTCCCCAAAAGGAAATAGGAAGGTCAACTTGACTCATCATCGAACGAACCATATCTAATAAGGTTCTATTCCTCCTCTCGGACACACCATTCCATTGTGGTGTTTCGGGTTGAGTCAACTCTGAAACAATTCCACAGTTTTTGAGATGATTGTCAAACTCTTGGCTCAAATATTCACCACCACGATCGAATCGAAGTGCTTTAATAGTTTTGCCAAGTTGATTTTGTACTTCATTTTGAAATGTTCTAAACATATAAGTATCAACACATTTATCATCTAAGAGCAAATAATGTATTTCATTAATACTCTCACTAAATTATACACCTTCAAATACAAACATGTATAATATAATCATAGTAGGCTAAGATCCATATTTCACTTGATTTTGGTTTAACTGAGTCAATGCCCGAAATCAAGCTATTTAGGTAGATAACATCAATCATATCATATATGACTCTTAGATCTTTTATGAGATTCCCTTAGACATCATATGTCAAAAACATGTTTTAAATCTCATCTATACCTTAGGTCAAATCTTATTTGAAAGTACCAATTAATTCAAAACCTTTTTCAAACGTATGAGACATGGAACGATGTACCTAGCTGAGTCAAAACTACATCAACCATTATCTCATCTTGATCACAAATTAAGATATAAAGATGCACCCAACTGAGTCAAAACTACATCAAAATATCCTAAAATATCACAAGTGTTCTAATCAAGGGGTGGCATAAAACTTAAATATTTAAAAGGTTTTACATATAACAACAAACATCGCATGGTTGTAACATGAATCTTATGTGTACATAATCATGAACATAGGGCTTCACAAAATATTCCAATCAAACAATTTGATACAATTTTGAGAAATTAAAAATCTAAATAATCATATTAAACAGATCAATAACCTATATAAAAGATTAATCACACTAACCAATTATTAATCACAATCATGGCATATGACACATACTTGTTTTTCATAAAACAATACACATAAAAACATAGATCTATTTCATATAGCATGTAAAGAATTTAATCAAATTAAATCTAGCATGCAAATTTTAATCCTAATCATGATAAACACGGCTCTGATACCACTGTTGGATTTTGGGGTTGCAGCAGAAGAATTTTATAAATTAACAAAACCCCCTAGCCTTGAATCCTTCTAGCATGAAGAGATTAGAAATATATATGAAATAGATTTACATACCTTGTAGCGATTATGTTGCTCAAAACGAATCTCAAAGATTGAATCTTTAAACCATTGGTGAAACTTGGATCTTCTTCTTCCTTGTTCAACCTTGGTGATGAATCAACAATGGTGATCTTCAAGCTTTAGGAGATAAAGTAACCACTCGCCGCGTTTCCGCGAGCGATCCGGGTAATTTCACTCCCAAATAATTCCATTGTAATATGAGCCCAAATGTTGAGAATGGCTGAGTTAGAAAAAAGGGGGTCGTTTTAATTGGTAGCCAAAACTTGGAAAAGGCTTTGAAAAAGTGGAGTTTTGTATTATGAGCCCAAACTTGAAAAATGGCTTTAAAAATGTGACGTTTTGTATTATGAGCCCAAACTTTAAAAATGGATTTTTGGTACCAGAGATTGTTAGGTTCGGAGATCACGTTACGTTTCGGGAAGAGTATATTGAGATCACCCGAAATGCCTCGTATGACGAGTCTTTCTACCTTTCTCGAAATTGTGTGCGTGTGTGTGTGTGAGTTGCATTTTGAAAAGGGGATTGAATGACAAGCTTTAATCTTGGTTTGAGTGTCAAACGTTGATTTTAATGATAAAAACGAGCGTTTGAATGACAAACGTCGGTTTTTAGTTGTTTTGAAAACGGCGTTCGAAGGACGAGCTTAAATCTTTAGTTTGAATGTCAAACGTTGATTTTAATGAAAGGAGCGTTTGAATGTCAAACGTCGGGTTTTGAGTTGAAAATGAGCGTTTGGATGCCAAACGTCGATTTTGCGCATTTTTGAAAAGGAGTTCGAATGACGAACTCCGGTTTTGAACCGGGCATTACATTGTTATCAATTTTATGAAAAGAGGTATTAAATGACATGCGATCAACGAGTCGTTTTGAGACTCGGACTTTGATAAGTAAATACTATCACAAGCCAAATGGCTCGGACTTGTAAATGACAGTATTTAAAGTGCGGTATCAACGGAATCAAACGATCCGGACAGTAAAGATGCGATCGATGAGCCAAACGGCTCGGAGTTGTAAAGGCATATAAATTAAATGACGATATCGACGGATCAAACGATCCGAACTTAGTAAATGACGATCATGAACCAAACGGTTCGGACGGTAAATGTGCGAATCGACGGATCAAACGATCCGGACCGTAAATAACATAAACGTAAAAAAGGGGGTCGGAATGCCGTTTTAACCCGAAATTACTTCTCTTACGGGAGAGAAGATGATTTTGGGGTAAAACGTATCGAACCCCGTAGACGGCGTTACATCTACATTTCGAAAGTTTCGACTGAAACGATAATAGCGATTGACACGTAAATCGAGGCGACACGAGTTTTAGAGAGAGAGAGTGTTACCTATGGCTAGGGGTTGACTCTTTGACTCAGTTTACTCATACGGGATAGGGTTTTGGTGTTTGAAAGGTGTTTCGAGGTTTTTTTGTTCGTGTTTGGTCGGAAAATGGGATTTCATGGAAATCGAGACAAAATGGGGCTCAGGAGGGGGTGAAACTGCCTTGGGCCGTGAGCTTTGAGGGGAGAGGGTTAATGTTTTTCTATTTTTTTTACAAATGATAGCCCTTGTATTTATAGGGTGAAAATGCAAAACAGGTCGGACGGCCTAAGGTTCATTTTGGAGGGTTTTGGGTATTTTGGAAAATTGGAGGACCTGAGGGGAATTTGGTTTTTGGGGTAAAACAGGCCGGACGGCCAGTCACTCAAAATAAAGGGTATTTTGGTCTTTTCACCCTTGAATTTGATTGATGTTGATTTGTGGGGCTTGGCATGCGTGCCACGTATCCCTATGACTCACCTAGGCTAGGGATTTTGTCCCGTTATTCTCGATTTTGTCCGTTTTTTAAATAACTGTCCAGAAAATGTTCGAAACGCCCCCGAAAAGTGTCGAAAAGTGCATTTTTCGAGGAAAGTTGTACTTTTACGTGTGATAACATGTGTTGAGTACACTTTGATGTCGGGATACACGGGGCAGTCCTGCGATGTCTCGTTGACTCGAGAGTGGGGAGCTTGACGAGTTCCGGTTAACCTGGGAAGGGCCAGTTAACGGATTTCGATTAACTTTTAACGGATTTTGATGATCCGGATTTGGGTACTTACAGTAGCCCCTCAGCAGCGTCACTTTCGAAGGAAGTGGGGTCGTTGAAAAAAGATAAGGATCCAAATCGGGGGATGCCTTATTTTGAGAGACCTGAGCGGTCAGCTGGCTGGACCCTTAGCGAGAGGATTCCTACGTATTCTGAGCGGGAATCAAGCCAATCGTAGTTCGTAGGAGCGAGGGTGTTTCATAGGTCCTCGACCTCTGGGGAATGATTAGGAGGAGTTCGTCCTGGTTGAGACTGATTCGGAGGCGTCTAGACCTGAGTGAGACTATTAGGAGGCGTTTGAACCTACGGGAGACTGAAAGGGTATGAGAAATGTCCGTCCCTGCCGACGTATTCTGAAAGGGTGTGAGAAATGTCCGTACCTGACGGCGTATTCTGAAAGGATGTGAGAAATGTCCGTCCCTGACGGCGTATTCTGAAAGGGTGTGAGAAATGTCCATCCCTGACGGCGTATTCTGAAAGGATGCAAGAAATGTCCATCCCCAACGGCGTATTCTGAAAGGATGCGAGAAATGTCCATCCCAGATGGCGTATTCTGAAAGGATGCGAGAAATGTCCGTCCCTGACGGCGTATTCTGAAAGGATGCGAGAAATGTCCGTCCCTGACGGCGTATTCTGAAAGGGTGCGAGAAATGTCCGTCCCTGACGACGTATTCTGAAAGGATGCGAGAAATGTCCGTCCCCGATGGCGTATTCTGAAAGGATGCGAGAAATGTCCGTCCCTGACGGCGTATTCTGAAAGGATGCCAGAAATGTCCATCCCCGACGGCGTATTCTGAAAGGACGAGAAATGTCCGTCTCCGACGGCGTATTCTGAAAGGATGCGAGAAATGTCCGTCCCCGACGGCGTATTCTGAAAGGATGCGAAAAATGTCCGTCCCTGACGGCGTATTATGAAAGGATGCGAGAAATGTCCGTTCCCGACGGCGTATTCTGAAAGTATGCGAGAAATGTCCGTCCCTGGCGGCGTATTCTGATATACGGAGGAAGCGGGGTCTTATGCTGAGAATTCGACGGAAATGACGGTCGAAGAAGGATTGTTGTGTGGGCTTATAGTGATTGCCGCTTGTCTTTTGTCTGCTGGGGATATGGTGTTCGGGCTTACGATTATGGCCGAGGAGGAATTGTTGTGCGGGCTTATAGTGATTGCCGCTGAACCGTGGTCGGGCTTACGATTGACGGCCGGGGAATTGAAGGTTCGCTTGCTGGAGCGAAAAGATACTCGGGCTTACTATGGCGGCGGATGAGGGATTGTTGTGCGGGCTTATAGTGATTGCCGCTGGAATGGGGTGGTCGGGCTTACGATTGACGGCCGGGGAATTGAAGGTTCGCTTGCGGGAGCTAAAAGATACTCGGGCATACTATGGCAGCCGATGAGGGATTGTTGTGCAGGCTTATAGTGATTGCCACTGAAATGGGGTGGTCGGGCTTAGGATTGACGGCCGGGGAATTGAAGGTTCGCTTGCTGGAGCGAAAAGATACTCGGGCTTACTATGGTGGCCGATTTACCTTCTAAAGATGGTACTGAGATTTAACGTCCGAAGACGGAGTGTTAGTGAGGACTAACGAGTTTTATTGTTGTTGTTGTTGTATTATCATCATGGAAGCTGGATTAGGACGAAGGGGTCGGCACAGGAGGACCGACAACGAGAGAGCGAAGCTAAGGAGGATGGTGCGAACTAACGATCTTCCTTTGGATCCACCCGAGTTTTATCCGGCTCGGGATTGCCACAAATCCAAGGATGGGATTGCAAGGAAGGTTAGCATCCTCTAAATTCCGTTAATTTTTAGAATTTGCATTCTTGAATTTTAGGAATTTTGGCTAGAATTGAGTTAGAGTTCTTGGTGCCCGATTTGGGGCTTTTGGCCTTGCGATGCCCCTTTATTGAAATTGACTGTAGCTTAGCTCAATTGATGTTACGGGTAGACAACATAAAAATTTGGCAGAAAAATTCCATGTCTAGGGCCATTTTCCAAAATTAAAGTGAGTTTTACTCGGGACGGAGTAAATTTTGAAAGTTTCAATTTGGACGGATTTTTCGAAGTGTTTTGAAAGTTCCGGGTTCGACAGAGTTTTTTCGAAATGGCTTGAAAGTTTTTGGGATTTTGGACCGTTAATACTTCGAATGGGACGAAAATATTTTTAGGAAAATGAACCGTTAATGAACGGGTTTTTTGAAACTGAACCGTTAATACTCCAACTAAGATGGAAATATTTTAGGAAAACGAACCGTTAATGAACGGGTTTTTGAAACTGAACCGTTAATACTCCAACTGGGATGGAAATATTTTAGGAAAATGAACCGTTAATGAACGGGTTTTTTGAAACTGAACCGTTAATACTCCAACTGGGATGGAAATATTTTAGGAAAACGAAACTATATCTTTGCGCTGATATGTTTTCTGTGATTTTGATATATGTCTTTGTACGTTATCTCTGTAATAACATACTTTTGCCATGTTCACCTGCAGGGGCGAGGGTCGATTGACGTGCATAATGTGAAGAGTAGGGGGGATGTTGAGGCAGTCTGCCAGCTGTGGGAGTGTTCCCAGATGTGGCTCGAGACGGCAAGAGGAGACCACGACAATTCGTGATTGACTCCAACCTGGCAGGCTTCAACAGTTCGGTAGCCGTGTTGGCTTTGACGCAGAGGGCGAAGGTACTTCATGTTGCCCTGAGCGAATACTGGTGGGACACAACCCACACATTCCATTTCAGGTGGGGGGAGGCGACCGTGACTCCCACTGATTTTGCGGCGATTACTGGGTTGTCATTCCGGGGCAACACCATTGAGTGGTTTGATGGCTTCACCAGGGATCAGTTGTCGAAGCTGCTTGGATTTGATATTACCGATGCCAAGGGCCTGGGTATTCGGTATGGGCTGATGGAGGCTCACTTGAGGAGGGGCATCGAGGAGTATTTGGCTGGCTCCGAGAGGATGACAGCAGAGTGCTTGGCTCGAGGGTTTTTGTGGTTCGCTTTGTCAGCTACCCTGTTCCCCACTACTGATACGACATGTCATTTTGCTCTGCTCGGCTCTCTAACCAACATGGAGGCCGTGAGAGGGTATGCTTGGGGATAGGCTAGTCTGGCTGAGCTCTATTATGCGTTGGACAAGTTCTCTCGGGGAGAGGAAAACTCATTAGGCTGTTTTCAGTTTGCTTTGGATGTGAGTTTCTTTCTTTTTTTCTCTTCCTTGTCTCACTTGTACTCGGATGTATCTGCTTTGTAGATGATATAACTTTCCTTGAGTTTGACAGGTGTGGTTCTTCGAGGTGTTTCACTCGCATACGTGGGATATCAGGGAGGCATATACGCATTTATTCCTTGCCATGTTGACTTGGCAGAAGGCGGCGAGGAAGCCGGTAAAGTCGAGGGAGCGCACCCGATTGACTTATGAGGAGGCATCTCTGGCCATGGACCGAGATTTTTCTCCGAGGATCAGCCTGACCTAGTGGAGTCGGCTTGATCACTTTGTGGTGCATGCTGCTGGGGAGATTACACGTCAGTGGAAGCTGCTAGTGGGGCTCCATTGTGACGTGATGTATCTGGGCGAGAGGGTGTCTTGCCAGCATGCTCCGGGCCTGTTCCCTTGGTTCCGAGGGATCCGCCTCTTCACATGCAGTATCCCTTGCTCATAGCCGAGGCGGATTTGAAGCGGTATAGGCAGGGTGTGCCTCACGCCGAGTATGTCATAGAGGGCGCCGACTATGAAGTTTTCCTGAGGACGAGGCTGAGGAGCCCGCAGGTGCTGGATAGAGAGGGCGAGGGCCCTGCACGTCCCCGAGACTACCCGCTCCCCCGCACTCGCTTGTCAATCGAGGGCGTTGGTGGTTCTCGTAGGCGGCTGTTGATTCCTATCCCGGAACAGCCGAGGTCTCAATACAGAGTGGATCCTAATGCTTCGGTGAGTTTTTTGCTTTGCTTTTCTGTACTTGGTAGTAGCATCTTGCAAATGTTGCATTTGTGCTATCTGTTTGTCCTTTAACGGCTTTCCTGGTTTGCAGGTGTCTGGCCGTACTTACAATCAGGTCGTGAGGCACTTGGATGGGATAGCTAACTACACTAGGAGGCTCGTGGACTTCCTGCGGTGTAGTTCCCGGAGGAGTGCGGATGTTTACGAGCCGATGCCTTCTCGGCAGTCTGCTGCGAGGGACCCATCTGTTTCCACGACTGGTGGCACAGATTTCGTGCAGGGGTTCAGCCAGTTCTCCGGTGAGACTGCTGGGTTCAGAGCTCGCCACTCCTCGTATTCGGGGAGTTTGCGGATTATTTGTCCATTGTGGATTCGGCTGCAGCGGGGCAGCATTATGAGTGCTCGAATGACGAGCAGGACTCTGAGTAGTCCTTTTGATTCATTTTAGACAAAAGTGTGTATTTTCCAAACATTGATTTGTACTTTGTAAGACCCATGGGGCAAACTCTTGTACATTTTGAATATTTATTATGATTACCTTCATTTATTTTTGGCAAATAAGCAAGTAGGTTGATCAAAAATAAATAATAATGGAACATGCATTAAATAATAAAATTCGAGCTGGTCAAAATTTATATCTACATGCACTGTTATTAAATTAACTGCACTATTGCACGAGCCCGGGGCGGATGTGGTGTCGACAATGAATTATTTAATCACGGGTGAAGGTACTTTGGTCAAGAATTGAATAGGAGGCCTTTTGGAATTGTTTCACAAACAAATGAAGCTGCTGGCTGTAGAGTTGACCAAGTCAACCTGTAAAATGGGCCGACGGGCCCATGCCTCAATTTCAGATTGTTTTAAATTGTAGTCCAGTTTCTGCAATTTGAAAACACTACGCTTGTTTTTGAAGCAAAAGTTGATTTCTCTTTCAAATTCCTTGGAGGTTTCCTTCGTTTCTCATGGCTTTGTTTCCAAGATTATCATCTCAGACACATGAACGATATTTGGAGAGTTTCCAGACGTGGGTACGGCACCATACGAGGCAAAGTAAGGGGTTTTTTGAAGGTTGTTATAGAATGAAGGCGGTTTGGGCTTTGAAGGAGCTCATGCCGGATTGGGATCTCTTGAGAGCCGCGTCTCATTTCTGGGACGAGAGGAGGCACGTGTACAGCTTCTCGTACAATGAGATTCACCCACACTCGAGGATTTTCGGGCTATCCTTGGAGGATCTGAGGTGGAGCAGATTGTCCTTCCTTTGATGGGCGGCCCACCATTGAGAAGTTAATGTCCCTGCTTGGTGTTTCAGCTGAGGAAGCATGTGGGATGCTAATACCAAATACGGACTACGTCGACATTTCGGGGCTGCCCGATAGATTTGCCGGTGATGATGGAAGCGTTTCTGCGTGGGACGCTTTTGCTCTGTGTGCAATTGCCACTTTGTTCACATTCACATCCTTAGGGGTGTGCCATCACAGTGTACTGGACCTGGTAAGGCAGTGCCGGTGCGGAGGAGACATTGTGCCTTTGATCCTGGGAGAGACGTTCCTTGGCATAGGTCGGATGGCGACCGGTAGCCGATACATGTGGGGAGGGAGTCCCGCTATGCTTACTCTGTGGTTGAGGGAGCGGTTGCAAATGATGCCCGAGGTACCAGCGACATGCGATCCCTGGTCTTTTTCTCGATGACCGTTGGCGATAGGAGGCAATCAGGGTGAGTTAGAGCTTTGGATGGCCAAACTTCACATACATCATCTGCGATGGTGGGTTCCTCACTGGAAGCTACAGACTTGTCGAACCGTTCAGGAGGGTCTTCTCATTGTCAGAGTTTCGGGGGTGTCCCAGACATCTTTCTATATTCCATCCTTGGTGCTGCGACAGTTCGGGATGGAGCAGGTGCCGTTAACGGGCTTGAGTAATGCTGGTACCTTTGAGGTAGGATCGTTTCTCATGGAAGATCCTTCGACGCCATTGCTGCTCATGCGGTTGTGGCAATATACATCCTTTCCTGCCAGGGTTCTCTTTCACCGGAGAGGGGGCACTGTTCTGTCCACTCGGTATTTGAACTGGTATAAAGAGTGTATAGGGGAGACACAAATGGCTATCTTGTGGAGACGAAGTGAGCTATTGGGCCTTGATTACCGTGACAGCTCGACTTTGAGGAGGGCCGAAGCGGCGGCTAACCCTCAGGATTGTACTGGGGATGACATGGCTGACTATGAGGCCAATGCTAGTCGGATGGCCGATCAGAGCATGGATATGACGACTCGAAGAGAGGCAGCTCATGACAAAGCTAGGGAAAGGGCTGCGTTGGCGGCCGCAGGTTTGGCAGAGGCGTCGGGAAGGGTCCCAGAGCCAGGTAGAAGGACTACGGGGATATTCCCTGTGAAGGTGAAGAATACCCGCCGTGGAAAAGGGAAGGGGAAGAAAGACGAAGGACCGAGTACGAGGGACTAGGTTGACCTTGCTGTCCGGAATATCCACCCACTGTCATTGCAGACACATTAAATTGATTAAGTGTTTTATTGTTGTTTTGCTAGCGTGTAGCGAGTCAAGATTTGACCGTGCTTGAACTCATCAAAGATTGTTTTAACTGTAATGAATTTGTAGGTTAAATTTAAAAGTTTTTTGAAACACAAGCGATTGGTGTTGTATTTGAAATTTTATTTGTTTTTGAGACCGAACCAATGATGGCTGCCTACGTTCCCCTTTTACAATTGGACTAAGGGGCTCAGGTCACTGTAGTTCGACACTTTAGGTGAAAAAAGACAAAAGAAGTGCGACCCTGTTTTTTACCTAGATCATTTTCAGGAATGTATCCAGTTGGGTATTACTCTTTTAGCACTTTGATTTTACTGAGGGGTGGTGTATGGGGAAGGAGAGTTGACTCGTGTTCTTCCTCAAACAAAGTATCTGCGGAGCTTGCTTCCGTTTACGGGGTTAACGAAAGGGTTTTCGTCCAAATATGCTAACTTCATGGCTCCTCCGGAGAAGATTCTTTGTACCATGAACGGGCCTATCCAGGTAGGCTCCCACTTTTCGAGGGGATTGGTCTGTGTGGGAGGTTTTTCCTTAAGCACACAGTCGTCTTCTCTGATGTCTCGGATCTTGACTTTCTTATCAAATGCTCGGGCCATTCTGCTTTGGTAGGCACGAGTATGCTCCATGGCTTTTAATCTGCGCTCGTCGAGTAGAGCTAGTTCGTCGTGACGGCTTTGGAGCCATTTGACTTCATTGATTCCGTTTTCCAAGAGGACTCGGAGGGATGGAATTTCCAATTCTACTGGTAATATCGCTTCCGTTCCGTATGTGAGTGCAAAAGGAGTCTCCCCTGTAGCAGTTCTGACTGATGTTCTGTATCCCCAGAGAGCTAGATGTAGCTTTTCGGGCCAATCCCGGCCTCTGACAGCCATTTTTCTGATTATTCTTGCGAGAGTCTTGTTTGCTGCCTCTACTGCACCATTAGTCTGTGGTCTGTAGGGAGAATACTTGTGGCGTGTAACTCTGAACTCGATCAACAGTTGGTCACAATCTCCTTCAATGTGGGTCCCATTGTCGGATATGATCTCGTTGGGCACCCCGTATCTGCACATGATGTTCTCTTTGATGAACTCGGCCACCTTTTTAGAATCCAGTACTTTGTATGATCTGGCTTCTACCCATTTGGTGAAGTAGTCGACTGCGACTAATATGAACTCGTGACCATTGCTCCCTGGCAGAGTAATTTTGCCGATGACGTCGATCCCCCATATGGCGAAAGGCCATGGTGTAGTCATGCAGTAGAGCTCGTGAGGAGGGATGTGATTGAGGTTGGAGAACTATTGACATTTGTCGCAACTTCTGACGAACTGGATGCAGTCTGTTTCCATTGATACCCAATAGTAACCCATACGGAGGATGATCTATGTCAATGCTCTGGCGTTCATGTGCGGACAGCAGGTTCCGTTGTGAACTTCGTTCATTAGCTCGCTGGCTTTTTCTTTATTTACACACCGGAGTGGTCCTAAGTGGCGCTTCTTGTATAACATGCCCCCCAGAATGACGAAATGGGATGCCAGGCTTTTTAGGGCCATCATATTTTTGGCTTTGATCCCTTCTTTGTATTTTCCATCTTCATTTGTGAAGGGAGCTTCTCCATTTTGGAGGTACTAGTTGTAACGACCCTAACCCTAGGCACTATTTTAGTATCATATTATATGCTTTTAATATTATTGTTAATATTATGTGTTCATTTTATATCCTTGATTTCTTATATTAGGATGAGATGATTAGGAAATAAAATAAAGTCCATGGGGGAAGTATAATAATTGACAATAAATAAATGAGTGTAGTTAGGATTTCCTTTGGTAGGGAAAGGAAGTAAAGGGTTTAGTTTCACTACCTTAGATCTTGGAGGACCAAAATGTTTATTTATGAAAGCCTTAAATTTATTGTGGCATGGGGGGCCATGCCCTCTCCCTATTTCACTCACCTTTATTTCACTTTGTCAACCTTTCCCATACTCTTCCCATACTTCCTCCATCCTCCTTATCTTCACATCATCATTCTCTTCTTCTTCATTCTTCTCAATTTTCCATGGAAGCTTTACATTGAAAGCCTCACTTTCCAAAGTCCCTAGAGCCCTCAAATCTTCTCCATTTTCTAATCCAAATATACTTTTGTGTTTGGGGCAACTAAGGGAGTTCATCAAGCTAAGAAGATCCTTAATCCATCTCATATTTGCTAGGTAAGTTATTATGACTTCCTTCTAATAATTGCTCACTTTATGTGTTAATTAATCTCTTGTTGAAAGAAAATGATTTTTGGTGTTTTGAATAATGTTAATTGAGTTGGAATTGATCTTAAGTTGTAAATTGGTGATCTAAGTTGAAAGAAGAGTGGTATAGAGTAATTGGGGATATTAATGGTTTAAGTGTAAGTATTGAATGTGAGTTTGGCTAAGTTACTAGAGTTAGAAAGTGAATTATTATTATGACCTTCCTCCTATTAAATGATCATGAATGATTTGATGTTGATATTGTGGTTATAATTGTGGTTTGAAATGTTCGGACACTCTCTTGGGTTGAGAAATGGAGTAATGACCTAGGAAGGTGTTGTTGTTCATGATAGTCAAAGAATGTAAGAGAATGGGTTGAGTTAGATTAAGAACATAAGTGTGAAATGTGAAGGTTAAATGAGTAGGAAATCCAATTGTGAGTAGCCTAGGTTAATGGTAATTTGGGGTTTAAATGGTTTGTAATGATATTAGGAAGGTTGACAAATAATCTTATGTTCACAATGTAAAGGAAGCTTGTGTTGGATTTTGGGTTTTCTTGAAATAGGGTCTTGAACGTGTATATGTGATTCGGGGGTATAATGGAATTCAATCAATTATTGATTTGTTCTATAAGTGATTGAAGGTTCATTATACCTGTGACCGTCCCCTCTGTGGCCACAGAGTGGGTGTGCTAGCAGCTGTATTGAGCCAAAAGCCTTACAGTCCGCTGCGATTTTGGTGTTAGGGGGAATGCTTCTGTATTAAGCCAAAAGCCTTACAGTTAGCGGTGATCTTATATGGTACTCTTATTAAAGGGTCATATAAGTATCTGATTTTCTTATATGGATCTCTGGAGTATGAGTCCTATAAGCGGTGAATGTGCATGGGGGTAGTTCACCAAAGAGTGGAGTTTTACTCCCACGTTGTACGACTTATTGTTCAGACGGGAAAGGTAAAATGAGGTAACGTAAGGTGTTTACCGCTTTAATAATGTGCTATATGTAACCATGCTATGTGTTGCATCTTGTTTGGCATCTTGTTGCATTCATAATAGCTTATTGAGATTTATTCTCACCCCTTCCCTTTTACTGTTTTAGATTGTGCTGAGACAGGTGACCTGAACCAGTGAGGCCGGGGAAAGAGTTTGGACTCTTGCTTTTGGGACTTGTCAGGATAGGTATATGAGTGGGTTGTCGGGAGTCCTATTTAAGTATTACTCTTTTATAAGTTGTATGAAAAACTCTTTTGTTAAACAATGTTAATTAGGGTTTTCAATGTAATTGATCAAGTATGGTTATTGAAGTATTTGTTTAAATTCCTCCGAGTGGAGATATTATTAGTTGATTTTATTTTGGAAGTTTGAGCAGTGATTTTCTTTTAAAGTGAAATAAAAGTTTTAAAAATAAAAATCTAAGATGGGTTTTCTTAGTTTCAGCTTCTCAAGCTCGGGACACGCGTTAGGTCCCGGGTTGGGGTGCTCACAGTTGGTATCAGAGCTTAGTTTAGAGGTCAAGGGTAGATGCCTAAACTAAGGGGGAGTGTGTGGTAATTAACGCCGAGTGTTTAATGCAGGAGTTGGTTCTAATGGCCGAAAGCAATGATGATCAGCGAAAGGTTCTAGAAAATGAAGGAGGCATGGGTATAGGTGGAATTCAGAATGAAGAGATGATGAAATTATTCAGGATGTTTGTACATAATATGGAGATTAGAGGACCAGTTTCGAATCAACCTGAGGGATGTCAAAGTGATGGATGGGAAAGATTTGTGAAAATGAATCCACCGAGTTTTAATGGATATCCGGATCCGTTAAAGGCAGAAAAATGGTTAGAGAAAATGAACAAAATCTTTGAGGTTATGGAGAGTCGCAACGAAGAGAAAGTTAGGTATGCCGTTTTCAAACTTGAAGGTCCAGCTGATCAGTGGTGGCAGAATTTGAAGGGAAGTTGGGGCGGGATCATACGCCCCAGACTTGGGATAATTTCACCCAGCAGTTCGAGAATTATTTCATTTCAATGGTTACAAGGGATAAGAAGGAGATTGAATTCTTAGGACTAAAACAAGGGAACATGACGGTGAATCAGTATTCAGTCCGGTTTGAGGAATTAGCTAGGTGTTGCCCTCATTTGGTACCGCATGAAGCGAGAAGAGTTCATAGGTTTGTAACAGGTTTGAGAATTGAGTTTAGGAAGAAATTAGTGATTGATAGCTTCACCAATTATCAGACAGCCATAGATAGAGCATACAAGATTGAGAATAGCATTGAGGAAAATAGTGGAAAATCGGAAGGTGGGATTAGAAATAAACCAAAGTATCTAGGACAAGGATCCAAAATTATTAGAGGACAGCCAAGGGCTTTAACTTCAGGAAGTGTGAGAGGGAAACTTGTTATAGCTTCTTCGTCTAGGCCAATATCCAAACCGTATGAGATGAATTGTAAATGTTGCAAGAAGGTTGGACATACCGAAGATCGGTGTTGGAGTAAGCAAGGCAAGTGTATTAATTGTGGAGCAATGGGACACTTTAGGAAGGATTGCCCAAGGTTACCGTGGGGTCGAGCTTCAAGCAGCGGTCAGCTGGGTGGACAACAAAGAGGTGGTACCAAAAGAGATAAGGAAGGGAAACCAAAAGAGAAGGTCCAAGGTCGAGTATGTGTTTCGGGTCCAGGAGAGATAGATCCCTCAGAGGTCATTAGAGGTATATTCTCTGTCTCAGAAGTTAGGGGTCATATTTTATAGATCTTGTTTCCTATCATTATGTGTGACATAGCATTTTGCTTCTATGTGGCATACATTACTTGAGATTTTGTTTTATTGTTAGAGGATTCTGCTCTTATGAGAGAATACCTCGAATCTCCTTTGGTTTACCACGGTGGTGATGTGGTTATAGCTGGGCATGTATTGCCAGTTGATTTGGTATGATTACCGATGTGTAATTATGAGATATACTTGACCTGGATGGTTAAGAAGTTGTTGTGTATTGGTAGACTATCATAATAAGTGAGTCTCCTTTTCTATGCCTAATTTTCTTATCTTGATATTTGATACCGATAAACTTTTATGTGGAATTTTTGTTATATATAGGCATTAAAGGTGGAGTTTTTGGTTAAAGGTGTGAAGGATATTTGGTATGTGTTAAACTTGCATAAGAAGTCTTTCCAGAAATTTTACGTGCTAGTTGTGAATAGATGGTAATTGTGTTTCCATCAAGGTATCTCATGTGTTGATTCCAAGTATGATAATCAGAATTTAATCCTTATCTTGACGACTTTATGATAGTTATGATTGATAACCTCCCTGGTTATTTAAAGTTACGAGAGGATCATGAAGATAATTTGTGAGTTGTGTTAATTACCTTTAGTGGGAATTCATAGTTTGAGAAGTTTAGCAAATGTGAGTTGGCTCGCAAAGATTTTACATTTTGGGTTATATAGTCTTAAGCTTGAAGGTTACCATGGATCTTGCGAGGATTGAGTCCGTGATCTTTGGGTTGGCAAGTGCTATCGAAGAAATTTTAAGGAGTTCTTGAGAAAAAAAAATCAAAAAAAATCGTTGCTTTAGTTAACTCTAAAGGATGTATAAATGGTGTAGGATGTAATAAGGATAATTCATATTGATAGAGATGGAGAATAGATTGGCTATAGATCTGATCCTCACTTACCTGGTGGATGCGAGGACTTTGTGAGTTTTAAGTGCGTATTAAATGAAGATTAGGTTGTGATATTATGAGAAATGGGAAAGTGATAGCGTATGCTTCAAGGAAGTTAACTTAGATAAAGTGGAATTTTCTTATCCTCTACTCGAGAGTGGCTGCAATTGTGTTGCGTTAATTAAGTAGGAACCTTATCTTTTTGAAGCTTCCTTTGAGAGTTGTTACCGATCCTAAGAGTTTGAAGAATTTAGTTACTTGAAAGGAAGAGATTAGAAGACTATCTAGATTCTTGAAGAATAGGTTGGGTGTTGTGTGATGGACTTCCTTTCAAGTTGAGAAGTTAATTAACCTTAGCAAGTTTGCGTAGGATAGTAGTTTTGGTTTAGTAATGAACTGATAAGGTGTGAAGCTTTGTATGGAAAAATCATTTGTATGATCCCTCGTTGTTTGGTATTCTTTAACTAATGATGATTAAACAGATTTGACTTATGTGGGAGAACCATTGGGAGTTTTTAGCATTGCAAGTCCGGAATTAAACTTCTAGAGTATTCGGGTTATGAGATATATAGAAGGATCATGCCATTGAGAAAACTAGTGAAAGTTGTAATTTGAGATACGTGAGAGGTACCTTTGCTAATTGATCCTTAAGGTAAGTCTTTTTAAAATTCGGGACGAATTTTCTTTAAGGGGGAGTGAATGTAACGACCCTAACCCTAGGCACTATTTTAGTATCATATTATATGCTTTTAATATTATTGTTAACATTATGTGTTCATTTTATATCCTTGATTTCTTATATTAGGATGAGATGATTAGGAAATAAAATAAAGTCCATGGGGGAAGTATAATAATTGACAATAAATAAATGAGTGTAGTTAGGATTTCCATTGGTAGGGAAAGAAAGTAAAGGGTTTAATTTCACTACCTTAGATCTTGGAGGACCAAATTGTTTATTTATGAAAGCCTTAAATTTATTGTGGCATGGGGGGCCATGCCCTCTCCCTATTTCACTCACCTTTCTTTCACTTTGTCAACCTTTCCCATACTCCTCCCATACTTCCTCCATCCTCCTTATCTTCACATCATCATTCTCTTCTTCTTCATTCTTCTCAATTCTCCATGGAAGCTTTACATTGAAAGCCTCACTTTCCAAAGTCCCTAGAGCCCTCAAATCTTCTCCATTTTCTAATCCAATTGTACTTTTGTGTTTGGGGCAACTAAGGGAGTTCATCAAGCTAAGAAGATCCTTAATCCATCCCATATTTTCTAGGTAAGTTATTATGACTTCCTTCTAATAATTGCTCACTTTATGTGTTAATTAATCTCTTGTTGAAAGAAAATGATTTTTGGTGTTTTGAATAATGTTAATTGAGTTGGAATTGATCTTAAGTTGTAAATTGGTGATCTAAGTTGAAAGAAGAGTGGTATAGAGTAATTGGGGATATTAATGGTTTAAGTGTAAGTATTGAATGTGAGTTTGGCTAAGTTACTAGAGTTAGAAAGTGAATTATTATTATGACCTTCCTCCTATTAAATGATCATGAATGATTTGATGTTGATATTGTGGTTATAATTGTGGTTTGAAATGTTCGGACACTCTCTTGGGTTGAGAAATGGAGTAATGACCTAGGAAGGTGTTGTTGTTCATGATAGTCAAAGAATGTAAGAGAATGGGTTGAGTTAGATTAAGAACATAAGTGTGAAATGTGAAGGTTAAATGAGTAGGAAATCCAATTGTGAGTAGCCTAGGTTAATGGTACTTTGGGGTTTAAATGGTTTGTAATGATATTAGGAAGGTTGACAAATAATCTTATGTTCACAATGTAAAGGAAGCTTGTGTTGGATTTTGGGTTTTCTTGAAATAGGGTCTTGAACGTGTATATGTGATTCGGGGGTATAATGGAATTCAATCAATTATTGATTTGTTCTATAAGTGATTGAAGGTTCATTATACCTGTGACCGTCCCCTCTGTGGCCACAGAGTGGGTGTGCTAGCAGCTGTATTGAGCCAAAAGCCTTACAGTCCGCTGCGATTTTGGTGTTAGGGGGAATGCTTCTGTATTAAGCCAAAAGCCTTACAGTTAGCGGTGATCTTATATGGTACTCTTATTAAAGGGTCATATAAGTATCTGATTTTCTTATATGGATCTCTGGAGTATGAGTCCTATAAGCGGTGAATGTGCATGGGGGTAGTTCACCAAAGAGTGGAGTTTTACTCCCACGTTGTACGACTTATTGTTCAGATGGGAAAGGTAAAATGAGGTAACGTAAGGTGTTTACCGCTTTAATAATGTGCTATATGTAACCATGCTATGTGTTGCATCTTGTTTGGCATCTTGTTGCATTCATAATAACTTATTGAGATTTATTCTCACCCCTTCCCTTTTACTGTTTTAGATTGTGCTGAGACAGGTGACCTGAACCAGTGAGGCCGGGGAAAGAGTTTGGACTCTTGCTTTTGGGACTTGTCAGGATAGGTATATGAGTGGGTTGTCGGGAGTCCTATTTAAGTATTACTCTTTTATAAGTTGTATGAAAAACTCTTTTGTTAAACAATGTTAATTAGGGTTTTCAATGTAATTGATCAAGTATGGTTATTGAAGTATTTGTTTAAATTCCTCCGAGTGGAGATATTATCAGTTGATTTTATTTTGGAAGTTTGAGCAGTGATTTTCTTTTAAAGTAAAATAAAAGTTTTAAAAATAAAAATCTAAGATGGGTTTTCTTAGTTTCAGCTTCTCAAGCTCGGGACACGCGTTAGGTCCCGGGTTGGGGTGCTCACAGTTGGTATCAGAGCTTAGTTTAGAGGTCAAGGGTAGATGCCTAAACTAAGGGGGAGTGTGTGGTAATTAACGCCGAGTGTTTAATGCAGGAGTTGGTTCTAATGGCCGAAAGCAATGATGATCAGCGAAAGGTTCTAGAAAATGAAGGAGGCATGGGTATAGGTGGAATTCAGAATGAAGAGATGATGAAATTATTCAGGATGTTTGTACATAATATGGAGATTAGAGGACCAGTTTCGAATCAACCTGAGGGATGTCAAAGTGATGGATGGGAAAGATTTGTGAAAATGAATCCACCGAGTTTTAATGGATATCCGGATCCGTTAAAGGCAGAAAAATGGTTAGAGAAAATGAACAAAATCTTTGAGGTTATGGAGAGTCGCAACGAAGAGAAAGTTAGGTATGCCGTTTTCAAACTTGAAGGTCCAGCTGATCAGTGGTGGCAGAATTTGAAGGGAAGTTGGGAGCGGGATCATACGCCCCAGACTTGGGATAATTTCACCCAGCAGTTCGAGAATTATTTCATTTCAATGGTTACAAGGGATAAGAAGGAGATTGAATTCTTAGGACTAAAACAAGGGAACATGACGGTGAATCAGTATTCAGTCCGGTTTGAGGAATTAGCTAGGTGTTGCCCTCATTTGGTACCGCATGAAGCGAGAAGAGTTCATAGGTTTGTAACAGGTTTGAGAATTGAGTTTAGGAAGAAATTAGTGATTGATAGCTTCACCAATTATCAGACAGCCATAGATAGAGCATACAAGATTGAGAATAGCATTGAGGAAAATAGTGGAAAATCGGAAGGTGGGATTAGAAATAAACCAAAGTATCTAGGACAAGGATCCAAAATTATTAGAGGACAGCCAAGGGCTTTAACTTCAGGAAGTGTGAGAGGGAAACTTGTTATAGCTTCTTCGTCTAGGCCAATATCCAAACAGTATGAGATGAATTGTAAATGTTGCAAGAAGGTTGGACATACCGAAGATTGGTGTTGGAGTAAGCAAGGCAAGTGTATTAATTGTGGAGCAATGGGACACTTTAGGAAGGATTGCCCAAGGTTGCCGCGGGGTCGAGCTTCAAGCAGCGGTCAGCTGGGTGGACAACAAAGAGGTGGTACCAAAAGAGATAAGGAAGGGAAACCAAAAGAGAAGGTCCAAGGTCGAGTATGTGTTTCGGGTCCAGGAGAGATAGATCCCTCAGAGGTCATTAGAGGTATATTCCCTGTCTCAGAAGTTGGGGGTCATATTTTATAGATCTTGTTTCATATCATTATGTGTGGCATAGCATTTTGCTTCTATGTGGCATACATTGCTTGAGATTTTGTTTTATTGTTAGAGAATTCTGCTCTTATGAGAGAATACCTCGAATCTCCTTTGGTTTACCATGGTGGTGATGTGGTTATAGCTGGGCATGTATTGCCAGTTGATTTGGTATGATTACCGATGTGTAATTATGAGATATACTTGACCTGGATGGTTAAGAAGTTGTTGTGTATTGGTAGACTATCATAATAAGTGAGTCTCCTTTTCTATGCCTAATTTGCTTATCTTGATATTTGATACCGATAAACTTTTATGTGGAATTTTTGTTATATATAGGCATTAAAGGTGGAGTTTTTGGTTAAAGGTGTGAAGGGTATTTGGTATGTGTTAGACTTGCATAAGAAGTCTTTCCAGAAATTTTACGTGCTAGTTGTGAGTAGATGGTAATTGTGTTTCCATCAAGGTATCTCATGTGTTGATTCCAAGTATGATAATCAGAATTTTAATCCTTATCTTGACGGCTTTATGGTAGTTATGATTGATGACCTCCTTGGTTATTTAAAGTTACGAGAGGATCATGAAGATAAATTGTGAGTTGTGTTAATTACCTTTAGTGGGAATTCATAGTTTGAGAAGTTTAGCAAATGTGAGTTGGCTCGCAAAGATTTTACATTTTGGGTTATATAGTCTTAAGTTTGAAGGTTACCATGGATCTTGCGAGGATTGAGTCCGTGATCTTTGGGTTGGCAAGTGCTATCGAAGAAATTTTAAGGAGTTCTTAAAAAAAAAATCGTTGCTTTAGTTAACTCTAAACGATGTATAAATGGTGTAGAATGTAATAAGGATAATTCATATTGATAGAGATGGAGAATAGATTGGCTATAGATCTGATCCTCACCTTACCTGGTGGATGCGAGGACTTTGTGAGTTTTAAGTGCGTATTAAATGAAGATTAGGTTGTGATATTATGAGAAATGGGAAAGTGATAGCGTATGCTTCAAGGAAGTTAACTTAGATAAAGTGGAATTTTCTTATCCTCTACTCGAGAGTGGCTGCAATTGTGTTGCGTTAATTAAGTAGGAACCTTATCTTTTTGAAGCTTCCTTTGAGAGTTGTTACCGATCCTAAGAGTTTGAAGAATTTAGTTACTTGAAAGGAAGAGATTAGAAGACTATCTAGATTCTTGAAGAATAGGTTGGGTGTTGTGTGATGGACTTCCTTTCAAGTTGAGAAGTTAATTAACCTTAGCAAGTTTGCGTAGGATAGTAGTTTTGGTTTAGTAATGAACTGATAAGGTGTGAAGCTTTGTATGGAAAAATCATTTGTATGATCCCTCGTTGTTTGGTATTCTTTAACTAATGATGATTAAACAGATTTGACTTATGTGGGAGAACCATTGGGAGTTTTTAGCATTGCAAGTCCGGAATTAAACTTCTAGAGTATTCGGGTTATGAGATATATAGAAGGATCATGCCATTGAGAAAACTAGTGAAAGTTGTAATTTGAGATACGTGAGAGGTACCTTTGCTAATTGATCCTTAAGGTAAGTCTTTTTAAAATTCGGGACGAATTTTCTTTAAGGAGTGAATGTAACGACCCTAACCCTAGGCACTATTTTAGTATCATATTATATGCTTTTAATATTATTGTTAACATTATGTGTTCATTTTATATCCTTGATTTCTTATATTAGGATGAGATGATTAGGAAATAAAATAAAGTCCATGGGGGAAGTATAATAATTGACAATAAATAAATGAGTGTAGTTAGGATTTCCTTTGGTAGGGAAAGAAAGTAAAGGGTTTAATTTCACTACCTTAGATCTTGGAGGACCAAATTGTTTATTTATGAAAGCCTTAAATTTATTGTGGCATGGGGGGCCATGCCCTCTCCCTATTTCACTCACCTTTCTTTCACTTTGTCAACCTTTCCCATACTCCTCCCATACTTCCTCCATCCTCCTTATCTTCACATCATCATTCTCTTCTTCTTCATTCTTCTCAATTCTCCATGGAAGCTTTACATTGAAAGCCTCACTTTCCAAAGTCCCTAGAGCCCTCAAATCTTCTCCATTTTCTAATCCAATTGTACTTTTGTGTTTGGGGCAACTAAGGGAGTTCATCAAGCTAAGAAGATCCTTAATCCATCCCATATTTGCTAGGTAAGTTATTATGACTTCCTTCTAATAATTGCTCACTTTATGTGTTAATTAATCTCTTGTTGAAAGAAAATGATTTTTGATGTTTTGAATAATGTTAATTGAGTTGGAATTGAT
The DNA here is from genome assembly GCA_022495995.1 of Adenophora triphylla var. japonica. Classification (NCBI taxonomy): domain Eukaryota; kingdom Viridiplantae; phylum Streptophyta; class Magnoliopsida; order Asterales; family Campanulaceae; genus Adenophora; species Adenophora triphylla. Next base: position 10,924 of record JAFEMH010004671.1, on the reverse strand, counting down.
CTTAAGTTGTAAATTGGTGATCTAAGTTGAAAGAAGAGTGGTATAGAGTAATTGGGGATATTAATGGTTTAAGTGTAAGTATTGAATGTGAGTTTGGCTAAGTTACTAGAGTTAGAAAGTGAATTATTATTATGACCTTCCTCCTATTAAATGATCATGAATGATTTGATGTTGATATTGTGGTTATAATTGTGGTTTGAAATGTTCGGACACTCTCTTGGGTTGAGAAATGGAGTAATGACCTAGGAAGGTGTTGTTGTTCATGATAGTCAAAGAATGTAAGAGAATGGGTTGAGTTAGATTAAGAACATAAGTGTGAAATGTGAAGGTTAAATGAGTAGGAAATCCAATTGTGAGTAGCCTAGGTTAATGGTACTTTGGGGTTTAAATGGTTTGTAATGATATTAGGAAGGTTGACAAATAATCTTATGTTCACAATGTAAAGGAAGCTTGTGTTGGATTTTGGGTTTTCTTGAAATAGGGTCTTGGAGCTGCTGTTGGTGCCTATTTTTGGCCGTGGCACGAGTCGTGCCCATGGCCAACTCGTGATTACGACTCGTGGAATAGGAGTCCAATCGTTCTGATCAATTTAAGGGGAAATTGGCACGAGTCGTGCTCTCAGGCACGAGTCGTGCCCTCAGGCATGAGTCGTGCCCTGGGAAAGGAACGAGTCGTGCTTGCCATGGGACGCATGATTCTGGGAAAGGCCAAAGGGGCACGAGTCGTGCCCTGGGGCACGAGTCGTGCCCTGGGGCACGAGTCGTGCCCTGACCTGGTGACTTTGAACCAACTTTAGAGCTGTTTAAACCTATTCAAACTAGAACCAAAATGAATCCTCTTTAACCTAGATTAAAGTAGAATACCTTGGCTGGGCCATGACGTCTTATTTGGTCAAAATGGAATTGTGGGAGTAGTTAAACATTGTTCAGAAAATGGTGGATAAGCTTGATTCTTAACTTCACTAAAGTGGTTCAAACTTGGGAAGTAGATCTTGAACTTTTATTAAGATCATTCAAGGTTGAGTAATGACTTCGTAGAAATGGTTTATGGTTCAGGGTGGCCTTAATTGCTCCCATACATTTGGTGATTATTTTGAATAAGTGTAGAGGTTATAAGTTACACTATTGCGTTAGTAAGGAACGTATATGTATTACATCGTTGTACTGTATCCCCAGTGTGGATTATTTGGCATATTGGTATGTTGTATCCTAATTGTGGATTTTCTGGCATGTTGATTTTATTGTATCCCGAGTGGGGATTAATTGGTATATTGTTATGCTGCATCCCAAGTGTGGATTATTTGGCTATATGGATACCTTACTTGAATTCATATTCATTGATGGTATTATGCATAGTGTATTAAATGAATGTTTCATTATAGTATTGATTTAACATGAGTATACATTACCATGTTGTTATGTTCTTATCCCTTTTGTGGATTTATTTCAAGTATCTATTATGTGCTTGAACGTGTATATGTGATTCGGGGGTATAATGGAATTCAATCAATTATTGATTTGTTCTATAAGTGATTGAAGGTTCATTATACCTGTGACCGTCCCCTCTGTGGCCACAGAGTGGGTGTGCTAGCAGCTGTATTGAGCCAAAAGCCTTACGATCATTGCGATTTTGGTGTTAGGGGGAATGCTTCTGTATTAAGCCAAAAGCCTTACAGTTAGCGGTGATCTTATATGGTACTCTTATTAAAGGGTCATATAAGTATTTGATTTTCTTATATGGATCTCTGGAGTATGAGTCCTATAAGCGGTGAATGTGCATGGGGGCAGTTCACCAAAGAGTGGAGTTTTACTCCCACGTTGTACGACTTATTGTTCAGACGGGAAAGGTAAAATGAGGTAACGTAAGGTGTTTACCGCTTTAATAATGTTCTATGTGTAACCATGCTATGTGTTGCATCTTGTTTGGCATCTTGATGCATTCATAATAGCTTATTGAGATTTATTCTCACCCCTTCCCTTTTACTGTTTTAGATTGTGCTGAGACAGGTGACCTGAACCAGTGAGGCCGGGGAAAGAGTTTGGACTCTTGCTTTTGGGACTTGTCAGGATAGGTATATGAGTGGGTTGTCGGGAGTCCTATTTAAGTATTACTCTTTTATAAGTTGTATGGAAAACTCTTTTGTTAAACAATGTTAATTAGGGTTTTCAATGTAACTGATCAAGTATGGTTATTGAAGTATTTGTTTAAATTCCTCCGAGTGGAGATATTATCAGTTGATTTTATTTTGGAAGTTTGAGCAGTGATTTTCTTTTAAAGTGAAATAAAAGTTTTAAAAATAAAAATCTAAGATGGGTTTTCTTAGTTTCAGCTTCTAAAGCCCGGGACACGCGTTAGGTCCCGGGTTGGGGTGCTCACACTAGTAGATTTGATTGTACCAGGGTTCGTCGATCGGTTCATGATCAATTTCGATCTCACAGCAATAGGTAGGTGTTTCCCGTCTGCCTATTCTGAGGGGTTTTACTGATTTTCCTTTGGGAATTTCGACAAGAGATGCTAGGGTGGCCAAGGCATCTGCGAAGCGGTTCCTGTCTCTTGGAAAATAGTGGAAAGAGATGTCCTTGAACTGAGCAATGAGCTCCTCCATGTACGTGTGGTACTTCTGGAGGCCAGGATCTATTGTCTTCCATTTGTTGGACACTTGATTGATGATCAATGCTGAGTCTCCGTATACTTCCAGTTCTGAAATGTTGCGTTCGAGAGCGGCTTCTAGGCCGGCTGCGCAAGCTTCATACTCTGCTGCATTGTTGGTTGCTTCAAAATTCAGCTTGATGGCTATGGGAGTGTGCTCATCTTTAGAATCGACTAGGAGCATTCCAATACCATTTCCCTTCTTGTTGGCGGCCCCATCGAAGAAAAGTTGTCAGTGGTTTGCGCTGTTGAGTGAGAAAATCCCGTCATCTGGAAACTGCGGATCAGGACCCTTGAGTTCACTGCTTGGGAAGTCTGCCAACTGATCTGCCATTACTCTGCCCTTCATTAGTTTTCTGACCATGTATTTGATGTCGAATTTAGCCAGGAAGAATGACCACTTGGCTAATCTCATTAATAGAGATGGCTTGTCGAAGAGATGTTTGACGAGGTCCATCTTAGAGACCAGGAGCACTGAATGTGACTGCATGTAGTGTTTTAGTTTCCCGACTACCCATACCAAGGCGGTACAAGTTTTCTCTAATGCTGAGTAGCCGAGTTCACTTCCCTAAAGCTTTCGACTTACGAAGTAGATTGCATGCTCAACTCTGGAATCTTTCTGTTCTTGCGCCAGGATAGCCCCAATTGACGTGTCTGTCACTGTCAGGTACAAGGGGAGTGGCTCATCTTCATGTGGCGAGCATAGTATTGGGGGATTCATCAAGTATGTCTTGATTTTCTCGAAGGCTGTCTGGCATTCGGAGTCCCATTTGATGTCAGCATTTTTCTTCATTAGTTTGAACATTGGCTCGCAGAGAGATGTTAACTGGTTGATGAAGCGGCTGATGTATTGAAGTCTCCCCATTAAACTTTTCACTTCTGTCAGTGTCTGCGGCGGCTTCATGTCGATGATGGCCTTGATTTTCTTTGGATCAGCTTCGATGCCTCTTTCTGTAACCATGTACCCCAGTACTTTGCCTCGCTTGACGCCGAAGGTGCACATTGTAGGGTTCAATCTCATGGAGTGATTTCTGAGTCTGTTGAAGAACTTTCTCAAATCTGTCATGTGATGCATGTCTGATCCTCTGGAGTGGATGATCATGTTGTCGACATACACTTCAATTTCTTTTTGAATCACGTCATGGAAGAGGGCTATTGCAGCCCGCTGGTAAGTAGCCCCAGCGTTCTTTAAACCGAACGGCATGACTATGTAACAGCATGTCCCCCACGGGGTGGTAAAAGCAGTCTTGGCTTGATCTTCCTCGGACATCTTGATCTGATTGTATCCAGCAAATCCGTCCACAAAGGACTTCACTTCAAAATTTGCAGTGGTGTCGACCAGCATGTCGATGTTGGGCAGTGGGAAATCGTCTTTAGGGCTGGCCTTGTTGAGATCTCGGAAATCCACACAGCATCTGACCTTTCCATTGGCCTTGGTGACCGTCACGATGTTGGAGATCTAGGTCGGGTACTCAATTACTCTGATGAAGCCGACGTAGAGCATCTTCTCAATTTCTTCTTTCACTTGCAGAGACCATTCTGGCTTGATCTTGCGCAGTTTCTACTTGACAGGCTTGGATTCTGGATCCAGAGGAATTCGGTGCTCCACGATTGAGGAGTCGAGTCCTGGCATGTAGAGGACTTGCTTCTCTCGGGGAGATAAGTGCTTGTATTCCTCATGCTGTTTGGTTAGGCATTCCTTGTGCTGTGCCATTCCATCTCCTAGGTCATCGGGACCGTTGACCGCCCTTCCTTGCCAAAGGGGGTTTGATGAGAAGCGATGGTAGTCCAGAAAGTCACCTTGGGCAAAACCTTTGAGGTCGAACTGGTCTAGAGTGGCCTCTAGCTTGCTGTCTGAAACTGCTTGTGACGCTTTAAGGGCTTTGTCCCTGTGAGTCTTCTGAGCTTTATTCTCGTCCCAGAGGTGATTTTCTTGTGCAGCTAGTTCTAGGAGGGCTTTCCTTGTGAGAGCTAAACAACCTCCGTAGGTGCGCGCTGTCTGACTGGTGTCTAGAACTGTAATCACATCCAAATCTCCAAATGGCGGAAAAACTTGGATTATATTGACGAAGGAAGTCGTGCTGGGACATTCCATGCGGCCTTCCTTTACCTCGGTCACCAAGAAGTTTACCCATATCTGCTTAATCAAACCAACGGGGGTGTTGAACTCTGCGAGGCTGATGGTCTCATGATCTCGTTTGAGAGCCAAGTCTATCAGAGCTAGCAACTTGCTGGCAGGATGTCTAAATCCGTGGTCGTGATGACTGGGAGCAGGGTCGAACTTGAGCTTGTTGATGCTGAGGTGATCATTCCTTCGGAAGCTTGATCTGTCTCGCTGGGAGGACTTTTGCAGATGTTCTCAGGGTGGCTGCTGGAGGCGTTCCCGAGGCTGATCTGACTTGTAGCAAGGTGGGGAGTTCTATCTCCTTTGTCGGTGCCTTTAGCCTTGGCGGCACTTTTGGCAGTGAGCTTGACTGATGGCACGGGCCGGTTGCCACTGGGGCTGATAACTGGAAGTGATGACGAGCCTTGAACTCTCTTGGCCAGGGCCTCGTTTACCATGATCAGGCAATCGTCGAGGGTAACTTTGGCGTTACAGAATCTGACAATAAGGATCGGATCCTTGGCATCGTCGGGATATCTGGAGAAAATGATGCTGACGAAGTCATCGTCGATTACGTGATCAGAAGGGTTCTTTGTCGTGTCAACCAGTTGTTTCCACTCGCCGGATAACTTTCTGTACTGGACATTGAGTTTGAAAATTTCCATGGTATTGGAGCCCTCATCGTAGGTGACCTCATCGGAACTGGTGCCATCCTCGAAACTGAGCATGTGTATGTAAGGGTCCTCTTGCGGATCTGCCGCGTCTTCCACTCCGGAGAGTCCTGATTCGTCGCCGTCTGATGGCTCAACCCAGATCAAAGGACGTCTCACGCCCTGTCTCAAAGCTGGTGCTGCTAAGAAGACCTCATGCCCTTCATTTGAGAAAAGGGGTTCGGTGGGCAATTCTGCGTGTAAGACGTCCCAGACGACTGCCATATATTCATCACGAGTGTGTCGGTGCTTGTTGACCTTTATTGTGAAGATTTCTTTGCCTGGCGGGGCCAGAGAGTTCGCTCGAAGGATGCTGACAAATCTTCGATCGGAGATAGGGGGTTTGTGTGCCCGTATCATTGCGATGCTCAGGATTTCTTTCCAGTCTGCATCCAAGTTTCGGAAATGGTAGTTGAACTTGATGAACCTAACTGCTTCAGGATCTTCCTATTCGAGGACGTTGACATAGTTAGCACCTCCGGACTTTGAGGGATTCTGATGAGATTTTCCCCGGTTGTCCTTTGGTCGGCTTGCATGAGGTAGCCCCGGTGCCTGGCTGCGGGCACGCTTGATTGGCATTTTGGCTTCATTCCCTATGAGGAAATTGTCCCCTATGATGACCTCGAGATCTCCTTGTCGATTTATGAACTTGACACACTGATGGAGAGTGGAGGCGATGGCCTTCATGTGGTGTAGCCATGGGCGTCCCAACAGAGCTGTAAATTCGGACGGAATGTCCATCACGTGGAATTTTGCTGGCTCCATTTGGGTTTCGAACCAGAGCTCCAGAGTCACTGTCCCTAGGATGGGACAAGACGTGCTATCGTAGGCTTTGATAGTTCGAGCAGATGGGATCATGTGGCCTTCATCAATGCGTAGGGCTTGCATCATACTGAGGGGAAGGACGTTGACTGCTGATCCATTGTCTACCAATACCCCAGGGAGGGAGACGATCTTGAGCCGGATAGTGATGTACAAAGCTTCATTGTGCCCCGAGGCCCCTTTCAGTAGGTCTTCATCACAGAAGGTGAGCATGCTGCCATACAGTCTGGAATCGTAGATCTGATCTCTTTCCGGAGAGGGAGAATCATCGAGCCATCCATTTCCTGCCTTCCTCTTGAGAGGCAAAGCTTTTGGTGGTGCCTCGGGATTGTGTCGAAGTAGCTTGTGGCGGTGGCTGCCCTTGGTCAGCACATTGATTGAGTGTGAGTGCCAAGTTGACTTTGACTTTCCTTTGTCGGCCCGTGCTCTGAAGTTGGGCGGGTTTAATCTTGGCTGATCCTGCGGGGGATTAGGCTTCTGAATGGCAGTAAGGTTGCCAAGGTTTGAGGTATTCCAGTGTCCTGAAGCCTGAGCTTTGGTGTCAGCATGATGTTTCGGTTTTCCCACCCCTGTCTGCTCTGAAGCTGTGCTGTTTGAAAGGAGAGAGGACTTGCTGGAGTAGAGTACATAGTAATCGAACTTCCCAGATGGCTCTCCGAGTGTACCCACGCTGGTATCTCCAGCTTCATACCTTTCTTTCAATTTTTATTGAGAAGACTGCTTTTCTGCTTTCTGGGGGAATCGCCCCTAATCAGGTCATGGAACTCGTACTAAAGGCATTCGGTGCAGTCACAAACATCGTAACAGATGTGAACGTCTGATGAAGACCTGGCTTGAAGAGGCGGAGAGACTGGCTCTGCGGCAATCTTCTTTGGTACCCACTTGATGGAGTTTATACTGTTGTTGTTCGAAAAAGGGTTTCCGACTGTATTAGGTCCACGGGGATGCTCCAACTTTCCCTCCTCTATCAGGTTCTGGATCTCATACCGTAACCCCAAGCAGCTGTCAGTTGTGTGCCCGTGATATTGGTGGAAGGCGCAGTATTTTCTTTTGTCGACGTTGACTACGGGATTCCTGGATTTTTAGTTTTCAACGGGCTTGAGGAGGCCTTCTTTGATCAACCCTTCCAGCATCTTACTCAGAGGCATATCCAACTTGTCGAAGTGTACGGAAGGCTGCTTCGTGGAGGAGTTGTTGCTTTGCGGGGCCGGGTTTCTGTTGCTTGACTGTTGACCCTGATGGATGTAGTTGACAGACGTATCTTTCCCTTTGCCGGGGGCCGGTGCAGGATTGAATGTAGCTGCTGATCTGTATCTGTACGGCTGTACTGTAGCCAGCTTTTCCTTGAGATCCTTTTCGAATTATGAGCCGGCATTGACCATGGCTCGGAGATCTGGGAAGAAGTGATGGCTGATGAGCGTTCTGATGGAAGGCCTCAAGCAGGATTTGAAGATCCGCATCTGTTTGTCTTTGGAAAGCGGCTCCATGATTTCGGAGAGTTTCCAACTCCACCTCTTGTATAATTCTCCAACGCTTTCATCTGCCTTCTGTTCGGTGGTGATTAAGTCCTCACGACTTGTTTCCCACTCCAGGTTGGATCTGTACCGCTCTAGGAAGATATTAATAATCTGATCCCAGGTATGGCGATCTGCAGGCTTGACCCTTAGGAACCATCGTAACACAGAACTCTTGAGAGTATGTTAGAAATGATCAGCCATTTGCTGGAGGGTTGCTCCTTTTGCTCTCATGCCGAGAACGTAGGTGTCAACATGCATCTGTGGACATTCGATTCCGTCGAATCGGTCCATTTCCGGCATTCTGAACTTAGCAGGGAGAGGCGTGACCATTCCCGGATCTGTGGATTTGAGTGTTTCTTGCTTTGAGCTGCCTATGCTGGCTTTCAGGTTCTTTCATTTGTTCGACCATCCAGGCCAAGGCGGGGTCAGTGGTGGACTTTGAGGCTCGATGCTGGGTGCTGCCATATGAGTGGCAGTAATTGGAGGTGGGAGGCTTGATATATGAGGATATATGGGGGCCTTTTCTGGACTGTATCGGGGTTTGTCCCCGGTGTTTTGAAGTTCGTGTATAGGCAATGGGTTGAACACGGGGGGGTATTGGAGGACATTGATATCTGTTAGAGATGGTCCAATTGATGCGCACCGGTCATGTCTTGAGTGATGGGAGCGATCTTGGCTTGGCCGTATATGATGGGAGTGCCTTGAGAGGTGGCAACATGGAGCCTCCGTCGGAGGAATCTGGTTGAAGGTTTGAGGAGTTGATCGAGAGGACTCGTCGTCCTCGATCAGGACGAAAGTACCGTCTGGCTGGGGGATAGCTGCTATACATCGCTCATTCTATTGATGTACCACGAAATTTTGCTGATCTTCTTTCTGCCTTTTGTGAGCCTCACAGGCCAGGATGGCTTCTTCCAGAGTCATATCTGTTACCGGTGGCGGGGTTCCGTTCCCGTCACGATTTCTCGGTGATTCTGACATGTCGGAGAGTCTGGCCGAGGGAACTGAGGGAACCGAAGAACTGTCTGATGCGGCCGTAACTGTAATTCTGGCGAGGCGCTAACCTGGAATTCTGAACCACTTTCTGCTCGCTGCAGGGAACGAAAGGCAGGGTTTAGGGTTGGGAAAGGGTATTTGGCTCAGGGTTTCGGGCTTGTGCAATGTGCAGTTACCGCTTAATGTTTACTTAAAACGCATTTTCTCAGAGTCCTAATTGGTTGGAAAAGATTTCTCTTCTTTTTCGCAACTAACCTAAGGCTCGAATCAGTGGATCTCGGCACTACGTTTATAAGCCCCTCATTTTTCACCTATAAATCTTCTCCCCGGGACAGACAATCCCGAGCGATTGTCTTATAAGGCAAGCGAATTCCACCGACAAAGGAAAAGTGAACTTAATGCTAGTTGGTCATGTAAACTTTCAACGTATGTGACATGCGGGTCACGGTCGAAGTCAACATCCTTAAGTTAAGGCAGAAATCGTGCCGAAATTTCGGCATGACCTCTCTTGACTCGCTTGCGCGAGGGGCCTTAGCTTTTGGCGTTGGTCAAGTTGTGGCTGGCTGGTACATACGTTGAGGGTTTGATGACACGGCGTCATATTGAACCTTCGGGTATGTTTTTAGCGCGGCTCTGCGTCAAAGTCAAGGCTGAAAAGCTAAGACTTCGGGTCGAGGACGACCTTCGATCTCAACTTTTAAGTTTGACTTATGAGGGAGATCGGCGTAAAAGCATACACTTAGGCTTTATGACACGAACTAAGCCAAAAATCCACTAAGGTCTTGGACGAAGTGTGACACAAAGAGTGCATGGATTACATGGGGTAGGATGGGCTATTTGGGACGACCCCGTGCGCGCTCGAAAGGTGTCTGGCAGACCAATCAAGCTGCAACTGAACGGTCATCCCGGGTTGAGGGTTGTAGTGTGCAGTGTACTGAGGCAGCAAGTGCACGTAGCGTGCGGTGTACCGAGGCAGCAGTGCAAGTAGTGTGCGGTCACTAAATTCTTTTTCTGAGTAAAATATAGATTTTAAGAATGAGTTTTAAAGAATTTATGTGCAGTTCAAAATATAGCACAAAGAATCAAGTATGAACGGAAATGCACGAACATGTTATGATTTTGAATGAGATGAAAATGCAACGTCTTTTTTCTTTTCGAAAATAGCCCGATGTTTCAAACAACACACGCACACAAAAACGATGAAAGGGTAAACGAAAGTTTGACTCACAGAATGCTTTTTAAAATGAAGGAAGTTTTGAAAAACATGTTAACTCCCCAGCGGAGTCGCCAACTGAAATTACGCGGATCGCGCGCGAAAACGCGGCGAGCGGTCATTTCGCAAACTTGGGACCTCGCTTCCGGAGAGAGAGAGGAGTCGCCACACGGTTTTGTATTATGAGCCCAAACGTTAAGAATGGCTGAGTTTGAAAAAAGGGGGTCATTTTAATTGGTAGCCAAAACTTGGAAAAGGCTTTGAAAAAGTGGAGTTTTGTATTATGAGCCCAAACTTGAAAAATGGCTTTGAAAATGTGACGTTTTGTATTATGAGCCCAAACTTTAAAAATGGCTTTTTTGTACCAGAGATTGTTAGGTTCGGAGGTCACGTTACGTTTCGGGAAGAGTATATTGAGATCACCCGTAACGCCTCGTATGACGAGTCTTTCTACCTTTCTCGAAATTGTGTGTGTATGTGTGTGTGTGAGTTGCATTTTGAAAAGGGGCTTGAATGACAAGCTTTAATCTTGGTTTGAATGTCAAACGTTGATTTTAATGATAAAAACGAGGGTTTGAATGACAAACGTCGGTTTTTAGTTGTTTTGAAAATGGCGTTCGAAGGACGAGCTTAAATCTTTAGTTTGAATGTCAAACGTTGATTTTAATGAAAGGAGCGTTTGAATGTCAAACGTCGGGTTTTGAGTTGAAAATGAGCGTTTGGATGCCAAACGTCGATTTTGCGCATTTTTGAAAAGGAGTTCGAATGACGAACTCCAATTTTGAACCGGGCATTACATTGTTACCAATTTTATGAAAAGAGGTATTAAATGACATGCGATCAACGAGTCGTTTTGCGACTCAGACTTTGATAAGTAAATACTATCACAAGCCAAACGGCTTGGACTTATAAATGA